>JAQIUQ010002064.1:0-304043 GCA_030378365.1 Hybognathus amarus
TGCTACAGTAAATGTTTTGATATGAAGTGTGTATACTGTATGGGACGTCCCATACAAGAACTGACCATTATTTTTTTCTACTTATTAGAAATGAGGTATTTATGGGCCTCTGAAGTTGAATAATGTCACATTTCTCCAAAATGCTACAGTAAAATGTTTTGATATGAGGTGTGTATACTCTATGGGACGTCCCGTGTAAGAACTGACCATTATTTTTTTCTACTTATTAGAAATGAGGAATTTATGTGCCTCTGAATTCGAATAATGTGACATTTCTCCAAAATGCTACAGTAAAATGTTTTGATATGAAGTGTGTATACTCTATGGGATGTCCCATACAAGAACTTACCATTATTTTTTTCTACTTATTAGAAATGAGGTATTTATGGGCCTCTGCAGTTGAATAATGTCACATTTCTCCAAAATGCTACAGTAAAATGGTTTGATATGAGTTGTGTATACTTTATGGGACGTCCCGTATAATAATTGACCATTAGTTTTTTCTACTTATTAGAAATGAGGAATTAATGGGCCTCTAAAGTTGAAGAATGAGACATTTCTCCAAAATGCAACAGTAAACTGTTTTGATATAAAAAACGATTTGTGTATACTGTACGGGACGTCCCCATAAGAAATTAGTATTGTTATTTTCTACGTATTAGAAATGAGGTCTTTAAGCTTAAAAAGTCGACAATGTCCTGTAGGCTATCTGGTCCTGTATATGGTGTGTATGGAACACTGAATTCAAGAGAACAGTATACAATTGTAGAAAGAGTAAAAACTTTATTTTGTCTGTACATAAATGTGTTTGTAACATAAGACAATGTCTTGAGATGTGACCTAAAGAGAGAGAGAAAAAAACATTAGTCAAACATGAGAGTGTAAAAAACCTAGTAAAGAACCTAATAAAGTACAAAATTTCTTTAAACATGGCATCTGGTACATTGTAACTCACACATATAGCCAACTAACAATATAGAAGAAAGAAGAAGAAAGAAAGAAAGAAAGAAAGAAAGAAAGAAAGAAAGAAAGAAAGAAAGAAAGAAAGAAAGAAAGAAAGAAAGAAAGAAAGAAAGAAAGAAAGAAAGAAAGAAAGAAAGAAAGAAAGAAAGAAAGAAAGAAAGAAAGAAAGAAAGAAAGAAAGAAAGAAAGAAAGAAAGAAAGAAAGAAAGAAAGAAAGAAAGAAGAAAGAAAGAAAGAAAGAAAGAAAGAAAGAAAGAAAGAAAGAAAGAAAGAAAGAAAGAAAGAAAAAAGAAAAGAAAGAAAAAAAGAAAGAAAAAAGAAAGAAAGAAAGAAAGAAAAGAAAGAAAGAAAGAAAGAAAGAAAGAAAAAGAAAAAGAAATAGAAATAAAGAATAGATAGATAGAAGATAGATAGAAGAAGATAGATAGATAGATAGATAGAATAGATAGATAGATAGATAGATAGATAGATAGATAGATAGATAGATAGATAGATAGATAGAAATACAAGCAAAGAAAGAAAAAGAAAGAAAGAAAGAAAGAAAGAAAGAAAGAAAGAAAGAAAGAAAGAAAGAAAGAAAGAAAGAAAGAAAGAAAGAAAGAAAGAAAGAAAGAAAGAAAGAAAGAAAGAAAGAAAGAAGAAAGAAAGAAAGAAAGAAAGAAAGAAAGAAAGAAAGAAAGAAAGAAAGAAAGAAAGAAAGAAAGAAAGAAAGAAAGAAAGAAAGAAAGAAAGAAAGAAAGAAAGAAAGAAAGAAAGAAAGAAAGAAAGAAAGAAAGACGGGCGGACGGACGGACGGACTGATCGATCTGGGCAACTCAAGCGCTCTGAAGCGCGTTCTTTCTCTGCTGTGACTGAAATTACCGTATTCATAGTAATAGGCGCACGCTCTTATTTTTTTAGCGGCTGGCTTGACCGTGTATTTTCAAACCGCGGCTGGCTTGACCGCAAGTTCTACAGTGATTATGGACCTTCATAAAAAGGAGTGTTCAGCATCCCAGGTAAATGAAAGCGTAGCGTAAGTTCTGCCGGGAAGACTCAATTGTCACGTCATTATTACCTTCTCATCTATCCAATCGCGTTTTAATACGTGATGTATAAAAGACCCTTACTTGCACTTGTCTGAGTTCGCAGATGCTGACGCTTCACTTAACGCTCTTGTTCAGTCGCCAGCCAACATGTTTCAGGAGACGCATGTTTACAATTATCGACATCCGAGCGTCCCGCCCTACCTCTTGCTGCACGTCGAGGTTTCCGCGTTCGGTATCGCATCTCCCCATAGGCACAACGGTCTTCGGAGAGTATCGATCAGCCAAGGCCTTCATGAGAAGTTCTGCTCTTTAGACTGGTGCCATTTATCCCGCAGATCACTCGATCCATCGACATGAAATAACAACTAGGCAAATCACGAGACGATCTCTCACTTCAAGTTCAAATTCCACTTCCAAGGCTTTCAAGTCTTTTTTTCAAGTTTTGGTAGGCGCTTCCAGCAGCCTCTGTTAATATGTCTCCTCTACAAGATTAAACTTCATTCAGGTAAGTATTTCTCCATTGCTTCCTACACGGCTGAGTTGAAATTGGCGTCTACGATGACGTGGCGTGATCTGATTATTTACGGCTGATCTGCGGACTGCGGAAGGGCCGGATAGCTCGCCTCAATGCTCGTAGCAAGTGTAAGCAAAGTTTTGCGTTACCGATATTCCACAGTTCTGTGGTTATTTAATTATATCAGCTTTTCAATACCACTCTCTGTTTGCAAATACCCACTAACAACTCTGTTGAATATAAATCAAATGCTTAAGAGTGCATAAGAGCATATGCATATCAAAGGGTTGCGCTCTTCATAACGTTCGCTTACGCACCAGAGTCCGGTTGCGTGTGTATATAAATAATAAAAATAAATAAATAAAATAAAACCCGAGCTAAAGAGCAAGTCGGCTGACATGTCATTGGCTGTCATGCATATGCAGTGGACTAGTATGGCAGCAGTAATTTACATATTACTAATAGTAATTTTACAAACAACTATTTCACCCATTAGGCTACTTTAAATCATAAAGTCACTCTATACTTCAAATTGGATAAATAACACTGAAATGTGTATAATCGATGTAATACTCAACTTTCTGGTGGCTACTTAATCTACTGATGCGTGTTAAGATTAATTTATGTGAGGGGTATTTCACAACAAATGTACAGAGAAACGCAGACCAAAGGATCAAGGAGTCGTGTAGCGCTTTTCAAAGTTACATATACTTGGCCAAAACAGCTAAACTCAACAGTCTACAGTCATATTAGTATTACATATCAGACTAATCAGTGAAGGAGACTCGAGTGACATTGTCTTGCTCAACTGTGTGATTTTTCATGTCTATGCACCATTTATTCAAGATTCTCAACTGTCGTGTCCAGCGTCTTCCAGCAATGGATGGGGTTATGTCTGCAAAGAGCAACTTGGGAGCCATGGCAGACATTTGCTGCATACCTGATTAAAAGATTCTACGCTCCAGAGTCAACAGATCAATTATCACTTAGATTCCTCTTTCTCATCCTGATCATGGCTCGCTGTTCTTTCTTGTATACAATTATGAAATTATAATTTAATATTCTTTCCATTCATAGTTTGTTCACAGGCATTTAAATTCATGCAAGTATTTGATCCTAATTTTCAAGTCTGTTCCCCGGAACTTCTTTTTGTTTGCTAAGGTATTAAAAAAATAAATAAATAAATAAATAAATAAATAATAATAAATAATAATATATATAAATAAAAATTGTATAATTTTGTCCCCTTTCTTTTGCAGGATATGTATGGGTATGCTGGGTTTGCTCAGAATGCCTCAAAGATAATTGCGTAGTGATGGTCATTTCGAGGGTGAGTAAGCATATTGTTTTGTCTCCACATTTGGATGGGGTAGGACTGCTGCTGCTTCCGGCACAGGGATCGGAGTTTCAACAGCTCGTTTGCAGCTTCGATTACCCATCACTGAGATTTTTAACTTTTCACTTGTTCAACTGGAATCGCATAAGATGGAGGTTCAATAAGCGTCAACATTCGTCAACTTTCCAGATGGTCGTTGATTGATTACGTAGCTCATGTGTAGTTATCTCTAGTCACTGGTTATTCTGTTCTCGACATTCTATATATCATGTCCCGCTGGCAGGATCAATTAAATTCATGCCGTGATGCACTAACCCAGGAGGAATGTCACTAGCTCCTCCCAGCGCTGTCATCATATTCTTTAAAAGCAAATCTCTAATGAATTCTTCCACTGTTGATCTTTGAGTGTTTAACCTTGCTGATGTTGATTATGCTTAAACCAGCAGCATTACACTCCAAGTCAGAAAGCAAAATCCACTCATCCCCTTTTGATTACCTCTGTCTGCTCTCTGCAGTGGTCTCCTTCTTATTGTTATCAGATTATAGCTGTCCGTTACAGCGTTCATGGCTCTAAATACTCCCGATTTTCCCCATGGTCTTTTCTAATTTCGTTCCTTCCCTAATTCCTTCCTCAAAGAATGACTATAAAAGCTTTGTATCACATTATCAATTTATAAACTAGGATTAAATTCTGTCCCCTCTATGATAAAATTCTATTTATCATAACTAACGGAGCGCTACTCTTTAACCTGGTTCAGGATTCGTCAGTTCTGTCCTCTATAGCTGCAGGCTATCTCCCTCCCAGTATACTGGTCATTCCTTCAGAATCTGGGCAGCCACTACAGCAGCTGATCGTGGCTTTCCACTTCAGCTACTAAGATCCTGGGCAGATGGTCTTCCTCTACATTAGAGTTATATAAGACTCGATCTAAAAGATCATTCTCGAAGCTCAGCAAGCTCTGCAGTAACGATTCAGGTAAATTCCTATGCAATTACTGGTGGTGGTGTATGCTTTATCTATCTGGCGATTAGTCTCCGCTCGAATAAATCGCCTCGCGCCATTGCTGGCTATATGGTCCTTAAGGGGCCGGCTTTGCGCAGCCTAGTGGCTTTTCTAGGCACGTTTATTTTACGCGCAGCTCTAGCAGCCTAGCGGCTCAGCAAACCTTGTCCGTGCGTGGATTAACATGACCTCGTCTCTGTGTGGCTCTGCATGGCCTTGTTTATATGTGGCTCAGCGTGGCCTCGTTTCTGTGGGGCTCAGCGCAGCCTTGTCTCAGTGTGGCTCAGCGCGGCCTTTTCTGTGGCTCAGCGTGGCCTTGTTTTTATGTGCTCAGCGCGGCCTCGTCTCAGTGGGGCTCAGCGTGGCCTCGTCTCCATGTGGCTCAGCGTGGCCTCGTCTCTGTGGGGCTCAGCGCGGCCTTGTCCATGTGGCTCAGCATGGCTTCGTTCTATGTGGCTCAGCGTGGCCTTGTCCATGTGGCTCAGCATGGCTTCGTTCTATGTGGTTCAGCGTGGCCTCGTCTCTGTGGGGCTCAGCGCGGCCTTGTCCATGTGGCTCAGCATGGCTTCGTTCTATGTGGCTCAGCGTGGCCTTGTCCATGTGGCTCAGCATGGCTTCGTTCTATGTGGCTCAGCGTGGCCTCGTCTCTGTGGGGCTCAGCGCGGCCTCGTCCATGTGGCTCAGCATGGCTTCGTTCTATGTGGGCTCAGCGCGGCCTCGTCTCCGTGGGGCTCAGCGCGGCCTCGTCTCCGTGGGGCTCAGCGCGGCCTCGTCTCCGTGGGGCTCAGCGCGGCCTCGTCTCCGTGGGGCTCAGCGCTGCCCTCGTCTCCGTGGGGCTCAGCGCTGCCTCGTCTCTGTGGGGCTCAGCGCGGCCTCGCTCTCTGTGGGGCTCAGCGCGGCCTTGTCTCCTGGGGGCTCAGCGCGACATCTGTCTATGCGGCGCAGCGGTGGCGTCGTTTTCATGCGGCTCAGCGTGGCGTCCGTTTTTATGCGGCTCAGCGTGGCGTCGTTTTCATGCGGCTCAGCGTGGCGTCGTTTTCATGCGGCTCAGCGTGGCGTCGTTTTATGCGGCTCAGCGTGGCGTCCGTTTTATGCGGCTCAGCGTGGCGTCCGTTCTTATGCGGCTCAGCGTGGCGTCGTTTTCATGCGGCTCAGCGTGGCGTCGTTTTATGCGGCTCAGCGCGGCGTCGCTCTCATGCGGCTCAGCGTGGCGTCTGCTCCATGCGGCTCAGCGTGGCGTCCGTCTTCATGCGGCTCAGCGTGGCGTCCGTTTTCATGCGGCTCAGCGTGGCGTTGTTTTCATGCGGCTCAGCGTGGCGTCCGTTTTATGCTGCTCAGCGTGGCCTCGTGTCTATGCGGCTCAGCGTGGCCCTCGCTCTATGCGGCTCAGCGTGGCCTCGTCTATGCGGCTCAGCGCTGGCCTCGTCTGATGCGGCTCAGCGTGGCCTCGTCTGATGCGGCTCAGCGTGGCCTCGTCTATGCGGCTCAGCGTGGCCTCGTCTATGCGGCTCAGCGTGGCCTCGTCTGATGCGGCTCAGCGTGGCCTCGCTCATGCGGCTCAGCGTGGCCTCGTCTATGCGGCTCAGCGTGGCCTCGTCTATGCGGCTCAGCGTGGCCTCGCTCTATGCGGCTCAGCGTGGCCTCGTCTATGCGGCTCAGCGTGGCCTCGTCTATGCGGGCTCAGCGTGGCCTCGCTGATGCGGCTCAGCGTGGCCTCGCTCATGCGGCTCAGCGTGGCCTCGTCTATGCGGCTCAGCGTGGCCTCGTCTATGCGGCTCAGCGTGGCCTCGTCTATGCGGCTCAGCGTGGCCTCGTCTATGCGGCTCAGCGTGGCCTCGTCTATGCGGCTCAGCGTGGCCTCGTCTATGCGGCTCAGCGTGGCCTCGTCTATGCGGCTCAGCGTGGCCCTCGTCTATGCGGCTCAGCGTGGCCTTGTCTGATGCGGCTCAGCGTGGCCTTGTCTATGCGGCTCAGCGTGGCCTTGTCTCATGCGGCTCAGCGTGGCCTTGTCTATGCGGCTCAGCGTGGCCTTGTCTATGCGGCTCAGCGTGGCCTTGTCTATGCGGCTCTGCGTGGCCTTGTCTATGCGGCTCTGCGTGGCCTTGTCTATGCGGCTCTGCGTGGCCTTGTCTTTGTGGCTTGCGTGGCCTTGTCTATGCGGCTCTGCGTGGCCTTGTCTATGTGGCTCTGCGTGGCCTAGCGTGGCCTTGTCTATGCGGCTCTGCGTGGCCTTGTCTATGCGGCTCTGCGTGGCCTTGTCTATGCGGCTCTGTGTGGCCTTGTCTATGCGGCTCAGCGCGGCCTTGTCTATGTGGCTCTGCGTGGCCTAAAATCTATAAATCAATTATAAATTAAGCGCGAGCAAATGCGTTGATGTCATGTAATTCAGCAGCAGAAAAGTATCTTTCATATTAAGTTAAGCATGCTCCACTTTAGATCGTAGAGTTCCGTTCCCACTACAATATCGATGGTACTCTACTATATATGAAAATTGATATACTCATATTTACCAGCTGTTTGCTAACTATTTTCTTCTATTTTAGGAACCACATAACATACTGCTGGTAGGTATATTTTTCTTTCATGTTCTTTGGGGGTGGGCTTCATCCAGTGGAATCATTCTTCCACTCATTTTTGGGGGTCGGCTGCGCCCCTGCCTTCATCTTCAGGCAGGATATGCAGAATCCGTACCCTGAGGATCGCGAGTTACGGACGGGGCCTACGCCAAAGACTTGTTGCATAAATGGCTTGCTGGGCTGTTAATAAAATGCTTTATTGTACAGTTCATTATCTCCCGAGTCTTTCTGGTAGAAATGAAAGCGTAGCGTAAGTTCTGCCGGGAAGACTCAATTGTCACGTCATTATTACCTTCTCATCTATCCAATCGCGTTCTAATACGTGATGTATAAAAGACCCTTACTTGCACTTGTCTGAGTTCGCAGATGCTGACGCTTCACTTACCACCACCCTCCCCACCTCCACTAAGACGATCTTTGCTCCATCCTTCCCACCACCACCACCAGGTCGGTCCCTTCCAAAACTCCAAGGGGGGGTCGGCTGCGCCCCTGCCTTCATCTTCAGGCAGGATATGCAGAATCCGTACCCTAGGATCGCGAGTTACGGACGGGGCCTACGCCAAAGACTTGTTGCATAAATGGCTTGCTGGGCTGTTAATAAAATGCTTTATTGTACAGTTCATTATCTCCCGAGTCTTTCTGGTAGAAGTAAAGTTATTAAGGTTGCATTGGTTCCTATTGAAGTTTTATGTTTCGGATTAAAAAAATAATTTGCATATTTGGCTTTAAATTAAGTTTCTTTATATCACAGTGAGTGAAATTCCGTCTCCACCTGCAACCTACGATGGTCATGTTGACATAGAAGAATTTTGGGATGCAGTGGCAATGGACATGATAAGTAAAGGGTTTTACCCAAGTAAGTTTCTTATTTTTCTCTCACATAGCCGCATGATATTGTGTTATGGTTTAGTGTGATTAATTAATATATTAAATTGTTTAGATTATTTGGAATTACATTGTGGAAATTATTTGGAATAACATTGTGGAAATTATTTCCATATTAAAATGCAATATTTTCAACAATTTTCCAAAAGTTCCAAATATTAAAAAATTTCCACATGAGGATGCATTTACTGGAGAAGCAAAATGACCTGTTTTCTCATTGAAATAAGTACGTTTTTCTTATCCCAATGCCAAATATTTTGCTTGTTTTAATCATAAACGCGCTTAATTTTGGAATTAGTTTTAGAAAACAAGACTTGCTGTTTTTCTTTACTACCAAATGCATCTGAATGTAAGATTTATTTTAATATTTAAACTGGAAAACAAAATAAAATACTGTAGATTATAGATATGAAAAACCTAAATATTGCACTTTAGTTTTTTCCAATATCATGTATTGCTAGTCTCATTTTGAATGGTTGGCGTGTTGCAAAAAAGGCTGTATTTTCTCCTCAAGGTGGCAAAGAAAACCCATTTATAGTTTCACCTAGTTATCACAACTGGTCCCCATGGATAGGTCCAAAAACAAGGGAATCTGCCATGGTATTCAACACCGAGAGTTCCAAGATTAAGTCCTCAAATGATGGAAGTGACATTGATGTGCCTTTTACTGAGGAAAGGCTTGGAGATGAGCTGCTCCACCTCAAGGTAAATAGTTGTTTTAATTGTTCTGAAGGGTTTTACCACACTAAGCTATTATTACACTGTTGTCCCCAGCACAGTGGTATGTATAGGGTCTTTTCATAAATATTATAATCTTATTTTAATTTATTTTTGCTGAACTTACTCTCAAATTTGCATATTTTATCAGATTTTCGATTTGAAAAAGTTATGTCGGCAGTGTGGGGTCAATGATGCTGGATCCAAAATGGATCTCATTCTAAGGCTTCGTGATAAAATGTCAAACAGAGTGACATACAACAAGGTGTTTGAACAGGTGTGGGGTGCTTCTGGTGAGTGAAGTTTTTTGGTTACTCAATGAAGTTAACAGTACAGTACTACAAAATAAACATTAATGAATTATGATATGACAAACTGCCTAAAGCAGCAATTACTCGGTACCAATATCATTTCATATGTGTTTTTGGAATGATTGAACTGATTCTGATAAGTAGTTTTCATTCATTTGTTTTTTATGCTTTTAGGTGGCCTTGGTGTAATAATGTGTCCTTGTGGTATTGTGTACTCTATTAAATTTAACTTGAGAGCAGAGAGTCCCCGTGATTTTGCAGACCTTCTCTTGTCTTGGAAACACTTTCCAAATATCACAATTTATGATTATCCAAGAGGATTAGTGGCGCACACAAATAACCGACAACCACTTCACCCACCTTTCCATCCTTTTGAGGGCAGAGTACAAGACCCCTCCTCTGAAAATATACAAAAAGCAAAAGAAGGAAAACTAAAGGTTAATCTTCCCTGGCTGGCTCACAAGAAAAAACCTATGGATCCTGACTGCCACCCTTTGACAGGGTCCTCGGAGCACTATTGTCTGTGTGATGTTTTCCACCAAGGCAATAGCAAAGACAAGAGAGATGTGCTGCGCACTATTGGTCTTGTACCAGAGCTGGCTGGAAAGATCAATAGTCAGTGTGCAGAGCAGCTGTTTTCTGAAGTAAAGAGAAACAATTACTTTATGAATATGTTAAGACCTTCCGCACACATTTTTCTTGCTCAAAACATCCTTCACCACAGGAATCTAACGCGGAACAGGAAGAAGTTGGAACAATTCAAGAAATTGTTCAGTGGCAGTCTTAATTTCCAGTTAGACTCCAATGGAAAGGTCATACTTGGTAATGTATATACAGAACATTCTAATAATGTTCTGCATGTGAATAGGTCATTCTTTTAAATGTACTAACTATATTTTTATAACACCTAAGTAGGAGCAGAACCAGAACCAAATGTGGGACCAAATTATCCAAAGACCCAAACTTTGAATACAACTGAGAAGGAAAAGCAAACAGGTTGAGGTTTTTCTTTAACTCATTGAAGATTTGCTAACATTTTAAATGATTTAATTTTATTTTTTTATCTTTTTCTTATGTACAGCTGTCCAGTCGCAGTGTGAACTTTGTCCAAGTCATGTGGTGACCAGCCTGAACCTTGTTAAATCAAGCAGAACATTTTGGGGGGCCATGCCAAATGAAGGGCAACAGCAGTTGGTAAGTGATTTTCAGGGACTTTACAAAATGTTGTTCATCAGCCTGAGTACTTATGCATTTCTATCTGAATGTTAGCTAAACAATGCTTTGGATACCAGAAAATCCAAAGATGAGCTATTGGCAACTGTGTACAACACGACGCTAAACCGATCAGACCTGTGCTGCCTGGGACTTGAAAGAGACGTTAGAGGAACGGTACAGAGTTCAAATACATCATATTTTAATACAGCAATTAATGGTCATATTATATAATGTTATATTGAGTTTCTTTCTTTTTTTTTTAAATGCAGATTCTCAACTGTTGCCTAAAAGTGGTAGAGACCATAGCAAAATCACAGGTGAAATAGTCATATAAATAGTGAAAATAATATTTTTTGCTCAATTTACTTTTGCTGCTTTAAGGGATAGTTTACCCAAAAATGAAAATTGTCATCATTTGAGTTTATTTCTTCTGTTGAACACAAAAGATGATGATGACATGCAGAGTTGTTGGTCCCCATTGTCATATATATATATATATATATATATATATATATATATATATATATATATATATATATATATATATATATATATATATGACATAGATAGATATAATTGTTTTTACAATACAATGGAAGTATGTACAGTTATATTTTGTATTTATTGGTGAACAATACCTTTAAGCAGCCCTTTAGCAGAAATATACATACTTTTGTAGATGTGCTTACAGTGGTCAGAAAGTTAATTCTCCAATATATTCTATTTAAAAATATCAATTTTGCCTTTTTTAAATTAATGTATGTTCAATTTTCCATACAGAATGTGAATGTTTTTCGGCCAGTTCATATCAAATTGAAACATGGCCAAACAGGACTCTTGAAGAGCAACTTCTACACCTGCCTGTATGTATTATAGTCAGTTCTGTTTAATATGAAACCCAGCCAAAGTTTCTAAATTTCAATGATGACCGAATATTATTTGTTTTCAAGATGGATGAAAACATCGACTGGTTTATCTTCCCAACATGGATACCAGGACATTGGATGGTTTGTGTAAGTCATTATAAATCTGTAGTGTATACCTGGGATAACTTATGTCTGCATAATTTTTAAATACTAATTGATATATAAACTGCAATTGTCTTTCGCTGTATATAATGTGACATATCAACAGTGTTACATGTGTGTCCTGAGTTCCCCCATGACTGTGTATTTGGTTTAGTCCTGTGTCTCAGTTTTCCCGCTCCTCGTTAGTTTTCAGTTCTATCACCTGTGTTCAGTTAATTATCCTATCAGTCCCTGTTCATTTAAGCCCTGTGTTTGCCCTCAGTCCTGGTCTGTCAATGTTAACATTACCTGTGTTTGGAGTGCTCCTGCCTGTCCTTTTGTACCTGTTTGCTACTTTTGAGTTATCAGTAAAGCTATTGAATTGGAGCCTTGCATCATCCGTCTTCTCCTTCAGCCTGCACTGCATACAACCGTGACAGATTGACAGACCCAAAACCTACCAAGATGGATGACCAGATGGAGGCCTTCCTGTTTGACCAAATTGGGGCCTCACTGGAGGAATTCGTGGAGGTGTACATCCACCTCCACCAGGACCCGTATTGGGACGAGGAATTTCTCAAGCAGCGGTTCTGGGAGGGTCTGGATGACCCGTTAGCCCAGAAACTGCTGCTTGAGGACCTGGGTCTCCCATTTGTGAAGTTTCTGGACCGGGCGCTTTGGGTCTGCGGTTCTTTGCTGACGGTAACACCAGTCCAGCACGAGCCCGTCCAGCCCAAGCCTGTCCAACCCAAGCTGTCCTCATCGCTGGTCCCCGTCCAGCCCGTCCCAGTGATCTGTCCAGCCGGCCCCAGCCATCATCATGCCTCCAATTCTCCACCCCTCTCCGCTGGTTCCGTCCAGCACGACACGAGCCCGAGCCAATTTCTCCGCTGGTCCCGTCCAGCACAGCCGAGCCCGGCCCCTCTTCTCCGCTGGTCCCGCCCAGCACAGACTCCGAGCCTTTTCCGCTGGTTCCGTCCAGCACCGCCGAGCCCGAGCCGCTCTCTCCGCTGGTCCCGTCCAGCACGGCCGAACTCGGAGCCCTTCCTCCGCTGGTTCTGCCCAGCACCGTTCAGCGCACACAAGAAGTCGTCCTCCCTGCACCAGAGACCGTCCAGCCCGCACCAGAGACCGTCCAGCCCGCACCAGAGACCGTCCAGCCCGCACCAGAGACCGTCCAGCCCGCACCAGAGACCGTCCAGCCCGCACCAGAGACCGTCCAGCCCGCACCAGAGACCGTCCAGCCCGCACCAGAGACCGTCCAGGCCCGCACCAGAGACCGTCCAGCCCGCACCAGAGACCGTCCAGCCCCGCACCCAGAGACCGTCCAGCCCGCACCAGAGACCGTCCAGCCCGCACCAGAGACCGTCCAGCCCGCTCCAGAGACCGTCCCAGCCCGCTCCAGAGACCGTCCAGCCCGCTCCAGAGACCGTCCAGCCCGCTCCAGAGACCGTCCAGCCCGCTCCCAGAGACCGTCCAGCCCGCTCCAGAGACCGTCCAGCCCGCTCCAGAGACCGTCCAGCCCGCTCCAGAGACCGTCCAGCCCGCTCCAGAGACCGTCCAGCCCGCTCCAGAGACCGTCCAGCCCGCTCCCAGAGACCGTCCAGCCCGCTCCAGAGACCGTCCAGCCCGCTCCAGAGACCGTCCAGCCCGCTCCAGAGACCGTCCAGCCCGCTCCAGAGACCGTCCAGCCCGCTCCAGAGACCGTCCCAGCCCGCTCGCAGAGACCGTCCAGCCCGCTCCAGAGACCGTCCAGCCCGCTCCAGAGACCGTCCAGCCCGCTCCAGAGACCGTCCAGCCCGCTCCAGAGACCGTCCAGCCCGCTCCAGAGACCGTCCCAGCCCGCTCCAGAGACCGTCCAGCCCGCTCCAGAGACCGTCCAGCCCGCTCCAGAGACCGTCCCAGCCCGCTCCAGAGACCGTCCAGCCCGCTCCAGAGACCGTCCAGCCCGCTCCAGAGACCGTCCAGCCCGCTCCAGAGACCGTCCAGCCCGCTCCAGAGACCGTCCAGCCCGCTGCCAGAGACCGTCCAGCCCGCGCCAGAGACCGTCCAGCCCGCGCCAGAGACCGTCCAGCCCAGCGCGCCAGAGACCGTCCAGCGCCCAGGCGCATAGAGCGCGTCCAGCCCGCACGCCAGAGACCGTCCGAGCCCGCGCCAGAGAGCCGTCCCAGCCCAGCGCCAGAGACCGTCCAGCCCCGCGCCAGAGACCGTCCAGCCCGCGCCAGCAGCCGCCGGACCCGCACCAGAGCCCGATGATCCAGCCGCGCCTAGCCCGTCGCCTGCCCGCCCAGCGCCTGCAGCCCGTCGCCTGCCCGCCAGCGCCTGAGCCCGTCGCCTGCCCGCCAGCGCCTGAGCCCGTCGCCTGCCCGCCAGCGCGCTGAGCCCGTCGCCGTGCCCGCCAGCGCGCTGAGCCGCGTCGCCTGCCCCCGCCAGCGCCTGAGCCCCGTCGCCTGCCCGCCAGCGCCTGAGCCCGTCGCCTGCCCGCCAGCGCCTGAACCGGTGTCTGCTGTCCCAGAGCCACCGGTGTCTGATCGCGTTCCCAGAGCCGGTGTCAGGATCCCGTTCCTGAGCCGGTTCTTCTCCCCAAGAAAATTTTGGGGGGGGCTATACGCCCTCGCCGCATGGCCGGCCAAGGACCCACGGAGGTCTGAAGAAATTCCACCACGGCCGCCCGAAGGGTCCTCGCCGCCACGGATGCCCGAGGGTCCCACAGCTCCTCCCTGGCCATGCCCACAGTCTGCTCCGCCCTGGACGCCCAAGGGTCCCACAGCTCCGCCCTGGACGCCCGAGGGTCTCACAGCTCCTCCCTGACCATGTCCACAGTCTGCTCTGCCCTGGACGCCCGAGGGTCCCACAGCTCCACCCTGGACGCCTGAGGATCCCACAGCTCCTCCCTGGCCATGTCCATAGTCTGCTCCGCCCTGGACGCCCGAGGGTCCCACAGCTCCGCCCTGGATGCCCGAGGGTCCCACAGCTCCTCCCTGACCATGTCCACAGTCTGCTCCGCCCTGGACGCCCGAGGGTCCCACAGCTCCACCCTGGACGCCCGAGGATCCCACAGCTCCACCCTGGACGCCCGAGGATCCCACAGCTCCTCCCTGGCCGCCCGAGGGTCCTACAGCTCCGCCCTGGACACCCGAGGGGTTCGACAGCTCCGCCCTGGCCACGCCCACAGCCTGCTCCGCCAAGCCCTCGCCCTGCTCCGCCCTGGCCACGCCCTCAGCCTGCTGCGCCACGTCCTGCTCCGCCCTGGTCACGCCCTCAGCCTGCTGTCCACCCTGGAGGCTTCCTGCTCCAGATCGGCCTCACCCTGCTCAGCCTCCAGGGCGCCCACCCTCCCACCCCATTGCAAATCATACGGCGTGAGGGCGCGCCTTTCGGAGGGGGCGTTATGTTACATGTGTGTCCAGAGTTCCCCCATGACTGTGTATTTGGTTTAGTCCTGTGTCTCAGTTTTCCCGCTCCTCGTTAGTTTTCAGTTCTATCACCTGTGTTCAGTTCAATTATCCTATCAGTCCCTGTTCATTTAAGCCCTGTGTTTGCCCTCAGTCCTGGTCTGTCAATGTTAACATTACCTGTGTTTGGAGTGCTCCTGCCTGTCCTTTTGTACCTGTTTGCTACTTTTGAGTTATCAGTAAAGCTATTGAATTGGAGCCTTGCGTTCATCCGTCTTCTCCTTCAGCCTGCACTGCATACAACCGTGACAAACAGATTATGAAGCCTGGAGAGCATGACCTTTTTTTAGTTAATCCTCTGCACAGGCAAACATTCAATAATGAAGAATACATGCTCATCTACAGGTTTTTTAGTGCACTATTCGGAGTTCAGAGATTGTGGTCGTTCTTAACCACATTTGAATAAAATTGTGGTCGTTCTTAACCACATTTGAATAAAATTGTGGTCGTTCTTAACCACATTTGAATAAAATTATGGCCATTAACATTAAAGGTTTTTATGTGACTTGTTCATCTGACTTGGGATCTAATTATGTTTACAGATCACTTTTTTTTGTAAAGGGTCAATAAAATGAAAACACTCATGCCGAGTTCTGATTGTGCCTCACATTTCAGTTCTCTTGTGTTGTTTTGTTTGATGCAGTGCAGTAACTGTTTTGTCTTTGTCATCACAGAAATATTGCACAAATCATGTCTCCTGGGCCTTGGCATGAATACTGTGTCAACGATATCATGGTACCAATATTAGTTTGAATAAATAATTTGTAAAAGCATTAGAAATTGATTTATTTTTTTCAAGGTGGATTTACTCTGTGCATGGCAACGTTAACAGGGCCTTCCACGACAACATCAAAGCAACAGCTCTGGTGTCTTTGTCCTGATGGTAAGTTTATAAAGCTGAAGTGTTGCTTACTATGTGTTTATCCAGTATGTATCAGACCAAACTTATTTGTAATGATTACCATTTCAGTATTCACTGAGCTTTGTGACAGCAGGGGCCTTTGATTTTACAGAAGTAAGTGAAATATGCAATGAAAACCCCCATATCATTAAAAGTAAATTTACAGATTATTTATTTTTAACTTAGCCTGACATGCCTTGCATCAGGAGGTGGTGGTGTCTGCTGCTTTTGGAGAATTTCCCTTTGAGGTTTGTTTTTCTTCATTTTTTTTTTAATCCACATTTTGAACTTGCACTCTATTTGTTGCTGTTCTGTCACAGTATACGTACTGTTCATTGAAGTTCCAACTACCCAATGCTTAAATTTAGCAGTTTAAAAAGTTTTTTTAACTATAGATTGCTAATAAATTACATGTATCAGTCTAAACAAAAGGATTTTAATTATGGTCCTGGGAGATGTCATTAAGAACAAACTGTTCACGAGACTTAACATTTTAAACATTCGAAGGTCAGACGCTGAAAGAAAGCAAATCCGGAAAAGGAGGAGAGTAGAGAGAGCAGGTATTGGTTCCCACTTTAAATCTTGAACTGTAAATAACAGGGATTTGAAAATGATGTTACCCTTGTTCTTACCCTCCAATTTAGAGGTGATTGAAACCCCCCTGCCTGCTGATTCTTTGACCAAGGTAAGGGCAGTATAAACCGTCAAATTTATCAGTTACCCATTTTAATAAGTTGTATGTAAAGTTACATTTTGGGCTGATTGTTGGCTACTTTGTACAGATGCCGCCTGACATCCTGTGGCGGATCCTGATGACAGTCATCACAGATGACGGTGATGTGGCTTTCTGGAGACTTTCACTGACATGTAAGGTTTTCAGAGAAATTGTCAGTGAACCCAAATTCAGAGAGGAGGCCCACTTTGTATGGCTGGACAGTAAGTTCTTTAAACCTAAGTTGTGAGCACTGTAAAAGGTACTTGAGAAAGTCTATCTGCCTATGATAAACTTTTGCCTTCCAAACTTTCAGCTTAAACTACTTTGATCTTCAAACTGAAAAGCCTTTAAAGCTATTTCAAACTTTTAGGATAGGCTTTCTCAAGCCAAATTAAAGTATGTTTTTCATAAACATAGTAAGCAAAAAACACTCATATCTTGTGTAACATTTTCCAATAATGTTTAAAATGATTTAAAAAATGTCCTTGTAAAACTGTACTATGTTAATGCCTTTCTTCAAAATAATCAATTGTTTGTTTTGTATTTTATCTAAATTAGGTGTTGTGAACTGGAATGCATTTTCCAGAGAATATAGGCAAGAGTTTCGGGTGCCGTACTCTTTGACTCATTGCTTGCACTGCAATACATTATACAAGGACTGCCCACCTGGATATGTTGGTGATGGCAGAAGAGGAGTCCTGCGTGGATTTTATTCCGAGAACGAGTTTGAGGGCTATTGTTCGGTTGATTGTTTTTTCAATGATGGAGGGGAATTTCAGGCTGAGTAATGTGTGCGTACGTGTGTGTGAGTGTGCGTACGTTTGTGTGTGCGTATGTGTGTGAGTGTATGTACATATGTGTGTGAGTAAGTGTACGTGTGAGTGTACGTACATACGTCTGTGTGTACGTGTGTGAGTGAGTGCACGTACCTGTGTAAGTGAGTATACGTACCTGTACGTAGTGTGTGAGTGTACATACCTGTACGTACATGTACGTACGTACATGTGGGAATGCGTACGACTGTACCTACGTGTGTGTGCATATGTAGATGCGTGTACATATGTGTGTATGTATGCGTTTTGTGTGTGCTTATGTATATTCGTGTAAATACAGGTGTGTGCATGCATGTGTACAAACGTGTGTGTTTGCTTATGTATATGCGTGTATATACAGGTGTGTGTGTGCATTTGTACGAACATACGTGTATATGCGTGAATATACGTCTGTGTACGTGTGTGTACAGTTGATGTATGTGATTATCTTTATGTGTATATCTCTTTACACATTTATTCTTGTTTTGAAATAAAAGTTATCACTTGTATGAGTTTTTTTTTGTGTTGGCATGCATACAGAGATTGACAATGTAGTTGGTTTAACTACAAGCTACTTTATTGGCATAAATATTTCATAATAGCCTATATAATGCACAAAAATAAACAACTATTACAGAGGAAGGATTAACATAAGAAATGAATATGGTGCCATTAATGTTTACAGTAAATTACACAGTGAAGTGCAACAGAATGTGATATGGGGGTTAAAAAATTATAATTAATCAATATCAGCACGGAGAGTGACATTTCAGTTTTCATCCTCCAAAAATCAGCATGATTACAATGTGACATTAAGTTACTACAGCAGTTTAATGAACAATAACTTAATTACAACTACAAAATGTTGCACAATAATGTAATAAATGAATGAGTAATAGCCTATAAAGAACCTTTGTGTCAAAGGGATTCTTTCTGGTCATTATAGAACCTGTTTTTAGCATAAAAGTTCCTTTGGAGTTGAGAAAAGAAACCTATGCTTCATATATAGAACCCCAATGAACCCTTTTTTCTAAGAGCATCCAGTATACATAATTCAGTAAGTATACAGTAATTCTTTAAAAGTTTACCTTAGATTACGCATAGTAAAAACGATGGATATGTGCTCTACTCCTTTTACTGCTTTCATTATTACTTCAGAGTTTAATACCATACACCAGTATCCATTTTTAAAGTATTGTTTCAAATTTAAGCATGCGTTTTTAAGCATGCACAAATTTTCAGAGACGGCATTTCCTGTTTATCCCATGGTTTATCCGCCTCAGGTGCGGCCCCGCCTGATTCGACGTCATCAATTTGCTCCTAACCAATGAGAAGCGTTTTGGGCGTGCAGCACCGCCCCAGATGCAACCCCGCCTCAATCGACGTCATCAATTTGCTCCTAACCAATGAGAAGCGTTTTGGGCGGGGCTGCACGTGTAGCCCCGCCCTGATCTGCAGGCTGCAGCCAGGTGTACTTGTTGCTGTGTGGGGTGCATTCAGTTCATTCGTAACCATAGACATATGTCTATGCATCGTAACGTACAGCCAATGGAATGTTAGAAATAGATGTAGTGTAATACTTGATTGTGGGTGTTTTCGGGGCTTTAATCTAAATAACTTTAGTAATATATCAAATAAACCCTCGGACATGGACAAGCTCTTTTCTCACTTTATTAACTCCTTCTCTTCCGCTCTCCCTTTCTCCTCTCTGTACCCCCGTCATAATAAAAGTCCTTCCAACAACATCCACTTTAACACAATATACTGATGAATTAACAGTGAAATATTCAAATATAACGTCAGGATTAATCTTTTTAATATAATGTACTACATTTAAGTCTTACAGTAACACAGATATAATTTAGTGCTGCTAGTATAACTGTCTTTTTTTTAAATAAAGGCCTGCCCCTAATAAAAGCCTGCTTCAAATAAAAGCCTGGTACTTTCTGCAGTTTAGGTAAATAAAGGCCCCGGCTTTTATTTGAGGAATTACGGTATATAGGCATATTTTGTAATATATATCTTTAATATATATATATATATATATATATATATATATATATATATATATATATCGTAAATCTACTGTCTGCTTTACATTAGGCTACATCAAGATTGTCTGTTTGGTAACTGAACCTGAATGAATTTAAAATTAACGTGCTATATTTCAGGTCACGTTGATTGGTTGTTAGATGACAGGGCCATCATGCGGAACATAACACAGCAACAAATCATGGAATTACAGACATCTAAATATGTCTGTGTCCAACACAAAATAATAATAATAATAATAATAATAATAAAAGTAATGTCATCGAAATGCATATGCTGTATAATGACATATTTGTGCAGGCCACAGTGAAGTGTAATTCTAAAAAGGCAAAGAGAGAGAAAAGTCATGAATGAAATTATTCAAGGTACGTAGCCTAAGGGCATGCAGTGTTCACTTATCGCGTCTTTGCGCGCTTAAGTTCGACGCGCGTTGTGCGCCTGTTTTTCCAAGCGCGTCCGTATGAAGCGGTGCGCGTGACAAGAACCAACCAGAGCGCAACCGCCGGGAGAATGCGGCGCGCCTTGCGTTTTAGGCGCTATATATGAATGGTGCCTAATACCCAAATAAAAACCTTAACTTGCCTAATAATGAAAAAACGACACTTGCATTAACTCTGGTTAATTGACATTCATTTAGCCTCACCGGACTATTTAAAGCAAGGACATGTTGCTCCTATTGAAGTAATGTAGCCTATAGTTGAATGACGGTGGATTATGAACTCGCCTAAATGGAAAAGAAAGCAACTGGACCCAGGATCTAGTATGTATTCCAAAGCAGGGGTTACGTTTTTGCACGTCGTGCAGAATAACCCTAAAGGCACCAAGGTGGCGGTGCCACCGGCTTTATAGTATATATATATATATAGCTGCGAGCAGCGATGGAGGGCCAAAGCCAGCGGTACCGCCATCCCGGTGCCTTTAGGTAACTAAAGGCACCGGGGTTGCGGTGCCACCGGCTTGGGCCCGCAATCGCTGCTCGCAGCTATATTTATTATTATTATTACTATTATATTGTGAAATATTACAGTTTTTCTTATACTAGATATTATTATTAAGATTATTTAAATACAGTGATTGATTACTGTTTGTGTAATATTAGATGAGTAATAAGGAATGATGTCCCTGGGTCAACATAAAAATATGATGTTCCTGGGTCAACAGTATATATATTATTATTATTATTATTATTGTTACATAGATTACAGTTTGTTTTATACTAGATATTATATTTATGATTATTCAAATACAGTGATTGTGTACTGTCCTCAACATCATTTTAGTATATTGACAGTCAGATAAACTCTTCCCTCACACGACTCTGAAGACAGTATGTTTGTTTGTCCACAGGTTTAATGGTCTTGGGTATAAGAGTGAAACTACAAACACAACAAATAAACATAATTCAATAATATGCTTACAATTAAACGTGACATTTTTGTAATGTAAATATAATGAATACAAGTACAAACTGGCTAATGCAATAGCCTAATTGAGAATAACTCTCTTTAACTGTAACAGTTCACATTTATATGCAAGTATTATAAACATCCATGCAAAATCAATAAGTACTTACAAGCGATGCTGTTGCAAGGTTTGAGATTACAGAAAAATGTGACGATTAACGAGAGCCATCGTTACTGCTGCCCGCATGGAGCACTCACTACTTCCTGGTTCACGTGAATACCAGAATTCGCAGAATTAAAGAAATGTCAAACTTGCCACTAGGTGGAGCTCTAAACCATAAATAAAGTGAACAGGAAATTTAAAGCCATGAATAACCTTAAATAATTACAGGCTTATTACAAATAAATCTGTTATCAAATTAAATAAAATATGAAATATTTTACAACAAACTTGTTCCAACACAGATTGATTACTGTTTGTCTAATATTAGATGAGTAATAAGGAATAATGTCCCAGGGTCAACATAAAAATAATGTCTTGGGTCAACAAAATATATATTATTATTATTATTATTTTATAGTGAAATACTACAGTTTTTCTTATACTAGATATTATAATTAAGATTATTTAAATACAGTGATTGATTACTGTTTGTCTAATATTAGATGAGTGATAAGGAATGATGTCCCTGGGTCAACAAATGATATTTCATTATTATTGTTGCACAGATTACAGTTTGTCTTATACTAGATATTATAATTAAGATTATTTAAATACAGTGATTGATTACTGTTTGTCTAATATTAGATGAGTAAAAAGGAATGATGTCCCTGGGTCAACATAAAAATTTGATGTTCTTGGGTCAACAAAAGATATTTCATTATTATTGTTGCACAGATTACAGTTTGTCTTATACTAGATATTATAATTACGATTATTTAAATACAGTGATTGATTACTGTTTGTCTAATGAGTAATAAGGAATGATGTCCCTGGGTCAACAAAATATATTTCTTTATTATTGTTGCACAGATTACAGTTTGTCTTATACTAGATATTATATTATTATTAAGATTATTTAAATACAATGAATGATTACTGTTTGTCTAATATTAGATGAGTAAAAAGAAATGATGTCCCTGGGTCAACATAAAAATATGATGTTCTTGGGTCAACAAAAGATATTTCATTATTATTGTTGCACAGTATTACAGTTTGTCTTATACTAGATATTATATTATTATTAAGATTATTTAAATACAGTGATTGATTACTGTTTGTCTAATATTAGATGAGTAAAAAGGAATAATGTCCCAGGGTCAACATAAAAATATGATGTCCCTGGGGCAACAAAAGATATATTATTATTATTATTTTATAGTGAAATATTACAGTTTTTCTTATACTAGATATTATTATTAAGATTATTTAAATACAGTGATTGATTACTGTTTGTCTAATAATAGATGAGTAATAAGGAATGATGTATTAGAATTGGTATTAAGTCCCATCTGCTAATGTGTTTTGCTTTTCTTTTGCGAAAGGATTAGCATGAGGGTCTGCTAAACGAATGCAAGGGAAAAGTGATAAAAAGAAGTGATAAAAAACTGCAATAAAGAAGCACTTAAAGATGAACTGAACTGAATTTTGTAAAAAAGTGATATAACAGATGTATTTTATTTATTCTCATTGGTACAATTTTTAAAATAGCAGAATTTGTTAAAAGGGATAAAATGGTACATTGAAAGTGTAGTTCCCTTTCGTAGTCACTCCGAGTTATGTCAAGGAGTGACGGAGAATGGGTGTTTCGCATAGAAAGCCAATCCTCTTCGAGTATTTAACAATGAGCCAATGGCATGAAAATGCCTTGGGCTGCGGAATTTGCATAGCGTACTGCACCCCTACCGTGTGGTATGAAAGGAGGAAGTGAACGCAACCGCAGTATGTTTTTGCTTTCGGAGCCAAGAGATTTCTTCACTCCCTAAGCCATTCTCCCTGACAAGACTCTTCGAGACGAGCGTCCTCTTCAGTGTTGGTGTGACGGCGGTACCCAGTGGGATTCTGCATTGCCTGCGATCTCAGCGTGCGGAACTGACGCGCACTTGGAAGGCCCCTTTGAACTCACAGAGCGTGCTCCAGCTTCCCCTGCCTTTACTCCCCTTGACGGTGCGGCTGCCCGTGGGTACGCTGGGATTCCTCCGGTGGAGCGCTCTGTTGTGATGCAACTGTGTCCGCAGAGCGCCTCCTCCCGTGGGGCTCCTAAGCGCCCATCCAAAGCCTGTAGGTTCTCGTCTGATGGTGGCGCGATCCTATAGAGCGGCGGGACAGGCAGCCTCCGCCTGCATGCGATGAGCACTTTGTAGGTTTTCCAAGCGAAACTGAGATATGCATGAGGGGGGGACTGACCAATCGGCCTTTAACGAACTGTGAGCGGCCACCGACCTCGCTCTCTGGACGACTTGAAGTGGCCGCTCGCTCCGTTGGTCAGGTGATGGCCACTAGTGTGGTCCAGGAGCGCCACCTATGGCTCAACCTGGCAGACACAAAGGACGCCGAGCGGACTCGTCTGCTCGACGCCCCCCTCTCCCAGGTTGGCCTGTTCGGCGGTGCAGTCGAGGACTTTGCCCAGCAGTTCTCGACTGCCAAGAAGCAGACGGAGGCCATCAAGCATATTCTGCCCCGAAGCGGCGTTCCTGAGACGGGCTGCTCAGTGATGAAGTCAAGTGTTTCCCAGGAGGTGGTAGCAGGCCCCCTCATTCCCCCGGTGGAGGGTCGGGGGAGAACTCTTTTGTTCTCAGCTCCCCGCTGCTCACCCACGGGTGGGCAGCACCCTGAGTTGGTTAAAGAAAGACTTGACATCATCACTGAGCACACAGACAGTAATGAGTGTGCTCGACGTCCCGGCACGTCGACCCTCTCATTCCTCTCTGTCTCTGAGGGTGCGGAAGGGAGCGTGCATTGCTCCTTGCCGCTCCCCTCCCCTCTATCGCCAGACCCCGACAGAACAGACCCCCGTGGAACGCTGGTCCTTCCTGGTCTCTTCTGTCGGGGAACGGGGCTCGACTGTGCATCCGCATGGGGTAACTCCCGGGCGCATGCCGGTCTCCCGTCCCGCTGCCCCTCCGGGGGACGTCTGTGGTTCACATGACCCCACTGGTTCAATTCCAGGGAGCTTGGTTAGAGCTCCCCGGCTTGTCCCGTTGGGTCATCAGAACGATCAGATTCGGCTACGCGATTCAGTTCGCACGGTCTCCTTCGCTCCAGTTCGCTCCACTACTCACTACTCTTGAGTACTTTTAAATAAGCAACTTTTTTACTCTTACTCAAGTAGTTTTTTGGACAAGTACTTTTTACACTACTCACACTACATTTTTTGGAATGTAATGGTACTTTTACTTGAGTATGTTTTTTCAGTACTCTTTCCACCACTGCGTAGGTGCGGAGCGCACGTACTGACAGAGCAGTGCCAAGGCTGGGTCTGCCTCCTCCAGGGGCAGCGTTTTCAGGGTCACCACCTGATCCCGGAAGGGAGTGGTGGGAACCTTAGGCACGTATCCAGGCCGGGGTCTCAAGATCATGTGAGAGTAAGCCGGCCCGAAACTGCAGGCACGCTTCGTCGACGGAGAATGCGTGCAGGTCCCCTACCCTCTTGATGGAGGCCAATGCAACCAGGAGTGCTGTCTTCATAGACAGAAACTTTAACTCTACCGATTGCAAAGGCTCAAAGGCAGGCCTCTGCAGAGCACTTAAAACTACTGAGAGGTCTCAAGAGGGCACGAGGGGAGGACGAGGCGGATTTAGCCTCCTCGATCCCCTCAGGAACCTAATGACTAGGTCGTGTTTCTCGATGGACTTTCCATCCACTGCATCATGAGAACGTGGCAATGCGTCCAGCCTCAGGATTGGTTTGCTGCGATCGACCTGAAGGACGCGTACTTTCATGTCTCCATTTTGCCTCGACACAGACCGTTTCTTCGGTTTGCTTTCGAAGGCATATCAGTACGCGGTTCTCCCATTCGGGTTAGCTCTGTCCCCTCGTGTCTTCACAAAGATCGTCGAGGCAGCCCTTGTTCCCCTTCACGAACACGAACACATCTCGATGATTGGCTGATACTGGCACACTCTCGAGAAACAGGTTTGCGAACACAGAGACCTGGTGCTCCGGCACCTAGCCCATCTGGGCCTTCGGGTCAACCGGGAGAAGAGCAAACTTTGCCCCGTGCAGAGGATCCCTTTTTTCGGCATGGAGATAGACTCGAGTCGCCATGTCCGCGCAGCTCACGAACGAGCGCGCGCACTCACTGCTGACTTGTCTTCGACAGTTCGAGGGCAAGAGTGCGGTCCCACTGAAACTTTTTCTGAGGCTCCTGGGGCATATGGCATCCACAGCCGCGGCAACGGTCTCATTGCTTCATATGAGACCGCTTCAGCTGTGGCTTCGCGATCGAGTCTCGAGGTGGGCATGGCATCGCGGCTCGCTCCGAGTTCCAGTGACTCCAGCGTGCCGCCAAACCTTCTTCCCGTGGTCGAACCTCAGCTTTTTACGGGCAGGTGTCCCTCTTCAGTGAGTTTCCAGGCATCTCGTTGTCTCCACGGATGCATCCACCACGGGTTGGGGGGCCATGTGCAATGGGCATGCAGCCGCGGGTTCCTGGACAGGACCCCAGCGCCTCATGCACATCAATTGCCTCGAGCTGCTGGCAGTACGCCTGGCCCTGCACCGCTTCCGAGCATTGCTCAGGGGTCAACACGTACTTGTCCGTTCAGACAATACCGCTACAGTAGCGTACATCAACCACCAGGGTGGTCTACGCTCACGTCGGATGTCGCAGCTCGCTCGCCACCTCCCGCTATGGAGTCAGAAGCACCTGAGGTCCCTTCGTGCAGTGTACATTCCAGGAGTCCGGAACCGGGCGGCCTGACGAGCTGTCACGGGTCCGCCCTATCTCCGGCGAATGGCGACTCCATCCCCAGACGGTCCAGCTGATCTGGGACCAGTTCGGGGAGGCACAGATAGACCTGTTTGCCTCCCGGGACTCATCCCACTGGGCCCAGTTTTTTTCCCTGTCCGAGGGCACGCTCGGCACAGATGCGCTGGCGCACAGCTGGCCGCGGGGCCCACGCAAGTGTGCGTTTCCCCCAGTGAGCCTTCTTGCACGGGTGTTGTGCAAGATCAAGGAGGACGAGGAGCAGGTCCTGCTGGTAGCCCCTTATTGGCCCACCAAGACGTGGTTCTCCAAACTCATGCTCCTCGCGACAGCACCTCCTTGGCCTATCCCTCTGAGGCAAGACCTACTCACTCAGAAACGGGGCACTCTCATGGCACCCTCGTCCCGATCTCTGGAGGCTACACGTTCGGCTCCTGGATGGGACGAGGCAGGTTTGAGTTCGCTGCCACCTGCGGTGGCGGCAACCATCACTTCCGCCAGAGCGTCGTCCACGAGACACCTCTACACGATGAAGTGGAACCTCTTCGTCAGCTGGTGCTCTTCTCGCAGAGAAGACCCCGGAGATGCTCGATCGGTGTCGTGCTTTCTTTCCTGCAAGAAGGGTTGGAGCGTAGGCTGTCGCCCTCCACCCTTAAGGTTTACGTCGCGGCCATTGCAGTCGCGTACGTCGCGGCCGTGCCGCGTCTCATGCAGTGGATGGGAAGTCCATCGGGAAGCATGTGTGAGTAGAGTAAAAAGTACTTGTCCAAAAAACTACTTGAGTAACAGTAAAAAAGTAGCTTATTTAAAAGTACTCAAGAGTAGTAAGTACTGAGGTGCGGATTCTAACCCTTATAATAAACACTGTGCACTACAATTTATACATTAAAAAATGCACATACTGTAATTAACATTATATTTTGTTCTTTGTAATAAAGATTGAAGAATATCTCATCCATCTTTTTAAAATGCATCAAATCAGTACACTCATCACCATTAAATCATATTATTTGGAGGGAAAAAGCATTTCAAATGAGGCGAAAAGCTAATGGGCCTGAGCATGCTATTGTTGCATATAAAATATCAATATTCATAACTGTGCAAAGAATTCAAAAACCTTTAGAAACTCATATGATAGTTCAGCATCACACACCAAGAGATGTTTTAAATAGAGAGATTAAAAAATACCCAATTTCTCTCCAAAACGGTACCAATGTTAGTGTTTTGAGAAATGAGAATCACTAATATTATCAGATTACCTCAACTAATGCACTGAAAAAGGCTAAGATAGTGAGCTAATACTAATTACACACTTTAATTCCATGCTATTAAAGGTACAATACCTAAGATTTTTGCATTAAAATATCCCAAAATCACAAGGCCAGTGTTATATATTTAGTTAAGATGATAACTTACAATATTCCAAATGTTTCAAGCTATGTTTAAATTGCGAGTAAATTGAGATTTTAACCAAGGAAACGGGGCGTGTGAGCAGGGGTGAGCTGGGAGTCGCCAGTCAATCGCGTCATATCCGCGTTACCTCAGTTTCCGCTCGTACTATGTGTAGTCCTGGATAAATGCGGAAGTTGTAGTTGTGCGTTGCGTCTATCAAGCAACAAACGTCAACTTGTTTCGCGCATTTGTAATGGAATGGTGCACATTCTGGTGCATTATTCTTTTCAATTATTCTCGGAATGTGAACTGTTGGCTGTAAAGGGGGTCGCACATCGGACGAGAAGAGCCGCGCCACGTCTAGGACAAAGTCCAGTATCGCACACCGGACGAGAAGAGCCGCGCCACGTCTAGGACAAAGTCCAGTATCGCACACCGGACGCGCACTTTCTCATCATGAAAGGAAGATAATGTCTGTTCTATGTTATGATTGTACTGTACAATTAAATACAATCGTTGCTGAGTCTGCAGTCTGAAAATTTTACATCAGAACATCTGTTCACTGAATTGAGAATATCACCTGAAAAATCTAATAACATCAGTAATTGTCATTCAAGCAGCTGATTTCTGTAAATGAATACAAAACTAAATGCATATTGCAGCATAGGGCGAAGTCAGGATACATTAGCAACGATTTGACTTCAAACCCTCTCCACCATAGCTTCATCCAGTGACTCGTACAGTAACATCTGTGATAACTAATTTACTTTTAAACCTGACTTTTCTTGCGGCTATTTCAGTTTAATGAAAAACAAGCATGTCATTAAACGCAACATTTATAGAAATCGAACTTTACCTCATCCATGACAACTAATTTTCGATTCCCGTCTGACTGATTTATCCACGGTGGAGTTGAAAACAACAGTTCCTATCATTCCGCGTTCCTCCATGTCGTCATCAAGCAAAGCCGTTGTTGTTGTTTTGAATGTAGCGCCCTCTAGTGATATGCAATCTTAGGTATTGAACCTTTAAATATGTTACAATTTAAATGTAAATGCACATTGTTCTGAGAAGGGTGGCATCATCCCTTACATTTTACACGGCTACATTTACTCACATTGTAATGCTGATAATAATATAATTTGTAAGGAAAATTGTGCATTAAATAGGGAAGTTATATCCAGGAAACTTTTACAAAAGAAACAAACAAACAAACACACTTTGTTTCTGAAGTCTCGGTGAAGCTGTTTTATCAGCAGCATCCACAAAAAAAAAAAAAAAGTGCAGCAAAAAAAAAAGCAGAAGTGAACTTGCCAAATGAAGACGGATCGTATAATGGATCAATCAAAAAACGTTGTTTATTAACAAGCTGTGCTAATTTCAAATGCAGAAATGCAGTTCAAGTTAATGACCTGGTGCACTGATTCTGAATCTGGCGGCATGGCGAGCGCAAGACGCGGCAGTGCACAGATCGTGACGCGCGTCTCTCTATAATGTGATTGTGAAGTAAATGGGAGCGGGAATTCACCGCATTATGAACTCGTCTCGCAATACCCCCAACCTCAGACCAAATGTTAGGCCCTGTAGACAGGCCAGCCTATATAAATATCATATTAAGCAGAAATGTGAAATGTACCTTAGCATATTAGAGGAAGACACTGATATCTGGATTGAATTGATGCGTGAAGAATGCACTTCCACAGCAGTCACGAGTAACAGCAGGAATAGGCGGTTAAAGTTTTCTATGCTTTAATTTGATTTGATGACAGTCACGAGACCGATTACTCGATCCAATCACGATGATGGATAAAAATAAAATTAAAACAAGCATGTAACGAGTAACGCCCACAAACAGAAGGAAAATAGCGGAGAAAAAGTACAGATACATCACTTAAAATGTACTCAAGTAAAAGTAAAATTACACAATTTTAAACTTACTCAAAAAAGTACAATTTCTGAAAAAAACTACTTAATTACAGTAACGTGAGTATTTGTAATTCGTTACTTTACACCCCTGCACCTACGTCTGACAGAACGTGGTGTTTCAGGACCTCAGAACAGCTCTTCTCTGTCATGGGGGGAGCCAGAAGGGAAGGGCCTCTCAAAGCAACGGCTGTCTCACTGGATAGTGGACGCCATTGCTTTGTCTTACCAGCAGCAAGGGTGACCGTGCCCCTACGGCCCACTCCACTCGGAGTGTGGCTTACTTTTGGGCTCTAGCGCATGGCGCCTCGCTAACAGACATTTGCAGAGCTGCAGGCTGGGCGACACCTAACACCTTCGCGAGATTTTAAAATCTGCTAATTGAGCCGGTGTCCTCTCACGTACTCGCTTCCGCCAGTACTGGACCCGCTGAAGTGTCTTCGCTTGCTCGCCATTCCACTCCTCGGACTGGATAAGTGCGATATTCCTCAGGTAGCCTTCTGTTAGCCCTGAGTCCTCCAGCACTCATGATGCGGGCACCACTGCTCTTGCTCTGGTGCCGGCTGGGTGCCTCTGTGTGTCACGGTTCCCCTTGGTAACTGTCTCATGTGTATTACTCCACTGTAAGCCTCTCTGAGCGTGTGTCTTCCCTCGGCAAGCCATCTGCCACCCCTGGAGCTAAGTTCTCAGCCACCTGCGGTTGGCGCTCCAGTGATCTCCATGTGTAGTCCCTAATCGGTCACATGCATATTCGAAGTCCTCCTTCGGTAGGCATTTGGTAGCATGTCCCTCCCTTGGGATATGTTTCCCAGTGTACCTTGGTATTCCTGGTGTCAAAGTAGGATCTCCTGGTTATAACCTGAGTTCAGGGGTCTAGAAGTTTCCGCAGGGCACTGGAAGACAGCTGTAAGATGGCGTGATGGCACAGACCCCCATCTCTCCATCACTCCTTGACGTAACTCTGGAGTTACTGGCGTGTAACCCCGTTCCCTGAAGTAGGGAACGGAGATGTTACGTCTCTCTTGCCACTTCTGCTGTACCGCTGGTAGACGCCTGAGTTCAGTCTTGGCTCCTCAGCGAAGACATACTGTGGTTGCGTCACTTCCTCCTTTTATACCCACACAGTGGGCGGAGTACGCTATCCAAATTCCGCAGCCCAAGGCATTTTCATGCCATTGGCTCGTTATTAAATACTCGAAGAGGATTGGCTTTCTATGCGAAACCCCATTCTCCGTCACTCCTTGACGTAACGTCTCTGTTTCCCTACTCAGGGAACTAGGGTTACACCAGTAACTGAGACGTTTTTGTTTACACGGGTGCCGCCATTTTGGATTTCAACATTCGTCTACGTCACTGGCATGGTAAGCCACTCCGTTGCCTACCCGCACCAGCAAAAAGCCGAGCTTGGTAAACAGTCTGAGGCTAGCTGACATGGCTGAGGAAACATTTAGAAATATGTACTTTCGTCAATGAGTACATGAAACGTCCAGGGCCGGATTAACATAAGGGCTGAGGCGGGGCTGAAGCCCCAGGCCCGCGCGGATTAGGGGGCCCGTGATTGGCTGGAGAAATGAGATTGTCAAATCATAGGTGGTTGATTTGTGTATAATAAAACAACAAGAAGTTATTGGAAAATGTGCCTGACTGTCATAATTCACCGCTGAATCAAAATAACTCTACAATTTGCGCCAGAAAGGGATGCAAAAATTCCTAAACTAACGAAATACTTTGGTTCACTTTCATCCGTGTTCGTGGAAGAGTGCAGCGGCAGCAGCCCGTTATCTTCACGCTCCTGCGTCGTCACCGATCGCGTGCACGTTCGAGGTAAGCAAGAGAAGCAGCAGAAGTTAATGAGTTAAGCACTATTTGGATGGTAATTGTTTCTCGTGGAGTCGTTTTCAAATGTTTATAGGGGCTAGTCGTCGATGATTTATTGCAGCCTGAATCCAGAATGTCAGTGTTTTTCTTCCACCACTCACTCGTGGTGGAAAACATGGCAGAATTACTGTTTTTTTTTTTTTTTTTTGACGAACATCAAGGTCTAATATCCAAGGCCATTAAGTTAACATTTAGAGTTACGTTTTAGTTTATCGTCACTTTGCCGATGAAAATCCCAAAATGAAACCACAGCAGAAATAATCTCTGAAACTGATAGTGGAGATCGTTACTGAATCTGCGTTTTGAACGAATGGTTTCCTTTTAAATGACTCCTCGTTGCTTTGTCGATGAATCAAACAGCTGTTTGAACAAATCGGTTGAATGAATGACTCGCTTATTAAGACAGAATTGCCGCCACCTACTGTTAGTTTTGGTTTCATAAAGTAGCCTACCCTTCAATGAAAAAGTAGATATCATTTTATATTTAATTATTAAATAAAATAACAATCATATAATTTATGTAATTGTAAATGCAGTGTAAATGTTTTTTTTTTACATATTCAAAATTATCTTTCATTAAATCTCAATTGCGGTCAATAATGGTACAAGAAAGACTGAACCATCTAACATTGGATGTCCCTGGAATGCAACTCTGCTAAAGCTGAGAAAAAGGACTATTTACTGTAAGACAGAAAAGGAAATGTAAAAGGAAAGTTCATCCAAAAAATAAAAATTCTGTCACCCCAATGTTGTTCAAACTAAAAGAATTTCTTTCTTATGCTGAACAGAAAAGTAGATATTCTATATAGTGTTGGTAACCAGACAGTTTATGGTAGTCATTGACTTAAAATATTTTTTCTTATGTAAGTCAATGGGTGACATCAACTGTCTGGTTACCAACATTCTTTAAAATATCTTCTTTTGTGTTCAGCAGAAGAAATAACAATAAAAAAATTAAAATATATATTTATTGTGGTAAAAGACTGTGGAGTGGCAATCAGATGAAAGGGGGCCTTTGGTGTTGCTACATAGCCCAGGTGCCCAAAGTCCCTTAATCTGGCCTGGAAACGGTCTGACAATGTCTGCATCAAATGTCAGAATGCTACGGCCTGTGCCCTCATTGGGCTCAAATGCGTAATCCATGCTCAGGGTCGGCCAGACCAATTTGCCTGCCTGAGGCAAGATTTTACCTGGCACCCCATGCATTACAGCACATTTCACCCCATATTTTTGTGTTAGCGATTATTTAGTTATTTTTATATATACATATACACACACACACACACATACACACACACACACATACACACATATATATATATATATATATATACAGTGTTGTGCCAGTTCATACTTAAAAAGAACTAGCTCAAAGTTCAGTTCACACAGATTATAATGAACTAGTTCACGTCATAGTTCATTTTTTTAAAAAATGAACTAAGTTCACATATCTAAAAATGAACTAGTTCACGTTCATTTGTTAAATTCTTTAGGCCACTATCTTACTCAATAGAACCTCTTTACCATCCATTACCAGCTGCAAATCACTGCCACTCCAAAACTAATCAAAATTATTGTACCAATAAACAAGAGACAATTATTATAGCCAGGAGAAATAATAATGTATTTACCCCTTAAATAATGTGTAATCATGATATGTAGCAATTGGAAATAAGGTGCAATCAGGGTATACTGTATGTTCAGTGAATTTTATTTAGCCAGCATGAACCAAATTACCCAGGACTTTAAAAAGGTATATTTAGGTTCATGGGAAAATATCAGTCTACTGACAAAAATCCAGCATATTTTGAACGGCAGTAACCATGTAAAACCAGACCAAAGTAGTCATGTACTGTAATGTCATATTAGCTTGGGCTTACCCTGCTCAATGTGCAATACTCAACCAACACATTTTCACACCTTCAAAAGGAAGTAAACAGTGAGTAAACGATGAAAATGCCATTTACATTGATTATAATAAAACAATCTTCCTGATTATATTTGTCTAAAGAAAATGAACAGCTACCCGCTGAACAACTTAACTGACTACGTACAGTAGGCACTCTGATTCCATGTATGGGGCATTTAATATTCATATGACACACAAACATAAGTAGATAAGACCTGTTTAGTTCAAAAGATCACTCGTTGTGGAAAAGCGCAGATCATAAGTGATGATACGAGCAGCGCACGCCAACATCACCTCGCGCGCGCGCGCGCAAGTATGCATACTATTGCAACTCCCTGCCTTCACGTTACCCGTACTATGAATACTTCGACCTCGTCTAACATAACCCAGAGGTGATAATAGACCTTAGACAACAATACTGTCTGGGGGTTGGATTTGGCGACTCAAAACGGGAGTTGGAGGTAAAACCTGACTTTTCAAATGAGCGTGAACGTGAACTGCGCGTGCTGCTCGTTTCATTCCGGACAGAGTGAGCGACGCTCTCGTTTCGTTCATGGTATGAAAAGTGATTCGTTCAGTTCAGCGTTCGGCGAAAATATGAACTGAGTTCAGTGAACGTCGTTCATTTAACGCGTTCATGCACAACACTCATACACACACACACATATATATATATATATATATATATATATATATATATATATATATATATATATATATATATATATATATATATATATATATATATATATATATATATATATATATATATACTGTAGCAAGAGCATTACATCTAGCATTCAAGTCAAGGCCCCTTTATTTTTATATAGTGCTTTTTAGCCTACAATACATATTATTTAAAGCAGCTTTACAGTAGGCTAATAACAGGAAAAATAATGCAACAAAGTTTGCTTCTCCTGTACAGCAGATCTAGAAGAAAATAGTGTCATAATCAAGCTTAAGTATGTTCAGTGATGGTTTATTTTGTTTTTATTTATTTATTTATTTATTTCATTTATATATAGCCGCTCTAGATAAAACAGTGACGTCTTGTTCCAACTGTCATTCATACAAAAACTATTCATTGAGCACTAGCAAAAGTGTATGTTTGGGAGTTGATGGCAATCTTAAATTATGGCACGTTTCATGTTTTCAACATGAATGAAACTGCTAAATGTCTTTAATGTGAATTTTACATGAAACATAGCTACTTTTAATAAACCTGTAGCCTATAAATGTCGTTATTAATTTTGTCAAATAAATAAAAAATGCCATATAAATGTATAGTAAAACATTAAATAGCCTAATTAAGTGATAGTATGCGTCTGAAAAAAGACTGACATGTTTGTTACAAATCGCATTGTCTGGGGGCTCTGAAGAACTCAGAACTATTGTTAGCATAAAGTTATAAGGTAAAAATAACTGCCATTAAATTATAGCATCTTAATACTATGCAATTAAATAAACTGTTCATTCATTACATCACTTTACCTCTGTCTTTATCGCCTTGTATCCTCTTCTTTTTTGCACTGTATCTATCGCAGCAGACTATATGCTAATTTTCAGTGGGGTTGACTGCCATTTCACTTTTTCGATTTTAAATAGTGTGTAATGTTGCTATTGGTGCATGAACAGTATCTGCAAAGTTGCAGCGCTGAAAGTTCAGTGTAAGCAGAGATATCGTCTTTTAAAAATCAGGAAGTATAATTGCCTACAAAAACGACTCCAATTGGGACTACAGCTGGGTTATGGCAATCACTATACCACACATTTGCATCAACCACTCCCTCCGGAAAATGCAAAACAGTGCGTGCTGCATAAGACTGCCCCAAAGACGTCAGTTATGTGACGAATTGGCATGAAGACTGTTAATTTCAGCAGCACCAGCCTGCACCTCGTCGAGTGTGTTGTGTTCATGCAGCTGTCAGGTCTTCTGTGCTCGGACTTCCCACGGACGCTGTACTTCATCAACAATGGATACAATTTATGTTCGATTATGTTCCTGAAAGTGACGATTCGGAATTTAGCTCTCTGTGCTGCTTATTTATCGGAAGACAGCTTCCAGAATCTCCACGAGTTCAGCAAGAAACTGTTTCTAAACATGAAGCAGTTCCAACTTTAAAACCAGAGGCAGCAGTTGTTGGGACACAACCTGTAAGTAGGCTAAGACTTAATCATTTTAAATGTATTTGCATGTATAATTTCAGACGTAATGTTTTAGTTTTAGTTTTATCAAATGCCAGCGCTGGCTTTAGCCACTTAGTTATGCTATTTCGTGTCTATGACAACTGTGTACAAACATGAATTTTGTATAAGTACTAATGTTGTAAATGTATTTTTCATGTATATATGTTTTATGACGTTATTTTCGATTTGATCAAGAACATAAACTTGCCAACGCTGTTTGAGTATAACATTAGTAGCCAGTCAGTTGCTATTGTTGCCAGTCAGATGCTATTGTGTAAAACAAACGTGTATAAGGTTATAAAATGTAGCAAATTATCATTCAGAAATGTTTAGTAAGAGCCATGTGTGGTGAGGTTCTGTTTGACTCTCTTCATTCGCGGCATTTCTCGGTCTGATTTTGCCTGAAACTGATACTGCAGTTCAACACATATTTACATCTGGACCGGAGCTCATGATGTGCCCGTAAAGGTAATGGGCGTTAACCTTCCGAACAACGTGAGCGACAGTTTAGCCAATCACAACACACTGGCCCAAACTAACCAATCTGAGCCCACCACGTGTATCTGAGGGAGTGTTTTCATAGAATCAGGAAGTGAACCGATCGTCAGGGGACATAGGAGAGCGCGGCTGACAATAAAGGTTTATGAAAAATAAGACTTTTAAAAAAATGAAAAACCAAGAATACATGTTATATTGCACCCCATAAACACTATCATGCAAAGAAAAAAAGCAGTCAACCCCCTTTAAATGTGTCATGAAAATTCGACCATCCGTCACACTGAGGAAACTTTCACCGTGTTTTAGATGGCAATGCGAGGCCCGTTTCTAAAAGGAGTGCTCTGAGTGCATGCGCGCTGAAAACGAGAGCAATGTTGTCTACATTGGATGCGGCGAGTGGGACGGCTAAACAACAAATTACCAACAGTAAACTGATTCGCGCACGCTGTGTTTCTGGCGCACTTCAAGCACTCGCTGGGCGGGGGAGATCTATGGGGAGATTGATGCACCAGAACGGAGTCGGGGGATTTAGTTCAGTTTTTGTGGCATTGTTTTGCTTTATTTTGTAGTATTCTAATTAATGGTTTAAAATAGTATTAGTAAAAAAAATTTAATTAAAAAAATTATTCCACTCATTTTGGCGCCCTTGAGTGGTAGCACCCTTAGCATTTGCCTATACCGCCTGATGGCCACTGGTGCGGTGCCTGTCCATGCTGTTAAAAGTGCTCATTTTGGTCTGTGTAGGACCTCCAGCTGTTGTCTATGAGCTTTGCTACACCATGCCAGTGATGTCATCGGAATTGCCAGTGCTAACAAGCGTAATTTTGCGTTGCTTGAAAAAAGCTATATTAATATTTTTTATTAAAATGTTTAGTGTAATTTACTATTATTTGTCATAAACAAGACATTTTCGATGTCCACTTTTTTCATTTGAGTTCATCTTTAACATTGCATGCTCTAACTATCTTTCTACTGTTATCAATAAAACTGAGTGCAAACCTAAAACTCTTTTCTCTGAGAAAAAAAATCTAAGCAAGTCAAACCATCCTCTGTAGCTATTTCTGGGTCTACTGATCTCTGTGAAAGTTTTCAGTATTTCTTCCTACAAAAAAATGATAACATTTATCAATCTTTTTCTTCTGCTGCCACTCCTCATTTAACTCCTTATTTGATAGGTTGTCCACTAGACACTTTTTAACTTACAAATATATCTGCGGATGCAGAATCTAATTCTATCTCCTGTACATATATTTTTAAAAACTATTCTGCCTTCACTTATTCATCCTATTACTCACATAATTAACAGATCTCTTTCCACTGCCTATGTCCTGCTTAATTTGAAAGTAGCGGCCATTACTCCAATTCTTAAGAAGTCCAGCCTCGACAACGCCATTTAGGACAACTATAGACCAATATCGTAACTCTGCTTTCGTCTGGCAAGCTACTTGAGAAGGTAGTTGTGGCACAACTGCAGTCACAGTAGAGACATAATCTACTTAAACCACTACAATCTGGTTTCTGTCAATTTCACAGCACAGAAACAGCTCTTTTAAAAGTGCTAAATGATCTCCTTCTGGCTTTTGGTGCACATAGTATACGAGGTCGGCGCTGTATGGTTGGGTTGCAGAGAGTTTGTGAGATAGTGATTTTCTAACACTTACTTAAATGGCCCCAAATCAGAGTTTACCCCGGGCATTACATTTTTATTGATATTGATGTTGTTCAAGATTAGGCCTTCAAAAACTGTGCAGAACCTGGAGTTTTATTTGACCCCACATTACGCTTTCATTCATTCATTTATCTGCGGAATATTGTTCGTATGCGTCCTCTCTCTTAACTTTGGAGATACTGAAAATGTTATTTATGCTTTCATAACTTTTAGATTGCACTACTATAATTCCTTATACCAGCTGGCTCTACCACCAGAGCAAGACATCGCTTTCAAATGGTACAAAACTCTGCTGCTTGAGCACATGATGTTTTATAAACAAACTTCGGGAGGAGCACGTTCAAACAATTGATCCAATAATCACATCATTCCAGACCAGCTGTCGACAATCAGTAATCAACATGTCTATCCAATCAGCTTGAGTTGGAGACCTATATATATATACTCATTTGACTCACCAGTGTTCCTCTTAGATCTTTTTAGCATCTTGGCTTGCTGTTTTGCTACCATGTCACACCAAATTTCTTCATCTGACGAGGAAATAAACAACCCCAGGGATTTGCCGTTGCTTCTGACAATTCCTGCTGCCTTGTTCAAAATGCTATCATTGCACGAAGTCGAGAGCAGAGTCTGATGATGGTCCCAGGACTATTCCTCTTACGCTGGACATCGCACCTGAGCCCAGGCTTCTTCACACGGCCACATGCCTACCAGAACAGCCCTAATGCTCGCCAAGACATCAAGGCTAGTCTTTGCCGCCCCTGGCAAGACTTTTATCTTCCTCTCCTGCCTCGGCCTACCACTCAGACGATCACACCTATTGGGAAACGGACTGGAGCAGGATTGAGGAAGAGCGCTGGGGTGTATCCGCATGTGCAGGCTTTGCGGAAAGAGACAAAGGGGAACTATGTGATCTGCACGTAACCTTACAGTCAGCCAATCTCTCTCTAAAGTCCACACCAACTCTAAGACGGCTCAGCAGGTAGAGCAAAGCCTGCAGGGTCCGAAGGCCGCCTTCCTGAGCACCACCGCTCATCCCTCGCCCACAAGATCCAGCTCGCATTCGCTCATCGAGCCGCAGCAACAGGCCTTCAGCGAGCCTGGGCTATGCCACAGAATTTGCCGTGAAATTCAAGTTTTTCCATAAATTGATGTACAGTACTCCCTCCTCTGAGATAAACAATTCACAAACCTCTCTCCTGATCAAGGGATTCAAAGATCCCAGCCCACCTGTCCTGACGCTAGACAACCCGTGAAAGCTAGACAACTCTCACCAAATGTATTAATGTCCTCCGCACAGGCTACCGGCCCCTAATACCGCCTGCACACTCTAACACTATGTTGATCCTAGCTTTTTTGGTTTTAAAAAAACTTGTCAGTACTAGATGGTGAAACAGTCTCATATTTGATTAAGCAGAAATAAGGCCGACCAAACCAAAACAGGTAATTTCATCTTTTTCTAACCTCTCATCACAAATCCAACCATACCAGTCTATTCTGGCATATCTGCTACGGATAAGTTCTCTGGCTAAATCTCCTCTGGAACCCTGTTCAGAGACGAATCCAATAAACCTGTGACACGCTTTTGGTTCCAGAAATACCTCAAATCTGTTCCACAACTTTTAGGAATTCCAGCAAAGAAAGTCACTCCTTCCATATCAGGGCAGCAACTTCAGCAGCCAAAAAGGCCTCTCCCAACAGCAGATCCAAGCTCTTGGGAGGTGGTCCTCAGATGCGTTCCAAAGCTATATCAGGACCAACCGGTTCCACATTTAAAAAGTCCACCAAACCCTCATTGATTAAAACCCCTGGGTCGTCTACCTGGGGTTTCTCATTTTTGTTCAGTGAGTATTTGGTCTCACAGTGGACATACTATCTACTTAATCTTTAACTGTCTCTCCCGCCCATTGAACGTACTGTGTACTTATCTCTAACTCTCTCCCGTCAAGTGAACATTGATCTCCCATCGGACGTCCTATCTACCTTATCTCTTAACTCTCTCTCCCATCAAGTGAGCATTGGTCTCTCATTGGACGTACTGTGTACTCATCTAACTCTCTCCCGTCCAGCGAGCATTGGTCTCCTAGTGGTCATACTATCTACTTATTTCTAACTTCTCTCCCGCCAAATGAGCATTGGTTCTCTAATTGGACTTACTGTGTACTTATCTCTAAACTCTCCCGTCCAGCAAGCATGGGTCTCCCAGCGGACACACTGTGTACTTCTCTCTAACCTCTCCCGTCCAGCGAGCATGGGCTCTCCCAGCGGACGTACTGTGTACTTACATCTAACTCTCTCCTGTCCAGCGAGCATAGGTCTCCCAGCGGGTTTCCCTCCAAATACTACAGTCTTGGAACCAACTCCAGAAGCCAACAACATCAGAACACATATCCTCTCAGGTGCAGACATTGATTTATCTTCCTGGTCACAGACCTCTACAACAGAGTGTTCCTGGTGTTTCATGTCGCAACATTTCATTTCATGGAGCTCCATTAATCCATCCAAACTTGCTCCACTGCTGCAGCAGTGTCATCTACTCCACTTCCACAGGAGCTCCATTACTCCATCCAAACTTGCTCCACTGCCGCAGCAGTGTCATGTACTCCGCTACCGCAGTAGCAACGTTACTACCGTGCTAACTTGCTCCACTACCGCAGCAGTGTCATCTACTCCGCTCCTGCAGGAGCTCCTTTAATTCAAGCAAGTCTGGTCCACTGCCGCAGCAATGTCATCTACTCTACTCCTCAGGAGCTCCATTAACTAAAGCAAGTCTGATCCACTGCCGCAGCAGTGTCATCTCTTCTACTCCCGCAGGAGTTCCCTTTCGCCATCCAAACTCCCTCCACTGCCACAGGAGCTCCATTAATTAAAGCAAGTCTGGTCCACTGCCGCAGCAGTGTCATCTCCTCTACTCCTGCAGGAGTTTCCTTTCCTGAACTTGCTCCACTGCTCGCAGCGGTGTCATCTACTGGATGACACCTGAAGGAGCTCCATTAACTCAAGCAAGTCTGGTCCACTGCCACAGCAGTGTCTTCTCCTCTACTCTCGCAGTAGCTCCTTTTTCTCCATCTAACTCGCTTCCACTGCAGCAGCTATACCATTCTACTCTGCTTCTGCAGTAGACCATTCACATCCTACCACCCGAGAGGCCCACCCATCCGACCTCAAGACAATCAACTCCAGTCCTATGTTACAAGACGTCTTCCAGCGAACCACCCCTTCCCGCTGCTGATACTTTAAGCTTTGCATTCCGCAAGTTTTGTGGGGTCATCAACATCAATCTGGCGGCTGTCCTACATTTTATTTGCAGGTTTTGAGGGGAGTACTCTGTGTTCGGGCCGCATACCTAGCCCGGAGCCCTCTCCTCGGACGGCATGCCAAATACCCATTTATTCGATCTGACTTATTTGTAAATGTGAACTTGTGAAATGATGTTTTATAAACAAAGTTCGGGAGGAGCACATTCAAATAATTGATCCAATTATCACATCATTCCAACCAGCTGTCGACAATCAGTAATCAAATGTCTATCCAATCAGCTTGAGTTGGCCTTCTCCTTGGTGGCACTGAGAGATAAAGTCTTCTGGCTTAGAGGATAATGCCGATGCTTTAAAGGAAGCCTCGCAAGCGTCTCTTCAGCCCTGGGCATCGCCCCATAACCGTGTTGCCTAGACCCACCGATATTGGAATATGTGATGTGTAGAGATTCTGACCAGATAATCATTAACTAAGTTTCATGTGATCAGCAAATGGTCACAAAGGGACTTCAACACATTCCTATCACACATGTGCTTAAATTCAATCGGACTTTTACGACCTCAAGCTCCAGCATGTCTGGCCGCTAAGTGACTTTTATGTTGATGTATGATAAAAGATAACGGACCTCGTGAAGCCTCACCAAACCTCCTTAATGAGATTAACTCATTTGCAAACAAAAGCTAGCCCTCTTCACCCAAACCCCTGACACCTCAAAAGGGGGGGAGGCTGGAGACACCTGTGACGTGCGACACGCGCACATACCGACACACACCCCACAACCACGTGCAATACAGACGCACACACACAAACACAGATATCTATGAAAAAGCTTGTAAAAGCTTTTAAGAGATGTCTAGTATATTGAAATACATGCAAAAGAACTGTAATTCACTAACTTAGTAGGGAAAAGCTACTACGAGTGCCAAAGAGTTTAAATACCTGTAATACAATGCATTAAGATGTAACTCCACAATGCTGTCAAAGTAGTTTAATGTGTTTGATGTTTCTGTAATCCTCATAGTGTGACCTGTCTTTTAAACTGTATATCGATATTGCAAAATGTATATCATCATGTATAAGTTTGTTTTCAAAGTTAGCATAATCTTTCCTTTGTCTTAAGACGCAAATGAATAACGTGATGTGTGATCTGATGGGCGGGTATGCTCCCTGAGTTGGACGATGGTCATTGGCCGCCCAGGTTTTATGATGGGTCCAAAGACTCTAGAAAAAGCCCGTGCCCGGATCACTCATTGCTCGCTCGCTTGCTTTTTGCCGCCTATTCTCTTGCCTCCTACTCTTCTTACGCTTCTACATCCTCCCACACGCTTGCCGGCGTGTGCTCCTGAACTTCGGATGCCTCGGACCCTCTCTGCGTCCTCCTCCTTCGCCTACTGAAACTTCAAAGTTATCAGTCTTGCGTTACCTTCACTTCACGTTTACTTTTGCGAATAGCCAGTTCAAGTTAGTACGTGCGTCTCCTCCGACCAGAAGGCAACATCCAGCACCGAACTCTCTAAGACGCTTTGAACTCCCGCGAAACAGACCCACGTGGTAGTTACAGAGATCCGTCTCCAGGGCAACCGCACGCTCTCAGCATCACACAGGTTCGAATGCAAAATTTGTTCCATCAAATTCTAGACAAGTGATTTCCTGAGGTTGTCTCCAAAGGTTAAAAGCTGTGCAAGTAACTGTAATTTCTCTTGTATTCCCACTTTCCATTGCTTCCTTTCTTAAGTTTTATTTTCATTTTGTTTTACCTGTATTTGTATGTATATCACGTGTGATTTGTAGTATAACTTAGTCGTGTGCTTTTATTAAACTCCATTTATACATTATTTGCCATTGTGTGTATTAATCACATAACAAAGCCTCTTTAATATTTAGATCCTAACGCTACAATCTGATTCTGTTTGAGTGCACTAAACATTATCAGTAAGATTTAAGCTAAGACAAACAGAGTGATTCGTGGTTTTATAGACCGGCACGCAGGCCGTGCTGACTGAGAAAACCGTGCAATCTCTTGTTGACTGCAAAGGTCAAACAGCCCTCTGTCTGTAAAGGATATATGTTCCAAATTGATCATAATTCGTTGTGTTTAATTTCGTCATATATACTTGAAGCAGACGGGTGTGGTGTAAAACCCCTTGTTGGGTGAAAAATATATGTAAGACCCTCGGTTTAAGGAATATTTCATAAATTGTTGATCCAGATCATTAATTGTGAATATTCTTCCCCAAAATTCAAATTGAGCTATAAGCCTTGAGCCGAGATTCCCTACAGATGTTTGGGGACTAAACACATGGTACAAAACCAGCTTTTTCCAGGACTTCGACACATCGGTGTGGAGGTCTAGAAAAAATGGCAATCACCGACGTGGAGGCTGCATGTGGGAAGGCAGAAAGCGGTTCTAGTTTGTTTTCTTCCTTGATTACCACTTTATGCTTAATTTTTCTACAGCACAAGTCAAAACTTCCACTAGCTCTTCACATGCAGGACATTGAAAATGACGAGTCTTCAGTAACTTCTAGTATCGATAGTAACAACATCCAACTCCTCAGAACTGGATAATTGCAGTATGGGGGCCTCAGCCTGAGCGGACAAAAACGCAGAGCGTGCTTGCAAACCCTGAACTGAGGCCTACTTTTTTAAATAATTAAACATTTTCTACAAAATAATTAAAACAGTTGTATGTTAAGAATTTTAAACTAATTTAACTTCAAAACATACAAGCAAGTAGCAAATAATAAAGACGAGCATAGAAACATATAACAAACAACAAACAAAAAGTGCTTTCAGTAGCCTATAGATTATCTGGACGTTTTCCATTCAAGAACTGTGAGTGAATTTTCTTCATCTTTAGACTACACTGTAGTTTTTTTACTATGACAACATAGATTGCTGCGGAAAATCTATCAAGCTGCATTCATGCACGCATCTCTTTTGAAATATAAGAAGTAATGTGGTTTGTCCTGTCCGTTTAATCCCTTTAAACATAACTGGCTGTGTTTATGTTAATTTTGCACAAGTACATTAAACCATGGAGTAAACCAAACATTAAACCAAACATTATCAGTAAGATTTAAGCTAAGACAAACAGAGTGATTCGTGCTGCAGCTGCATGCACGAGCAGTCTACACAAAGCGCACGTGAGGATTTGAAATTGAAAGCAGTAATTGAAAGTAGTCTTCCGTTATAGTGAGGTTCATATTTTAAATATATAAGTCCACTGCATTCCAAACCACATAAATGATGACTTCTGTAGAGCATTCGTAAGGAAAATATACCGACGGGCAAGACAGCACACTTCAAGTGTAACATCAAAAGAAAGAGCGCGTCTCTCACACAGCGCGTGCAATAAAGCCTGTGAATGTCCTCGTCGTAATTCGCTTCAATCTTTCCGAACTTTATTAAAAAGATTATTTTACGGAAGGTTCGAGTGGTTTGTGTAGGCCCAGAGCCATGTATTCAGAGAGTTGCGACACGCTTTGATTTCGCGGTAAGGCTGTCACGTGGTTCATGGAAGCCCCAATAGTTCCAAAACAGACGCGGGCTGTCATGTTCTTCAATGGAAAGACAGCAGCGATTGCATTATTAAACGGTAAATATAAAATAAAACACACACCAAAGTACTTTTTAAGCTTTTATTGCATTTGGTTAATGTCAGTGTTGCATTTTGAGAGGCAGGGTGTCAACTTAGATATGTTTTTTAGGTTATATTTTTGGAGGGAAAAGCCTGTGTTAATGTTCGCATTGGTAGTTGCACTGGCTTTAGTAGTTGCGCATTGGTAGTTGCAACTTTTCCATGTCATTCATCTGATGATGGACGTCTCATGATATTTATTTTAGCACAACTGGGCTGTATTAGGTTATTGATTCCCGTGATCTTGCTTATATATTCCGATTCAGCCATTGGCCTGCCGTGATCACGCAAGGCTGGTCTGCCGTGGTGACCCGTTCATTACAACCATGACAACCAAAATAAAATATAAATAATTACGCTGTGCATGTAGAAATGAATGATTTAGGGGGAAATAGACTGCTCTCATAACGTAGCAATGACCATATTTACAGTAATGTTCGGTAAATTTTAACTTAATAAAATGAAACCAGAGAGATAGTAATTTTTCTTATTATAGAGATGTAATTTTGACCGTGTAGTCATTTTTTACAATTTTTTTTTGTTGTTGTTGTTTTTTTTGTTGTTGTTGTTGTTGTTATTTTTTCTTCTTCTATTTTGAATGTACTTTATTTTGTATAGTGCTGTGGACCATTTTATATGTATGTCCTGAATAAAGATGATGATGATGAGTTAATGAGTGAATTATTTGTTCCTAAATACGATCCATAACTGTTGGGATTCAATTCAGTATGGCTATTGTACCCTTCATCCTACCCTAATCATAGACCAAACCATTCATCCGAAAACACACACAAATACATTTATAATATGTGTGTATTGGCCTACACGTTTCAATCACACATAATAACCAACCCTAACCCCCCCATATATATATATATATATATATATTTTTTTAAATAATATAATAATATATTATATATTTATATGATGTTTTAAAAAATATTATATAGATCAGGTTACCATAAGTTAGCTAACAACGTTAGTGAAGTGTTGGTCACGTAAGCTATAGCTGCAATTAACCTATTATCTTCCAATAAACATTTACTAGACCTGGCTACATAACATAGACTACAGACTAGATTCACGAGAGGTCGGCTAATGTGTGTAAAAGTAAAAAAATACAGTAATTTCATTAATTTACCAGCGAGAGGACATCGGAAGCACCGAAAATGCATGGGGTTCAATGCTGGAACTATCAGTGGTTGGAACTAATGGGTGGGTCCACGACACGCGTTACTTCCGCATTCCTGAGTTGCAATGGCGGTCTACAGCTATGTCAGAACTCTCTGAATACATGGCTCTGTGTAGGCCTATGTGAGGAATTGAAAGCATCAGAATACGTGTTTCTAAAGCAAACTCAGCGTCATCGCACATCTTCACTCCCAAACACATAGCATCCCCACCCGTGAGTTATCGAGTTCAGGGATGTACACACTTCTTATATTGCTGTTTGCTCACCATTTATATATATATTTTTATATAATAAACATATATGTGACAAAACCCCATGCACAGTTGCAACTAAGGAAGGACAATAACACTTTTCAGACAACGATTCACAGAGCGCTTGCTGAAGGCACAGAAGTTAACGCTGATATGATTGAGAGGTGCTTTATAGTTTCCTGGACGATGACGTCACCCGCCTATGATGTTCCTTTGACTTCCAAACAGATGGAAATGGACAAATACTCTGAATGTTCTGATCAAATTTGACTTGTAATGCTGCCCGAATCACACACTGTTCCTTCGTTGGCCAGAGGAGAACTGGCCCCCAATTGAGCTTGGTTTCTCCCAAGGTTTTTTTCTCGATTCTGTCCCTGATGGAGTTTTGGTTCCTTGCCACTGTTGCCTTGGGTTTTGGCTTTTTTAGTTGGGGACATTTAATATTCAACAATATTATTGATCTGTGTTGTATTATTTTCATGTTATCACTGGGAAGCTGCTTTGATACAATATGTATTGTAAATAGCTCTATAAAAAATAAAGGTGATTTGACTTGACTTCTGTCTCGCCATTGGACTGATTCCATACGTGCTTCATGACACAATCACACAGGGGCGTTCCTACAGCGTTTCGATGCTGCTCATGTTCCCCTGAAAGGTAATTCAATTTGTGGACTCATATGTTGTGTGACATAATCCAAATGCAACTGCATGTGTGTTTCGATTTTCCTTTTTGGTGTATGTAACTTGTTTATTTCTTTATAATATTGATAAAGTTCTCCATTATGTTTTTATGTTACACAGATATTTTCATAGGTCTTAGTAACCCAGTTCTGTCCAATAGTTTTATGGTTTTGTGTTTTTTGGTATGCTCATTAAAAGCAATTAATATAAACTAGGATACTGTTTTTCAAAGATAATTTTGTAAAAACCAAATAAGCATTACAGATCTTTAATGGCAAGGGTTTAAACAATGTTTTCAGTGCTTGTTCAATAAATAAAAACATGGGTGCAAATTTCAGATTGAGCAATTAGGATTTATTCATATATTGAGAAAAGTCTGCTATTTGCAACCCGATCACACCAAATGCGTCTTTATAGCACGCAAGTGTATTGTCGTGTAATATATACGCTAAAGTGAGTTTTTACGTGCATTTGATACGCATTGGTTGGTTAGGTTAAGTTTAAGTGTGGGGTGGGGTGCGTGTGTATTAGACGCTTGCTAGAATTAGTGGTGTGGGGTGCGTGTGTATTATACGCAAATGAACTGCGTATCAATTGCACGACAAAAACTGCGTCTCATATGCACCTAAAAACTCATTTTCGCGTATATATTACACGACAATACACATGCGTGTTATAGAGACGCATTTACATGAGAACAGGCTGCTATTTGAGTTTTGTGCTTATGTCATTTCACTGCACATTTGTGGCGCAAAATGCCATTACTTCAGCACAACACCCACCTAAAACATAGAATGCACAGTATTAGTTAATTCAATCTATCACTTTGCCTTCAAACCTTCAAAAGAACGAAACAAAATTTTGAAACTATCACAGAATGTTTGATTACCTTGTCAGAGGATATTTCAGGGCATCTCCAGTTGTAGAGGTAATACTGCTCTTGTACCTCTCCCATTCTGAACTTAAGTGGCTCCAAAAATGCTTTATTATCCATTACATCCATTGCAGAGAACACATCAAACCCCCTCTGAACAAACAAATGGACAGCATAATAAGTCAAGAGACCATAACTATACAATTAAAAGAAGCATAATGACTCTATAGGTCAGGGTAGTTTGGTTGTGACAGATGGGCAGTAAATATCTTCATACGAGGCATAATCGATATATTCAGCTGTATTGTGATGATATGCCCTTTGACTTACTGCTTTACAGATGATAAGGGTGTCCTCCATTAGCTGCAGTAACGGGGTGGCTTTACTGATGCAGTAGAGAACACAGGCTGCTTTCAGGTCTTTATGCACAGGGTGGTTCAGAGCCATAGAGGGAAGAGTGTAGAAGCTCACCATGTCAGTTACTGTACCGGTCATGCTCTGCATACAGACATATGAGTGGCATTAATGCAGCACATGACAGCTACCGTAGATGTCTGAATGAGAATTGAAAGGTCCTTTTCGTCATACTGACCTCCACAACATATGTGTCAATCACACCATCTTGAGGCAGAAGCCAGTGCTCAACATCCTCCAAAGTCAGAACAGGAGAGAGATGGAAAGCCTTTAGATGTTCTCTCAGAAGGGACTGAACCACTTGAACATCCTGCACAGTCATGGGGCGAAGGCCAGTAGTTTTTGTTGTCTGTTGTGATAGAAAATAAGGAGAGAGATTATTAGTGTTGTTATAAGATGTACATACTTTCTCTCATATCTTCAAAAGGACTCCAAACAAAGACAATGCCACTATATTTATTTATTTATTTTAGAAACAAACCAATATGAACTTAATATTAAAATGAAATAAACCTGTAAAAAATATTGTTCAAAGTCAAAAGGTTTGAGATCTGTTCTAAATTAGCTTTTTTTTTCAGACAGTTTGGGATTACTATGATTTTTGGAAATATATTGATACTTCTATTCTTGTTAATCACTGTTTACACCTACTATATGCCTTATCTATTAATATACAGTATATAGTCTATAGAGAAATTAATTTCAAATCATTCCAAAACATTGTAAAACAATTAACTATTTAAAAAAATACTCACTGACATAATAAATCAATACTGAGTGACTATCAGATTTTTTTGCTATCAGAAACTTATTGCAGGGTAAAATTAGGGACTCAGTAGGGCAGTCTGACCTCAGGAAGCCGGTTTAGCTTGAGGGCACGCTGCAGGGTCATGTTATGAGTGAGAGAGAAGAAATTCAGCTCAATCAGCTTGCGTGGGTTCAGCGATCTGTGCCAGTACCTTTTAACCACCATAAAGAATAACAGAACTTGTTTTTTAACAATATCACAAAAAAGGCACAGGTCTGGGAGGGTAAGAGAAATATCCTGACAATTTTCATACCTGCAGGTTGCAATAGGCTTTGGTAGGACCGCAGTGGTGCTGTAGATTGCTTGAGAAATACCCTGCTGACGGACACGTCTGGTGATCTCCTTGATTAGGACTGGTGCCACTCTTTTTGAGCGAAGTATTTTGTGCACACACAGGAAGTTCACTTCCACCATCTTTAGCTCTCTGTGGAGCATCTTTGTCATTTGTATCAATCAAAATTATTTAAATAATTTTAACCAACTGAATAAAATTATTCACTTACATGTCAAATACTTTCATAGTAGCAGGAATGGCACTTATGAATCCCACTAGTTTTTGACTGGAGTTTACTCTGACTCCACAGTGCCACTGTGATTGCCCTCCAGGGGGGCATAGAGCCCTGCAATAAGTGCAAAAACATAGAGAAATTTTATAATCAGTTGTTTGTGATCATATTGATGTAACTATTAAGAGATCAAACACACCAGAGCAAGAACTGTGGAGAGTAGTGCAAACGAAGTGTGTTGTCATCCTCCTCTGTGTAGTTTTCATTCAGCAAATCACAAAGTTCTCTCAGCTACAATTACATAGAGAAACATAAGGAGGAAACTAGTTATAGGGTTGAAGATAAAGATAATCGTTTGTCTTTTACTACAGGTTTTGTTGTTCCCAACGGCAGAAATGCGAAAAGGGAAAGCAGAAATGAAAAAATCAGGAAAGCTGCTTTAGAAAATGTAAGTTTTATCCTATCTGTGTGACGGTGTCATCAGACTTTCTCTGCTTTCTCTTAAAACAGGTATTTTGAGCAGGAGGATGGACTATACCAAAGAGAAAAAAACAAACAAACATAATAAACAGTACCCTTAAATTTTTTTTTCTTAATTATATTGAATGTGCACTTACAATTCTTTTAAACTCTTAAGAGTATATTTAAAAAAATATATAATAATAAATAAAACTGTACCTGCAGAATAAATGACCACTTATAGGCCTACACTTTCAAATGTTTCTTAAAACACTTAAGACACTTTATACTTTTACTTAAAAAAAGGTCAGATTAAAAATTTAACTTTACAGTACCATACATACTTATCACCTCATTTGTAAATATACTGTCACCATTATTTCAAAGACACCAAGTAATTACGAAATTACATATAAAAGTGTACTAAAGTTCTTAAAGGGTTAGTTTAACCAAAAAAATGAAGATGAACCGAAGTCGCGGTTGGGAACAACATGAAGGTGAGTAATTAGTGATAGAATGCAGAATAATACATTTTCCATTAATTTTAAATAACCTGCAATCAGTTTCTGAAAACATTCAGTTGCATATATTCCTTTAAAGTATATTACTTCTGTAATAATTACAGATATAATATATACATTAATAATGAAGAATTAGTAAGTGTTTTGACAAGGGTAGTTATCATGTATTTACTTTCTGTACTTTTTCGGTAAGTTGTTTTAATTTATTTATTTATTTTTATTTGTTTTACTACATTAGAAAATTACTTAACATTTTATTAAAGTAATATTTCATCAAGGCATCTATATTTTAGTTCATCCTTAGTTCAATAAATCATTTTGGGACTGTATTTGTTCAAAAATTAAAGTCCTTTCTCTCACCTGTTTCTGGTTGTCCAGGTCCAGCGTGTCCCAAATGAATTCCTGTGGCAGTGAATACGACTCTTCTCGAACGCTGGGCATCTCTGACTTAATGGGCCCATATGATGTCACTTTCTCATCTAAAAGAGAATGAATGCCATTTGTTGAGATCCACACAGGTAAAGTTGTTTCTAGGTGTGCACTGTCCATCATACCTATCTTAGGGACTGGCTGGGTATCCCAAAAGCGGTATGTGTGCTTATGAGCCTCCAGTAAACTTTTTGGAGGTCCCTGACCAAAAGAAAACAAGTGCAGGGCCTTTTGAATTTCCTGTTGCTTCTCCTCAGGAAGAGAGTCCAGCTGGAAACAAATTTGAAGTTATTTGAAACAGGTAAATATATCTCTTAAACATACATCTCTTAAAAAATATACTTAGACAGACTATTTGTTACCATTTCGAAAGGGTCCTGTGGCCCCTCTTTAGCCCAGGTTTGGTCCTAGTGTTTCTTTGTCTTCTTCTTCTTGCCTTCAGCACCCCTGTTTTCCTCTAAACTGTTTAAAAGCAGTACATTTCAAAATAAAATAGAATTAAAAGAGAGAGAGAGAGAGAGAGAGAGAGAGAAGAAGAGAGAGAGAGAGAGAGAGAGAGAGAGAGAGAGAAATTACAATGAATAGATACAGCACTTACTGCTTGGCCATGAAAGTGTTTTCGGGCATTGGAGCAGCCAGTGAAACGAACATTCAGCTCTGTAGTTGTGGGTGTTTGTGCTATAGGAGCTTATCTTTATGTGCTGTTAGGGCAGGAGGGAGACACCCAGCCTTCATCATGAGTATCTACCAATCAGCTGCCCTCCACACCCAAAAACAAAGATTACTTATCTTAGCGCAACACTTCAGGCTTGCTTTTAGAGCCACTAATAGTAAAGTTTGAACCAGTAGACCATTTTTTTCTTGTTTTTCAACAAAATGCTATGATTTTAGTTTTTTGTAAACTAGGTTTAGTTTTCTATAATTTGCCAAGATGAGTAGCATTATGCTGCAATTCCAGTGGCTGCAGTTCCAGGACTGCATTTCTAAAACTCCATTGTTGTATGTACTAGCAGTTCTATTTTATAGCTATTCAACTCTCGTACCAATTCACAAAATTAACGGAACACAGAGCTGATATAAAAAAATGGATGACTAGTAATTTACTAACTAAATTGTGAAAAACATAGATTCTAATTATTGGACAAAAAAAATTCCTCACATGATAACCTAGAATACTGTCTAACACTTGATGGATGCTCTAAGTCTTCGTCGTCATTTAGGAACCTGAGTGTGCTCTTTGATACCAATCATTAATTTGAAAGTAAACGTGTCTATCTGTAAAACCGCATTTTTCCATCTTGAGAATATATCTAAATTACGGCATAGCCTATACTCTTGTGGCGATACATGGAGGGTTTAAGATCAGCTGATCAGCTATCGACTACGCCACTCTGGAATCTTGCCAGGGATAATAAAGAGAATTTCTGATTTAAAACAACACAGGTTCGTTTACAGTGGCAGGAGAAGTGGATACTAAAAAATATAAATTTTATTAAAGATAGGAGACCTATTAAAAGCACAGATCAACCATCAATAGCACTTAATGAAGACAACAACAATTACACCATTAACAAGACACACACAGAGTGACCTGAGGAGTCAGGGGCATCTGAATTGAAGAAAAAGGAGCAGAGGCATGTCTGCTGGGGATAAAGGACACACAAGGCCTCCACGGCAAATGACCTTTCCTGTACACTGTGCACAAACACTCATACACCTGCACACGCGTCACTCATGACACAGCACTCGTGGGGAAGACCACCACCAGCAATCTACCCTTGCTTTAAGCACTCAGCTACTGTAATAATAGAATTAAGTTACACAACTAAGAATTGTCACAGTTGTAATAGTTGCTTCACAAAGACAAAAATTGGAAGTAAGATCTTCAGGCTTCCAATCTGAACAAACTCTAATCACAATACCAAAATAACTAATACAAAAAAAGTAATTAAAAATGTCACTTATGGTTGAACATATTCAAAACACAGAATCAACCTGTCAGAGTGTCTGGTTTGTGTTTCCCCAGGTATCCACTAGAGGTCCTCTTCCCCACGGTGTCATCCTTTCATGAACTGCATTCCCAATAGACCCTTTCACGCTTTGTACACGATGATAATGTGGCAACGAATGCACGCGCATATTGGCAACGGAAGTATGGCGAGAATCAGCAACGTGTCAAGCTACGTGAGCGGATTTTTATTATGTCCTCGCTCCAATCAACACGTTTAATTGCCTGCAGCCACAGCGCCGCCAGTTCTGTCGGAATCCTATAAAACTTAAGCCCCTTGGTGGAATATTGATTAGTGCAACCGTAAACACAACAACCAGACATTTTGAAGCTGGGAAACCATTTTAATAAACTTTCGAGAATTGCTAACACGTTAGAGCCAGTGGGAAACAACACAAATGAAAGCGTAGCGTGAGTTCTGCCGGGAAGACTCAATTGTCACGTCATTATTACCTTCTCATCTATCCAATCAGCGTTCTAATACGTGATGTATGAAAGACCCTTACTTGCACTTGTCTGAGTTCGCAGATGCTGACGCTTCACTTACCACCACCCTCCCCACCTCCACTAAGACGATCTTTGCTCCATCCTTCCCACCACCACCAGGTCGGTCACTTACCACCACCAGGTCCTTCACTTACCACCACCAGGTCCTTCATCTTCAGGCAGGATATGCAGAATCCGTACCCTAGGAGTCGCGAGTTGCGGACGGGGCCTACGCCAAAGACTTGTTGCATAAATGGCTTGCTGGGCTGTTAATAAAATGCTTTATTGTACAGTTCATTATCTCCCGAGTCTTTCTGGTAGAACTTCCGTTGCCAAAATGCGCATGCAACTATTTGATCACGTGGGCTGTAAAATGGTCTATAATCCTTGTCTGTACCAATCACTGTTCATTGCACTCAGCTGTTCCACGTAATCATTGTACCCAGCTGTTCCTTGTTATTCATTGTGAGTTATTTGTTAAATACCCTGTCTGTGTTAGTGTTTGTTACAGGGTCCTTGTTTTTTGTCACCACACTTCTGATGTCTGTATCTGCCCGGATCTTGTTTTGGTTTAGTTTTGTGTTTGGATAGATTATTTGGATTTTGACCCTGCCTGGATGACTACGAGTTTGGATTGGCCTTTAATTAAAAAACTGCTGCAATTCGATTTCTGTTTTCCTGACTGTGATTCTGGACAGAAGGACTCCGTCACACCTAAATCCACCGCTATTTTATTATTCAGGGCCCAAGCCCTGAAAGGACGCAGAGCCCTATTGTTTTCCTTCCGATTATTCAGGGCCCAAGCCCTGAAAGGGCGCAGAGCCCTATTGTTTTCCTTACGATTATTTTTTATTTTTAGGGCCCAAGCCCTGAAAGGGCGCAGAGCCCTATTGTTTTCCTTCCGATTATTTTTTTTTTTTTTTTTTTTTTTTTTTTTCTTTTTCTAGCGACTACTCGGGCACTTTTGAGGCCCTTAACATGCTCGAAAACTCTTGAAACTTTGCACACGGGTCAAAACCCGCGGCCATCAGAGCCGGGCTGAAGCTGGTACCCGGGCGTGGCAGGGCGGCTCGTCAGCGCCCCCTGGAATGGGGTCCGAACACCTGGTCCATAACTCAAACACACTTGCATGTAATAATATGAAACTCGGTACACATGTCGATAGCAGAATTTCATCTATACCTCGCGTTCTTGCTTTTTACCCCAGCCCAACAGGAAGTTGGCTATTGAGGTTTTTTTGTAAAACACACGCAATGAACTTTTAAATACTCCTCCTAGAGCTCTGATCCAAATTCGACGAAACTCGGTCAGCGTGAAGTCAAGAACATTGAGGATGAAAGTTTGTGTGGGGATTTTTGATATCTCGAACGGTTTAGCCGTCGCGAGGAAACGAAACTATGGCGAGAAACGTGAAACAGGAAGTGTGTCATAACTTCAGCATACATTAACTGATCTGGATGAAACTTCAGCAGTGCGTTCGCTGTAAGAGGACGATCACATGGATGTGACTATTGTGAGTCAAAGTTATAGCGCCACCAACTGGCAGCAGGAAGTGTGTCACTTTCAAAATGCTTTGAAATCACCCTCTTATTTTTACCCGATTTGCTTCAAACTTCATCTGTATAATGTACATACACGGCAGATGAAGACCTATGAATGGATTCTTGATATCTTTGAAACTGTTGCCGTGGCGACGCATCAAACTTTACCATTCTTTTAGGATGCATTCTTTTAGGGATTCGAACATTTGTCCATAAATCAAACACACGTGCATGGATTAATATGAAACTCGGTACACTCATAGATCACATCAGGCCAAACAACTTTCGTGCTCTAAGTTTTACGACAGTTCGAACGGAAGTCGGGAATTATGTTTTTTTTTTTTAAAATAATTGTCCTAGAAAAACATCAAATTACAACCCATGCTGTTACCAATCACCACCAAACTCGGTGTGCATGAAGTCAAGACATTGAGGATGCTATATTCCGGACGGATTTTTGATATCTCGAACGGTTTGGCCGTGGCGGATTTTTTTGACTAAAAAAGGACACATATAGTGTGTTATAACTTGGTTAGTTTTACTGACAGTTACAAAACTTGCCGTGTATATTGTTCTATTCAAGCCAAACAACTTTCTAATTAACAATAATAAGCTCAAACCCACAGAAAGTCAGATATTGTAGTTTGAATATGATCATGCTCTTTCTAAACCTAGGCCTGTCACACAGTCTGTGTGTGTGTGTGTGTGTAGGGGGAGGGGGCTTAATCATTTCACTGTGTGTCTGGCCTGCTAAAGTAAATACATTTCTTAAGCCTGGTATTTTTTACATAAGTTTTTATTTTTATTTTTTTTATAAGTAAAGGCATATAACCTGTTTAATTGTAGTGCATTGACAATAGTTTTATATAATTAGTGTATTAATTAAATTAACTTGGTCCATAAATCAAAAAAGTAAGTAAATAAATCAAAAAGGAAGTGTGTTAAAACTTCTGCATACATTAACTGATCTTGATGAAACTTCAGCAGTGTGTTCGTTGTAAGAGGTCGATCACATAGATGTGAGTCAAATATATAGCGCCACCAACTGGCAGCAGAAAGTGTTTCACTTTCAAAATGCTTTGAAATCGCACTCTTACTTTTACCCGATTTGCTTCAAATGTAAACACACGCCAGATGAAGAGCTGTGAAAGCATTATTCAATATCTAAGATAATGTTGCCATAGCAACGCATCAAACTTTAACATTCCTTTTTTTTGATGATTTTGAGTCTCTTAGCGGCTTTTGGGGCCCTTAATGGGTTTGAAAACTCTTGAAACTTTGCACACAGGTCAGATCCCACAGCCATCAGAGCCGGGCTGAAGATGGTACCCGGGTGTGGCAAGGGGGCTAGACAGCGACCCCTGGAACGGGGTCCAAAACTATATTTTTTAGATACTAGTATCTATTCCATTAAGTACTAGTACTTATTCATTAGCTACTAGTGCTTATTCTTTAGATACTAGTGCCTTTTCTTTAGATACTAGTGTTTATTCTTTAGGTACTAGTACCTTTTTAAAGATACTAGTACTTATTCATTAGAAACTAGTCCTTATTTATTAGATACTAGTACTTATTCATTAGATGCTAGTCCTTATTCATTACATACCAATGCTTATTAATTAGTTACTAGTACTTATTCATTAGATACTAGTACCTATTAAATAGATACTAGTACTTATTCATTAGACACTAGTACTTATTTCAATGGTGACTAGTAACTATTCTTTTGTTACTAGTCACATTTTTTCCATTGACTTCTATGGTGATCTGTCATTCAGATATCAACTATTCAGTTCTGACTAGTATGTTAGTATGTATTCCAATTGTGGAATACATACTAGTATGTATTCCAAAGCAGGGGTTACGTTTTTGCACGTCGTGCAGAATAACCCTAAAGGCACCAAGGTGGCGGTGCCACCGGCTTTATATATATATATATATATATATATATAAATATAGCTGCGAGCAGCGATGGAGGGCCAAAGCCGGCGGTACCGCCATCCCGGTGCCTTTAGGCACCGGGGTTGCGGTGCCACCGGCTTGGGCCCGGAATCGCTGCTCGCAGCTATATTTTCTTTTTTTTTTTCTTTTTCTAGCGACTATTCGGGCACTTTTGGGGCCCTTAACATGCTCGAAAACTCTTGAAACTTTGCACACGGGTCAGAACCCGCGGCCATCAGAGCCGGGCTGAAGCTGGTACCCGGGCGTGGCAGGGCGGCTCGTCAGCGCCCCCTGGAATGGGGTCCGAACACCTGGTCCATAACTCAAACACACTTGCATGTAATAATATGAAACTCGGTACACATGTCGATAGCAGAATTTCATCTATACCTCGCGTTCTTACTTTTTACCCCAGCCCAACAGGAAGTCGGCTATTGAGGTTTTTTTGTAAAACACACGCAATGAACTTTTAAATACTCCTCCTAGAGCTCTGATCCAAATTCGACGAAACTCGGTCAGCGTGAAGTCAAGACATTGAGGATGAAAGTTTGCGTGGGGATTTTTGATATCTCGAACGGTTTGGCCGTGGCGAGGAAACGAAACTATGGCGAGAAACGTGAAACAGGAAGTGTGTCATAACTTCAGCATACATTAACTGATCTGGATGAAACTTCAGCAGTGCGTTCGCTGTAAGAGGACGATCACATGGATGTGACTATTGTGAGTCAAAGTTATAGCGCCACCAACTGGCAGCAGGAAGTGTGTCACTTTCAAAATGCTTTGAAATCACCCTCTTATTTTTACCCGATTTGCTTCAAACTTCATCTGTATAATGTAAATACACGGCAGATGAAGACCTATGAATGGATTCTTGATATCTTTGAAACTGTTGCCGTGGCGACGCATCAAACTTTACCATTCTTTTAGGATGCATTCTTTTAGGGATTCGAACATTTGTCCATAAATCAAACACACGTGCATGGATTAATATGAAACTCGGTACACTCATAGATCACATCAGGCCAAACAACTTTCGTGCTCTAAGTTTTACGACAGTTCAAACGGAAGTCGGGAATTATGTTTTTTTTTAAATAAATGTCCGAGAAAAACATCAAATTACAACCCATGCTGTTACCAATCACCACCAAACTCGGTGTGCATGAAGTCAAGACATTGAGGATGCTAAATTCCGGACGGATTTGTGATATCTCTGAACGGTTTGGCCGTGGCGGATTTTTTTGACTAAAAAAGGACACATAAAGTGTGTTATAACTTGGTTAGTTTTACTGACAGTTACAAAACTTGCCGTGTATATTGTTCTATTCAAGCCAAACAACTTTCTAATTAACAATAATAAGCTCAAACCCACAGAAAGTCAGATATTGTAGTTTGAATATGATCATGCTCTTTCTGAGCCTAGGCCTGTCTTTGCCTTTGAGTCTCTTGACACACAGTCTGTGTGTGTGTGTGTGTGTGTGTGTGTGTGTGTGTGTGTGTGTGTGTGTGTGTGTGTGTGTGTGTGTGTGTGTGTGTGTGTGTGTGTGTGTGTGTGTGTGTGTGTGTGTGTGTGTGTAGGGGGAGGGGGCTTAATCATTTCACTGTGTGTCTGGCCTGCTAAAGTAAATACATTTCTTAAGCCTGGTATTTTTTAAATAAGTTTTTATTTTTTTATAAGTAAAGGCATATAACCTGTTTAATTGTAGTGCATTGACAATAGTTTTATATAATTAGTGTATTAATTAAATTAACTTGGTCCATAAATCAAAAATGTAAGTAAATAAATCAAAAAGGAAGTGTGTTAAAACTTCTGCATACATTAACTGATCTTGATGAAACTTCAGCAGTGTGTTCGTTGTAAGAGGCCGATCACATGGATGTGACTATTGTGAGTCAAAGGCTGCGTTTACACTTGGCATTAACATGCGATCACCGTGATCTGATCAAGCAGATCGGATCATTAGCCAATCAGGACATGGCGAGTTTACATTTGGTCACATTAAGTAGCCTCTGTATCTGGATAGAAGAGCGGATTTCTGTTTCCTGCATAATATTTAAATTAGATATGTTGCACGACACCAGATTAAGAGTAAAAATGATGCAAATAAAACAATGTCCCAGTTGCTTTCACTCATTCGCTTTGCAATCTCCAGTAATTAGATAAAAAAAATGTTAACGAAGTTATACTTCCAGAGTTGATCATACAAAAATAACTGGGTTGATCATAAAACAAGTCATATCATCGATCATCTGGTTTTAAGGTTATAGCGTGCAATGACTATATTGACAGAAATGGGAGATTGGTTAACATGCAAAGACATTCAATAAAAACATTCAACATTTAAAAAATCAGATTGCGATTATTCCTCTGGCAAAGCAGCATGCAGTTCTTATTTAAGATCTCATGACTGACTGTGAATGTACAGGCGATCGCCTCGTTCAGATAATGTTGCACAATTAAAATGAAAAATGACACACATAGTATCATGTAAGCCTAAATTAACTGTTTTAAAGATAAACGTTTATTGTAAGATTCAAATAAGTTTTTATTTCTTGTCTAAACTGCGTCTGGCCATTATTTTTCTCACAGCCACGCGGGGAGACTGGGTGGGATTTAAATTACGTCCACCTGTTAATGCAGACACGATGGCTGGATTGAGTTTACATTACACTGAGATCCGATCACAAAGCGTCCTCGACTACCTCCGAACCTGGACACGCCGATCGGATAACATTCCGATCAGAAGCGCGTTTACACTTGTCTTTTCAATGTGTATGTGGACAACATCCGGATACAGGTCGCATATTAATGCCAAGTGTAAACGCAGCCAAATATATAGCGCCACCAACTGGCAGCAGAAAGTGTTTCACTTTCAAAATGCTTTGAAATCACACTCTTACTTTTACCCGATTTGCTTCAAACTTCATCTGTATAATGTAAACACACGCCAGATGAAGAGCTGTGAAAGCATTATTCAATATCTAAGATAATGTTGCCATAGCAATGCATCAAACTTTAACATTCCTTTTTTTGATGATTTTGAGTCTCTTAGCGGCTTTTGGGGCCCTTAATGGGTTTGAAAACTCTTGAAACTTTGCACACAGGTCAGATCCCACAGCCATCAGAGCCGGGCTGAAGATGGTACCCGGGTGTGGCAAGGGGGCTAGACAGCGCCCCCTGGAACGGGGTCCAAAAACTTGGTCCATAAATCAAACACGCTTGCATGTAATAATATGAAACTCAGTACACATGTTGATCTCATCGTTTCATATATTCATATATTCTCCTCAAGCCGGACAACTTTCTAATTTACACTCATGAGCTAGGACCCACAGAAAGTCAGATATTTTGGTTTGAAAATGTTGAGTGTCTCTCTGAGCCTACACTTCTGTATGGCAAGCCCTTTTAACATTTAAAAGCTAAGTTTGACTATTCGTAATTAACATTGTAGATATCAACAACGTCTTTCTAGTCGTAATTACATTTTGGATAGTTTGTATTATCATTTAAGATATCTGTAACGTAATTGTGACTAGTCGAAACAACAGATAGAGTATGGCAAACCGTTTTAACATTTAATCATTTTAACCTACTAGTCTCTATTTTCATGCTACTAGTACTTATTTTTTAGATACTAGTATCTATTCCATTAAGTACTAGTACTTACTAGTACTTACTCATTAGATACTAGTACCTATTAAATAGATACTAGTACTTATTCATTAGACACTAGTACTTATTTCAATGGTGACTAGTAACTATTCTTTTGTTACTAGTCACATTTTTTCCATTGACTTCTATGGTGATCTGTCATTCAGATATCAACTATTCAGTTCTGACTAGTATGTTAATATGTATTCCAATTGTGGAATACATACTAGTATGTATTCCAAAGCAGGGGTTACGTTTTTGCACGTCGTGCAGAATAACCCTAAAGGCACCAAGGTGGCGGTGCCACCGGCTTTATACATATATATATATATATATATATATATATATATATATATATATATATATATATATATATATATATATATATATAAATATAGCTGCGAGCAGCGATGGAGGGCCAAAGCCGGCGGGTACCGCCATCCCGGTGCCTTTAGGCACCGGGGTTGCGGTGCCACCGGCTTGGGCCCGCGATCGCTGCTCGCAGCTATATTTTTTTTTTATTTTTTATTTTTTCTAGCGACTATTCGGGCACTTTTGGGGCCCTTAACATGCTCGAAAACTCTTGAAACTTTGCACACGGGTCAGAACCCGCGGCCATCAGAGCCGGGCTGAAGCTGGTACCCGGGCGTGGCAGGGCGGCTCGTCAGCGCCCCCTGGAATGGGGTCCGAACACCTGGTCCATAACTCAAACACACTTGCATGTAATAATATGAAACTCGGTACACATGTCGATAGCAGAATTTCATCTATACCTCGCGTTCTTACTTTTTACCCCAGCCCAACAGGAAGTCGGCTATTGAGGTTTTTTTGTAAAACACACGCAATGAACTTTTAAATACTCCTCCTAGAGCTCTGATCCAATTCGACGAAACTCGGTCAGCGTGAGGTCAAGACATTGAGGATGAAAGTTTGCGTGGGGATTTTTGATATCTCGAACGGTTTGGCCGTGGCGAGGAAACGAAACTATGGCGAGAAACGTGAAACAGGAAGTGTGTCATAACTTCAGCATACATTAACTGATCTGGATGAAACTTCAGCAGTGCGTTCGCTGTAAGAGGACGATCACATGGATGTGACTATTGTGAGTCAAAGTTATAGCACCACCAACTGGCAGCAGGAAGTGTGTCACTTTCAAAATGCTTTGAAATCACCCTCTTATTTTTACCCGATTTGCTTCAAACTTCATCTGTATAATGTAAATACACGGCAGATGAAGACCTATGAATGGATTCTTGATATCTTTGAAACTGTTGCCGTGGCGACGCATCAAACTTTACCATTCTTTTAGGATGCATTCTTTTAGGGATTCGAACATTTGTCCATAAATCAAACACACGTGCATGGATTAATATGAAACTCGGTACACTCATAGATCACATCAGGCCAAACAACTTCGTGCTCTAAGTTTTACGACAGTTCAAACGGAAGTCGGGAATTATGTTTTTTTTTTTTAAATAAATGTCCTAGAAAAACATCAAATTACAACCCATGCTGTTACCAATCACCACCAAACTCGGTGTGCATGAAGTCAAGACATTGAGGATGCTAAATTCCGGACGGATTTGTGATATCTCGAACGGTTTGGCCGTGGCGGATTTTTTTGACTAAAAAAGGACACATAAAGTGTGTTATAACTTGGTTAGTTTTACTGACAATTACAAAACTTGCCGTGTATATTGTTCTATTCAAGCCAAACAACTTTCTAATTAACAATAATAAGCTCAAACCCACAGAAAGTCAGATATTGTAGTTTGAATATGATCATGCTCTTTCTGAGCCTAGGCCTGTCTTTGCCGTGTGTGTGTGTGTGTGTGATTTTGAGTCTCTTGACACACAGTCTGTGTGTGTGTGTGTGTGTGTAGGGGGAGGGGGCTTAATCATTTCACTGTGTGTCTGGCCTGCTAAAGTAAATACATTTCTTAAGCCTGGTATTTTTTAAATAAGTTTTTATTTTTATTTTTTTATAAGTAAAGGCATATAACCTGTTTAATTGTAGTGCATTGACAATAGTTTTATATAATTAGTGTATTAATTAAATTAACTTGGTCCATAAATCAAAAAAGTAAGTAAATAAATCAAAAAGGAAGTGTGTTAAAACTTCTGCATACATTAACTGATCTTGATGAAACTTCAGCAGTGTGTTCGTTGTAAGAGGCCGATCACATGGATGTGACTATTGTGAGTCAAATATATAGCGCCACCAACTGGCAGCAGAAAGTGTTTCACTTTCAAAATGCTTTGCAATCACACTCTTACTTTTACCCGATTTGCTTCAAACTTCATCTGTATAATGTAAACACACGCCAGATGAAGAGCTGTGAAAGCATTATTCAATATCTAAGATAATGTTGCCATAGCAACGCATCAAACTTTAACATTCCTTTTTTTTGATGATTTTGAGTCTCTTAGCGGCTTTTGGGGCCCTTAATGGGTTTGAAAACTCTTGAAACTTTGCACACAGGTCAGATCCCACAGCCATCAGAGCCGGGCTGAAGATGGTACCCGGGTGTGGCAAGGGGGCTAGACAGCGCCCCCTGGAACGGGGTCCAAAAACTTGGTCCATAAATCAAACACGCTTGCATGTAATAATATGAAACTCAGTACACATGTTGATCTCATCGTTTCATATATTCATATATTCTCCTCAAGCCGGACAACTTTCTAATTTACACTCATGAGCTAGGACCCACAGAAAGTCAGATATTTTGGTTTGAAAATGTTGAGTGTCTCTCTGAGCCTACACTTCTGTATGGCAAGCACTTTTAACATTTAAAAGCTAAGTTTGACTATTCGTAATTAACATTGTAGATATCAACAACGTCTTTCTAGTCCGTAATTACATTTTGGATAGTTTGTATTATCATTTAAGATATCTGTAACGTAATTGTGACTAGTCGGAAACGACAGATAGAGTATGGCAAGCCGTTTTAACATTTAATCATTTTAACCTACTAGTCTCTATTTTCATGCTACTAGTACTTATTTTTTAGATACTAGTATCTATTCCATTAAGTACTAGTACTTATTCATTAGCTACTAGTGCTTATTCTTTAGATACTAGTGCCTTTTCTTTAGATACTAGTGTTTATTCTTTAGGTACTAGTACCTTTTTAAAGATACTAGTACTTATTCATTAGACACTAGTCCTTATTTATTAGATACTAGTACTTATTCATTAGATGCTAGTCCTTATTCATTACATACCAATGCTTATTAATTAGTTACTAGTACTTATTCATTAGATGCTAGTACCTATTAAATAGATACTAGTACTTATTCATTAGACACTAGTACTTATTTCAATGGTGACTAGTAACTATTCTTTTGTTACTAGTCACATTTTTTCCATTGACTTCTATGGTGATCTGTCATTCAGATATCAACTATTCAGTTCTGACTAGTATGTTAGTATGTATTCCAATTGTGGAATACATACTAGTATGTATTCCAAAGCAGGGGTTACGTTTTTGCACGTCGTGCAGAATAACCCTAAAGGCACCAAGGTGGCGGTGCCACCGGCTCTATATATATATATATATATATATATATATATATATAAATATAGCTGCGAGCAGCGATGGAGGGCCAAAGCCGGCGGTACCGCCATCCCGGTGCCTTTAGGCACCGGGGTTGCAGTGCCACCGGCTTGGGCCCGCGCAATCGCTGCTCGCAGCTATATTTATATATATATATATATATATTTATTATTATTTTTTTTTTAATAAGATCTCTTCCCCAGCCACTATGTTGATTCTGTGAAGCGAAATTTGTCCTGCAGAGAGAGAAAATGGGATCTTTTTACTAGAATATTTTTCAAGGTGCGAACAAAGGCATGAGGAGATCAGGGCAGCTGAGGCTTAACCACTGGTCTCATCGAGTGCTGGGACTTCATAGATTGTTTCGGCCAGTCCAGAGACAGCACACATCTGTCAGAAAGGACGGAGGAGGAGACCTGCGCCTGTCCAGGCAGAGACTGTTCAAGTTCCGTCAGCCCAGTCGGAGACTGTTCACGTCCTGTCTGCCCAGTCGGAGACTGTTTACGTCACATCTGCCCAGCCAGAGAATGTTCACATCCCATTTGCCCAGTCAGAGACTGATCAGGTCACGTCTGCCCAGTCGGAGGTGGTTCACGTCACGCTCTGCCCAGTCAGAGACTGTTGACGTCCCGTCTGCCCAGTCTGAGACTGTTCACGACCCGTCTGCCCAGTCAGAGACGGTTCATGTCACGTTTGCCCAGCCAGAGACTTTTCACGTCCCATCTGTCCAGTCAGAGACTGCTCAGGTCACGTCTGCCCAGCCAGAGACTGTTCACTTCCCGTCTGCCCGGTCAAACACAGATCAGGAGATGCCCATTTGCGTGGTCGCAAAGACAGTTATGGACTATTTGGAGTATCTGGCTGAGAATTCTGGACATGCCGGTGTTTGCTGTTCCAGAGCCGGAGCCAGTGCCTGTTCCAGAGCCGGAGCCAATGTGTGCTGTTCCAGAGCCGGAGCCAGTGTCGCCTGTTCCAGAGCCGGAGCCAGAGCTAGTGCCTGTTCCAGAGCCGGAGCCAGTGCCTGTTCCAGAGCCGGAGCCAGTGCCTGTTCCAGAGCCGGAGCCAGTGCCTGTTCCAGAGCCGAAGCCAGTGCCTGTTCCAGAGCGGGAGCCAGTGTCTGTTCCCCAGCCAGAGTCAGCATCTGTTTCTGTGTTGGTGTCTGCCTTGTGGCCGTTACTGTTCTAGTGGCGGTTCCTGAGCCGGTGTCTGCTGTTCCTGAGCCTGTGTCTGCTGTTCCTGAGCCGGTGTTATGTCACAGTGTCTGGTTTGTGTTTCCCCGGGTATCCACTAGAGGTCCTCTTCCCCACTGTGTCATCCTTTCATGAACTGCATCACTGTTCATTGCACTCAGCTGTTCCACGTAATCATTGTACCCAGCTGTTCCTTGTTATTATGTGAGTTCTTTGTTAAATACCCTGTCTGTGTTAGTGTTTGTTACAGGGTATACCTTACGGGGTATACCCCACATTTTGGGTGCAATCTCCGGGAACCAAACCAGTCAGGCAGGCAGACACATGCAAGCTGAGGGCTCGTCCAGTCTAATCCAGGACAGCGTGTGCGCTGGCGATAACTAAGCGCTTCCCTATTGAAATGTAAATGCCCGCACTGGCCAAGCTCAAACCAGCCCCACCCAAACCTTTGACTGTACACAAAAAAAGGATGCCGCTACAATACGAGTGGATACTTAGGTAAAACACAATCATGACTTTCACCTACCAGAAGAGGGAAAACCTCAACCCAAAGCCAGCCACAGGGATTATAACATTTTAATGACAAATTTAATTTGTACCACTGTATTTGAGATCAAGAAAAATATTCATGACACAGATATAATGACCTCATGACAGCCAATGTCAAAACCAACCACATGACAGTTTATTGTATAATGTTAACTCATGAAGCTAAGTGGTTTCTTAAAGGAACACTCCAACTTTTGGGACTTTAGCCTATTCACCTTATCCCCAGAGTTAGATAAGTCCATACATACCTTTTTCATCTCCGTGCGTGCTATAAGTCTGTTTTGGCGCACCCACCGCTATCCTAGCTTAGCACAAAGACTGGATGTAAATGGTTGCAGCTAGCATACTAATCCAAATAAGTGACAAAATAACGCAAACGTTTTCCTATTTACATGATGTGATTTGTATAGTCACAGAGTGTAAAAAAAACAAAGTCACATGAGACACAGACATCTTTTAACCATTAAAATCCTGGGAATTATATTCTCTGAAGGCGAAGCACTGCTACTTGGTGCCATTAGAATAGTGCCATTATGTGCTCTATCACCCCAGTAACAAATGAGCGGAGCTAGAGGTAAACTCAGGACTGTAGCCTTCACCTTGATGAATCAGAGAAACAGTGACCACCCGTCGGCTACTGTCTGTGGGTTCATTGTGCAAAAAAAACACATTTGCCTTGTGCTATTACTTTCCCCTTATTATTGCCTATTGTAATGCAATTAGACTGTATTATATGCTGTTGAATACATGGTTCAACTAATAAATTGCATTTAAAATATATAGATTCCTGAAATAATAATTCTTTATTCATGTTCTGTGATATTTATTAATCAGGATGCATTTGGTTGGATTTCAATGAAACATTATGGTAGTACCTGGTCTCCCCTGTTTATTGTCACAGCTCATACAATAAAGTGGACACCCATGATAAACTATGCTTTTCTATCTAGTAATTGTTGACTCTATTAATCCAATTCTGAGCGAACTCTCTGCTCCTCACCACGGTGCGTCTCGTGCTGCGGTTATCACTCTGCCCAAGTAGCAGTGCTATGTCTTCAGAAAATATAGTTCCCAGTATTTATATGGTTAAAAGACATAAAGATGTCTGTGTCTTATATGACCTTATTATTTGTACACTCTGTGACTATACAAATCACAAAATGTAAATAGTTTGTGTTATTTTGTCACTTATTTGTATTAGTATGCTAGCTGCAACCATTTACATCCAGTCTTTGTGCTAAGCTAGGATAGCGGTGGGTGCGTCAAACAGACTTATAGCACGCACGGAGATGAAAAAGGTATGTATGGACTTATCTAACTCTGGGGGATAAGGTAAATAGGCTAAAGTCCCAAAAAGTCAGAGTGTTCAAGTTTGATAATTAATCTGCTATGTCATGTATATGACATATTTATGGTTGTGTTGTCTTAGTAATGTTAAGTTGTCATTAAAAAGACACTGACAGGTTATGATGTATTGGTTTATGTCAAGTTATCATAATAGCGACTATTCGGGCACTTTTGGGGCCCTTAACATGCTCGAAAACTCTTGAAACTTTGCACACGGGTCAGAACCCGCGGCCATCAGAGCCGGGCTGAAGCTGGTACCCGGGCGTGGCAGGGCGGCTCGTCAGCGCCCCCTGGAATGGGGTCCGAACACCTGGTCCATAACTCAAACACACTTGCATGTAATAATATGAAACTCGGTACACATGTCGATAGCAGAATTTCATCTATACCTCGCGTTCTTACTTTTACCCCAGCCCAACAGGAAGTCGGCTATTGAGGTTTTTTTGTAAAACACACGCAATGAACTTTTAAATACTCCTCCTAGAGCTCTGATCCAAATTCGACGAAACTCGGTCAGCGTGAAGTCAAGACATTGAGGATGAAAGTTTGCGTGGGGATTTTTGATATCTCGAACGGTTTGGCCGTGGCGAGGAAACGAAACTATGGCGAGAAACGTGAAACAGGAAGTGTGTCATAACTTCAGCATACATTAACTGATCTGGATGAAACTTCAGCAGTGCGTTCGCTGTAAGAGGACGATCACATGGATGTGACCATTGTGAGTCAAAGTTATAGCGCCACCAACTGGCAGCAGGAAGTGTGTCACTTTCAAAATGCTTTGAAATCACCCTCTTATTTTTACCCGATTTGCTTCAAACTTCATCTGTATAATGTAAATACACGGCAGATGAAGACCTATGAATGGATTCTTGATATCTTTGAAACTGTTGCCGTGGCGACGCATCAAACTTTACCATTCTTTTAGGATGCATTCTTTTAGGGATTCGAACATTTGTCCATAAATCAAACACACGTGCATGGATTAATATGAAACTCGGTACACTCATAGATCACATCAGGCCAAACAACTTTCGTGCTCTAAGTTTTACGACAGTTCAAACGGAAGTCGGGAATTATGTTTTTTTTTTAAATAAATGTCCTAGAAAAACATCAAATTACAACCCATGCTGTTACCAATCACCACCAAACTCGGTATGCATGAAGTCAAGACATTGAGGATGCTAAATTCCGGACGGATTTGTGATATCTCGAACGGTTTGGCCGTGGCGGATTTTTTGACTAAAAAAGGACACATAAAGTGTGTTATAACTTGGTTAGTTTTACTGACAATTACAAAACTTGCCGTGTATATTGTTCTATTCAAGCCAAACAACTTTCTAATTAACAATAATAAGCTCAAACCCACAGAAAGTCAGATATTGTAGTTTGAATATGATCATGCTCTTTCTGAGCCTAGGCCTGTCTTTGCCTGTGTGTGTGTGTGTGTGTGTGATTTTGAGTCTCTTTGACACACAGTCTGTGTGTGTGTGTGTGTGTGTGTGTGGTGTGTGTGTTGTGTGTGTGTGTGTGTGTGTGTGTGTGTGTGTGTGTGTGTGTGTGTGTGTGTGTGTGTGTGTGTGTGTGTGTGTGTGTGTGTGTGTGTAGGGGGAGGGGGCTTAATCATTTCACTGTGTGTCTGGCCTGCTAAAGTAAATACATTTCTTAAGCCTGGTATTTTTTAAATAAGTTTTTATTTTTATTTTTTTATAAGTAAAGGCATATAACCTGTTTAATTGTAGTGCATTGACAATAGTTTTATATAATTAGTGTATTAATTAAATTAACTTGGTCCATAAATCAAAAAAGTAAGTAAATAAATCAAAAAGGAAGTGTGTTAAAACTTCTGCATACATTAACTGATCTTGATGAAACTTCAGCAGTGTGTTCGTTGTAAGAGGCCGATCACATGGATGTGACTATTGTGAGTCAAATATATAGCGCCACCAACTGGCAGCAGAAAGTGTTTCACTTTCAAAATGCTTTGCAATCACACTCTTACTTTTACCCGATTTGCTTCAAACTTCATCTGTATAATGTAAACACACGCCAGATGAAGAGCTGTGAAAGCATTATTCAATATCTAAGATAATGTTGCCATAGCAACGCATCAAACTTTAACATTCCTTTTTTTGATGATTTTGAGTCTCTTAGCGGCTTTTGGGGCCCTTAATGGGTTTGAAAACTCTTGAAACTTTGCACACAGGTCAGATCCCACAGCCATCAGAGCCGGGCTGAAGATGGTACCCGGGTGTGGCAAGGGGGCTAGACAGCGCCCCCTGGAACGGGGTCCAAAAACTTGGTCCATAAATCAAACACGCTTGCATGTAATAATATGAAACTCAGTACACATGTTGATCTCATCGTTTCATATATTCATATATTCTCCTCAAGCCGGACAACTTTCTAATTTACACTCATGAGCTAGGACCCACAGAAAGTCAGATATTTTGGTTTGAAAATGTTGAGTGTCTCTCTGAGCCTACACTTCTGTATGGCAAGCACTTTTAACATTTAAAAGCTAAGTTTGACTATTCGTAATTAACATTGTAGATATCAACAACGTCTTTCTAGTCGTAATTACATTTTGGATAGTTTGTATTATCATTTAAGATATCTGTAACGTAATTGTGACTAGTCGAAACGACAGATAGAGTATGGCAAGCCGTTTTAACATTTAATCATTTTAACCTACTAGTCTCTATTTTCATGCTACTAGTACTTATTTTTTAGATACTAGTATCTATTCCATTAAGTACTAGTACTTATTCATTAGCTACTAGTGCTTATTCTTTAGATACTAGTGCATTTTCTTTAGATACTAGTGTTTATTCTTTAGGTACTAGTACCTTTTTAAAGATACTAGTACTTATTCATTAGACACTAGTCCTTATTTATTAGATACTAGTACTTATTCATTAGATGCTAGTCCTTATTCATTACATACCAATGCTTATTAATTAGTTACTAGTACTTATTCATTAGATGCTAGTACCTATTAAATAGATACTAGTACTTATTCATTAGACACTAGTACTTATTTTCAATGGTGACTAGTAACTATTCTTTTGTTACTAGTCACATTTTTTCCATTGACTTCTATGGTGATCTGTCATTCAGATATCAACTATTCAGTTCTGACTAGTATGTTAGTATGTATTCCAATTGTGGAATACATACTAGTATGTATTCCAAAGCAGGGGTTACGTTTTTGCACGTCGTGCAGAATAACCCTAAAGGCACCAAGGTGGCGGTGCCACCGGCTTTATATATATATATATATATATATATATATATATATATATATATATACATATATATATACATATATATATATATAAATATAGCTGCGAGCAGCGATGGAGGGCCAAAGCCGGCGGTGCCACCGGCTTGCAGTGCCACCGGCTTGGGCCCGCAGATCGCTGCTCGCAGCTATATTTATATATATATATATATATATATATATATATATATATATATATATATATATATTTTTTTTTTTTTTTTTATAAGATCTCTTCCCCAGCCACTATGTTGATTCTGTGAAGCGAAATTTGTCCTGCAGAGAGAGAAAATGGGATCTTTTTACTAGAATATTTTTCAAGGTGCGAACAAAGGCATGAGGAGATCAGGGCAGCTGAGGCTTAACCACTGGTCTCATCGAGTGCTGGGACTTCATAGATTGTTTCGGCCAGTCCAGAGACAGCACACATCTGTCAGAAAGGACGGAGGAGGAGACCTGCGCCTGTCCAGCCAGAGACTGTTCAAGTTCCGTCTGCCCAGTCGGAGACTGTTCACGTCCTGTCTGCCCAGTCGGAGACTGTTTACGTCACATCTGCCCAGCCAGAGAATGTTCACATCCCATTTGCCCAGTCAGAGACTGATCAGGTCACGTCTGCCCAGTCAGAGGTGGTTCACGTCACGTCTGCCCAGTCAGAGACTGTTGACGTCCCGTCTGCCCAGTCTGAGACTGTTCACGACCCCGTCTGCCCAGTCAGAGATGGTTCATGTCACGTTTGCCCAGCCAGAGACTTTTCACGTCCCATCTGTCCAGTCAGAGACTGCTCAGGTCACGTCTGCCCAGCCAGAGACTGTTCACTTCCCGTCTGCCCGGTCAAACACAGATCAGGAGATGCCCATTTGCGTGGTCGCAAAGACAGTTATGGACTATTTGGAGTATCTGGCTGAGAATTCTGGACATGCCGGTGTTTGCTGTTCCAGAGCCGGAGCCAGTGCCTGTTCCAGAGCCGGAGCCAATGTGTGCTGTTCCAGAGCCGGAGCCAGTGTCGCCTGTTCCAGAGCCGGAGCCAGAGCTAGTGCCTGTTCCAGAGCCGGAGCCAGTGCCTGTTCCAGAGCCGGAGCCAGTGCCTGTTCCAGAGCCGGAGCCAGTGCCTGTTCCAGAGCCGAAGCCAGTGCCTGTTCCAGAGCGGGAGCCAGTGTCTGTTCCCCAGCCAGAGTCAGCATCTGTTTCTGTGTTTGTGTCTGCCTTGTGGCCGTTACTGTTCTAGTGGCGGTTCCTGAGCCGGTGTCTGCTGTTCCTGAGCCTGTGTCTGCTGTTCTTGAGCCGGTGTTATGTCACAGTGTCTGGTTTGTGTTTCCCTGGGTATCCACTAGAGGTCCTCTTCCCCACTGTGTCATCCTTTCATGAACTGCATCACTGTTCATTGCACTCAGCTGTTCCACGTAATCATTGTACCCAGCTGTTCCTTGTTATTATGTGAGTTCTTTGTTAAATACCCTGTCTGTGTTAGTGTTTGTTACAGGGTATACCTTATGGGGTATACCCCACATTTTGGGTGCAATCTCCGGGAACCAAACCAGTCAGGCAGGCAGACACATGCAAGCTGAGGGCTCGTCCAGTCTAATCCAGGACAGCGTGTGCGCTGGCGATAACTAAGCGCTTCCCTATTGAAATGTAAATGCCCGCACTGGCCAAGCTCAAACCAGCCCCACCCAAACCTTTGACTGTACACAAAAAAAGGATGCCGCTACAATACGAGTGGATACTTAGGTAAAACACAATCATGACTTTCACCTACCAGAAGAGGGAAAACCTCAACCCAAAGCCAGCCACAGGGATTATAACATTTTAATGACAAATTTAATTTGTACCACTGTATTTGAGATTAAGAAAAATATTCATGACACAGATATAATGACCTCATGACAGCCAATGTCAAAACCAACCACATGACAGTTTATTGTATAATGTTAACTCATGAAGCTAAGTGGTTTCTTAAAGGAACACTCCAACTTTTTGGGACTTTAGCCTATTCACCTTATCCCCAGAGTTAGATAAGTCCATACATACCTTTTTCATCTCTGTGCGTGCTATAAGTCTGTTTTGGCGCACCCACCGCTATCCTAGCTTAGCACAAAGACTGGATGTAAATGGTTGCAGCTAGCATACTAATCCAAATAAGTGACAAAATAACGCAAACGTTTTCCTATTTACATGATGTGATTTGTATAGTCACAGAGTGTAAAAAAAACAAAGTCACATGAGACACAGACATCTTTTAACCATTAAAATCCTGGGAATTATATTCTCTGAAGGCGAAGCACTGCTACTTGGTGCCATTAGAATAGTGCCATTATGTGCTCTATCACCCCAGTAACAAATGAGCGGAGCTAGAGGTAAACTCAGGACTGTAGCCTTCACCTTGATGAATCAGAGAAACAGTGACCACCCGTCGGCTACTGTCTGTGGGTTCATTGTGCAAAAAAAACACATTTGCCTTGTGCTATTACTTTCCCCTTATTATTGCCTATTGTAATGCAATTAGACTGTATTATATGCTGTTGAATACATGGTTCAACTAATAAATTGCATTTAAAATATATAGATTCCTGAAATAATAATTCTTTATTCATGTTCTGTGATATTTATTAATCAGGATGCATTTGGTTGGATTTCAATGAAACATTATGGTAGTACCTGGTCTCCCCTGTTTATTGTCACAGCTCATACAATAAAGTGGACACCCATGATAAACTATGCTTTTCTATCTAGTAATTGCTGACTCTATTAATCCAATTCTGAGCGAACTCTCTGCTCCTCACCACGGTGCGTCTCGTGCTGCGGTTATCACTCTGCCCAAGTAGCAGTGCTATGTCTTCAGAAAATATAGTTCCCAGTATTTATATGGTTAAAAGACATAAAGATGTCTGTGTCTTATATGACCTTATTATTTGTACACTCTGTGACTATACAAATCACAACATGTAAATAGTTTGTGTTATTTTGTCACTTATTTGTATTAGTATGCTAGCTGCAACCATTTACATCCAGTCTTTGTGCTAAGCTAGGATAGCGGTGGGTGCGTCAAACAGACTTATAGCACGCACAGAGATGAAAAAGGTATGTATGGACTTATCTAACTCTGGGGGATAAGGTAAATAGGCTAAAGTCCCAAAAAGTCAGAGTGTTCAAGTTTGATAATTAATCTGCTATGTCATGTATATGACATATTTATGGTTGTGTTGTCTTAGTAATGTTAAGTTGTCATTAAAAAGACACTGACAGGTTATGATGTATTGGTTTATGTCAAGTTATCATAATAAAGACTAGAGGTCGAGCCGATATGGTTTTTTCAGCGCCGATGCCGATACCGATCTTTTGAAATCCGGGTCAGCCGATGGCCGATTAATGCTGCCGATTTATTTTGGCCGATATTTGCTTGGTTTTTAACCTCTATTTGAAAGATAAAATGTAAAAGAAATGATAATTACTTAACACAGACAAACTTTCTCAACAAAAACATTTTATCCTCTCAAAAAACATGTATTTCCTGAAACATGTATTTTTGGTTTGTTTTGTTTGTTGACAGACAAAGACAAATGGCCATAACCTAATTATCACAAAAAAATTATATTTATATATAAGATTTATTATATTTTATTTAATTTAACTTAACTTCTAACAATAACGTATTTCACTAGTAAATTGCTGTTGAACAACAAAAACAACAACCAGATGGGAAAATTATATTTTACAAAAACTTGAAATGCACCACAGCGCACCATCCGTCTATTGTTCTTCAGACAACGGCATCCCGTTGTTGGACCTTTTAGTCTACATTGAAATACAGTCACGCTTAACGCTGTTTGGCCAGCATTTTACCCATGTTTAATCCAGCTGTAACGGTCAGTGTTGTGCCTGAATGTTATGCTATCGTTCATTGAACACGTTCATATTTTGGGCGAACGTGATGAAGACGTACTGTATTACTGGCTGATGAACTAGTTAATTTTGGTGTCTGTGAACGCGCTGCTCGGGTGCCAGATTTCTATCGAGCCCTCCAGGCGAAAACCCAGCTAAAACACATGTAAACAGGCCTTAAAGGGTTAGTTCACCCAAAAATGAAAATTAAGTCATTAATTACTCACCCCCATGCTGTACCAACCCCGTAAGACCTTCGTTCATCTTCGGAACACAAATAAAGATATTTTTGATGAAATCTGAGAGCTGGATCACTCTTCCATAGACTGCCTAAGGGACTGGCTCTTGACGACCCATAAAGACATTAAAGGGCAGGGTTTACTGCGATTTCACTTTTTTGATTTTAAATAGTGTGTAATGTTGCTGTTGGTGCATGAACAGTATCTGCAAAGTTGCAGCGCTGAAAGTTTAGTGTAAGCAGAGATATTGTCTTTTAAAAATCAGGAAGTATAATTGCCTACAAAAACGACTCGTTTTGGACTACAGCTGGGTTATGGTACGTCACTAACCCACACATTTGCATCAACCACTCCCTCCGGAATATGCAGGAAAGGCCATGATCATATTTCAGCAGCTCCTCGTCGAGTGTGTTGTTGTTCACGCAGATGTCAGGTCTTCTGTGTTCGAACTTCCCACGGACGCTGTACTTCGACAACAATGGATACAATTTATGTTTGATTATGTTCCTGAAAGTGACGATTGTAATCTAGCTCTCTGTGCTGCGCATTTTACGGAAGACAGCTTCCAGAATCTCCACGAGTTCAAAATTCAACAAGAAACTGTTACTAAACATGAAGCAGATCCAACTTTAAAACAAGAGGCAGACACAACCGGACACAACCTGTAAGTAGGCTAAGACTTAATCATTTTAAATGTATTTGCATGTATAATTCCAGACGTAGCCTTGTGTTTTATTATTTTTAAAATGCCAGCGCTGGCTTTATAGGCTTTATGGGCTAGCAGTTATGCTATTTTGTGTCAACGACAAACGCGTACAAACATTATGGACCTGAATTTTGTATAAGTACTAATGTTGTAAACGTATTTTTCATGTTAAATATGTTTTATGACGTTATTTTCGATTTGATCAAGAACGTAAACCTGCCAACGCTGTTTGAGTATAACATTAGTAGCCAGCCAGTTGCTATTGTTGCCAGTCAGATGCTATTATGTAAAACAAACGTGCATAAAGTTAAAAAATATAGCAAATTATCATTCAGAAACCTTTATTAAGAGCCGTGTGTGGTGAGGTTCTGTTTGACTCTCTTCATCGCGGCTTTCTCGGTCTGATTCTGCCTCAAACTGATACTGCAGTCTCGACATATATTTACTTCTGGACCGGAGCTCGCATCTCCCGTAAAGCTAATGGGCGTTAACCTTCCGGACAACGTGAGCGACAGTTTAGCCAATCACAACACACCAGCCCAAACGAACCAATCTGAGCCCACAACGTCATTCTGAGGGAGTGTTTTCATAGAATCAGGAAGTGAACCGGTCGTTCAGGGGACAAAGGAGAGCGTGGCTGACAATAAAGGTGAAATTTATGAAAAATAAGACTTTTAAAAAAAGAAAAACCACGGATACATGCTATATTGCACCCCATAAACACAATCATGCAAAGAAAAAAAGCAGTAAACCCCACCTTTATAGAAAATGTTTAAATATTCCAAGTGCCTACAGCGGCTCAATTATTAGTTTACTCAAGCGACGAGACTACTTTTTTGTGCGACAAAAACATAAATAATGACTTTATTCGACTATTGCATTACTTCCTTATGGGCGCATGCAGAGAACTGAGATGATGTTCTTCTTCGAGTACTTCTTGTTACCGGCTGCTTGCCGCTTTGGAGTATTACTGCCACCTACCGAATGAGATGATGATCGCGCTCCGGCTATATCAGCACATCATCTTATACGGTAGGTGGCGGTAATACTCCTAAGCAGTGAGCAGCCGGTAACAAAAAGTAGTCGAGGAAGAACGTCCTCATTATTGCGCATGCGCCCATAAGGAAGTAATGGAATAAGTCAAATAAAGTCGATTATTTATGTTTTTTTTTTTTTTGCACAAAAAGTTGTCCAACAGTCCTGACATGTCCTGCTTTCACGTTCTGTCCTGGCCGTCTTGACTGTATTTATAAAGTGATGAAAATGTCCTGGTTTTTCAAAAAAACTGCTAACCGAGTGTCCTGGTTTTTGGTAATCAAGACATGGTCAACCTAGCAAACGTACAGGAGAAAAATACTAACCCGAGAAGGATTTGAGACAGGAGAAGAAGCATGACACATTAAACAGTGGGGTTGAATTTTAAAATGGAGAGAGCTTTGACAAGCTAAATAGGCCTTACTTTATAGGCAACAGAGAGATGCCGATCTCGCTTGCATTCTAATAAACAGGTAAGCACCCATTCAGTTAACTATATCTATCCGTATATTTTGTGGAGTTATTTCATGTGTGAAACTAAATTAAGCTGGAGAAAGCAGTTCATATGCAGTTCACTAACGTTGTCTTGTTCGATATCATAGTATAAACGTAATTATTTTATTAACAAAAGGTGACCATGTTTTTTAAACTTCTATTAATACTAGCTAACATTAGATGGAATATTGATTTAATAGGGTCTGATAATTCATTTATCTGTTCAAAAAGACGTGATTGTCAAAAATACATAGTTAGAATGAGTGAGGAATGAAGGGAATGACAGTTCCCATGTGTTCGCTCGCGCTCTCTTCTCTCTCCCTCTGAGGGCTGGTTGTCAGGGACAGCGACAACAACTCCCGTGAGCCCATACTCTTTCCCGACGTCATCAAAGTACGTCTTTTGTTATTATTTAGATTGAGTGCCCCCTGGTGGCCAAAAATTACAGACTGTACGTTTAATGACTTTTTGGGCCGTCAAGAGCCAGTCCCTTAGGCTGTCTATGGAGGAGTGATCCAGCTCTCAGATTTATTCAAAAATATCTTTATTTGTGTTCCGAAGATGAACAAAGGTCTTGCGGGGTTGTTACAGCATGGGGGTGTGTAATTAATGACTTAATTTTCATTTTTGGGTGAACAAACCCTTTAATATGTAGCGAAAAAAACACCCAATCTGGCAACACCAGCCACCAGTATCTAAAATCTTACATTAATGACTTTGCCCGTCGATAAAATAATTATTGTCTGTGTTTGTATATGGGCTGTGGCAATAATAATAAAAAAGCAACATATGGAAAAAAGAACTATGAATGAACTAGCTCATTTTAAAATGTGTGAACTGAACTTTGAACAAGTTTATGTAGAAAGCGAACTTTCCCAACACTGCTAACGGTATGTAAAGCGACGTTTCTGTTATTCTAATGTCCGTTTTCTGAGCTTCCGAGAGAAGCACTGGCATAACAGTAGCACCAAACTGAAGTACAGAAATCTGCGGTTGATATTCGTTGCGGGAGATAACGGTGGTTAAGGTTCCAGAGCTGTATTAGTACCGGGTCTGTCTGTAGCTACCCGGTAGCAAAGCAAAGCCAGCCTGTCACTAGCCTATCAGCGCGTTGGTCTCTTTTTTTATTACTTATTTCTCTGCATTGAGTGACAACCCTCTCAAATACAAGACACACAAACAGAACAAATAAAAGTCTCAGATTCACTCTGTAATAGCAAAATTATTGCTTATTTATTGTGACATGATAGCAACTCTTCTGTGATAACGCAACTTCAACTACGATCCAAAGTAGCCAAATGTCTTGTTGCTTATTCAGGTTTTTTTCTTAGAAGTTGGCAGTAACATATCAAAAGTTTTTTAATTAAAATAAAAGGAGTTATACAAACTGAATCATTGCCATTAGCTCCTTAAGCACTGGATGTCTGCTGCTTACTCGGCTGGAAAATTACTCTAGCAGCAGCGCACGTCAAGAACGACAACACAAGGCTGCCCACAGATACGCCTGCCTAATAATTGGCTTGATATACTGGGAGATGCCGATTATGTTAAAAAATGCCAAAAATCGGCCAATTAATCGGTCCGAACCAATTAGATCGATCGAGCCTCTAATAAAGACATTTCAAACAATGTCTAAAAAACTGCCAAAAACTAAAACATCTGTTTGGTTTCGATTATCATCTCGATCACACTCACATGACATTGCAGGTCTTCATCATGAAAGTTTATTGTTACAAATGTCAAGATAAGGGTCGGCTTTTCCTGAGCCTCTTGCTTTTATTCACTTTCACAAATAAAAAACAAAATCGCGCTCTGTGCTTCAATAAACTCAGTCTCAATGCACAATAGTTCCACATGCAGCTCTCCAGTCCAGAGCCTTCAGCATGCACAAGTTCTCAGTCAGTCTCTCTCCATCTGCTTCCTCTTTTCAGGTGGCTTTTATGTGGTCTCTCCACACAAATTAGTGTAACAAGTGTTTTTCAGTTTGCTCTTGACCTACTTACACTGGAAAAAAGGCCCCTCCAAAAATAAGCAAAAAAAAATTAATACAAGATATTTTTGCTTGTAATAAGCAAAAAAATCTGCCAATGGAACAAGTGAAAATTCTCTTGGTAAGATTTCTTGAAATAAGACATTATATTTAAACCTTAAAAGATATGAGTGATCTTGAAATTAGCAGGAAAAACTCATTTTTAGCTATATTTTACTAGTATTGTGATGTTTTGTGTCTCATAATAAGCTTGTCACGCTCAAAAATAGTATTTTCCCCTCAAAAGTAGCATTTTCTTTTGTCATCCTGTTTGTTTCAAGTGTATTTTACAAATTTTTAGTTCTATAATTGTCACACTCTTCTAGATATGTCACCACCAACTTGAAATAAGATTGGAAACTGGCATTTTGAGACAAAATGCCTTGAAGTTAGCATTCCTGACTCATATTAGGCAGTGCTCTTTTGCCATAATAAGCCATAATTTACCATACTGTCATCATCTCAAGTGTATTTACCTTATTGTAAGCTCAACAAAAGTGACATGGTTCTAGATTCAAGACATTAACTACTGTTTATTAGACAGAAAAAGTGAAAAATAGACTTGCATTTAACCTTTTTTTATTTTATTTTTTAAACCGCAAAAAGTCCCAGAGGACTGCACAAAACGGAAACAGCTTAATTTTAAAAGTATTTATGGAACTGCAATATGAAAACAAGTAACATTTTATAGATTATAAATGTAAGATCCCTTTACCCTACTCCCACACCTAAACATACCCATTTTATAGACAATATTAAAGGGATAGTTCACTTTGAAATACATTTTTGGTATGTTTTACTTACCTCAAGGACATCCAAGATGTAGGTGTTTTTGCTTCCGCAGTATTTTCAATTTTGACATTTTTCGGTTAAACCGTTGTTGTCTGTCAGTCATATAATGCAGGTATGGGGTTCACGTCAAAGAGCATGCACAGAGAAGTCCAAATTAAACATGATTTAATGACTCGTAAATGCAAGTACACATTGATGGCCAAAGACACGAAACGAGCGTTCAGTGTGAGAAAACGAACAGTATTTATATAGTTTTTACCTCGCTTAACAGCCATGTCAAACTGATCTGAATCAGATGTCCAACTGAACCGAACTGAACCATGTCCAACGTTACGCCAGAAGTGATCTCTCGCGCGTTCAGCGACATCTGTTTCAGATCAGTTCAGACATGGCTGTTAACAAGAGGTAAAAACTATATAAATACTGTTAGTTTTCTCACACACACCGCTCGTTTCGTGTCTTTGGCCATCAATGTGTACTTACATTCACGAGTCACTAAATCATGTTTAATTTGGACTTCTCTGTGCATGCTCTCTGAGGTGGACCCCAAAACCTGCATTATATGACTGACAGACAACACTGGTTTGACCGAAAAACGTCAAAATTGAAACTACTGTGGAAACAAAGACACCTACATCTTGGATGCCCTTGAGGTGAGATAAAACATATCAAAAATTAATTTCAAAGTGAACTATCCCTTTAAAAGCATAAAACATAATGAACATAATGTGTAGGGAAATGGCAGTTTTATTAACATTAAAGCATTAAAATATAGTTTGAGCCACTAATCCTACCCCTAACCATTTCTTAAAACTATGTAACTAACGTTACAATTATAAAGAAAAACAACAGACATAACGTTATATGTTTAAATCGCAATAATTTATTTAGTGAGAAAATGTCAAAACCTGGTACCAAATATCTTCCTTTCTGTTGCAGAAGAAAGAAATTCATAAAGGTTGAAACAACATATTATTGCAAATGAACAAAGTTGAGTCAAATATGTTTCTAGAACAGTGATTAAAATTGGCTGGAATATGTTTTTGTATATGTGACATGAACTCTGGAGGTGATGCACTCAAAAAACATTTAATATGATTTACTAACCTCTTTAAACTTAGAATATTGATTCGATTTTTAAGCAGTGAAAGCAATTACTTACACTGTATTAACTGAGTAAATGTTAGTAAAACAAATTAAATAGATCTGAGTAACTGCATTTGGTACATTAACAAATAAACTTGAGTAGAAATAATTGGGGGGAAACATTTAAAACATAATTATGAGTAATATAAACGGTGTTTATATGGCAGTAATATTAACTTTTTTATTTCCTTGTTTTTATTTAACTTTTTTAAACCTTTGTAAAATATTTCATACAACCACCGGTATAACTACATGACATGGCCTTTATTGTCAATTAGTAGCCTAACATTACAGCAAACATCTATTTTTAACACATACAATATTTCCTACATCTTAACTCATGTAAACTTAGGTAAAGTTGGTTTTATATTCGCACATTCGCGTTAAAGAACTTTTTCAATTAAATTGTCAGTGAAGCATTTTTTTTTCAGATTCGAAGCAGCTACATGATATTGACAACAAAGATTGTGAACTACAGCATTTTCTTACAATCGATCGAAATGGGCAAGTATATTTTTCATGCATGCATAATTTAGCGAATATTCAATGTAGTGTGGTAACCAATATAGGGACCGTCTAAAAGTTAATATTGTTTTTCATCATGTGCAAACAGACAACTAGCCTACGTTTTAGCCAACTACAGAGATGTACCAGCAAATATCTCACATAATGTATTCTAATGCAATACAGCAATTGTCCTTTAGCAACAATAAAAATTGCATTATAATGATGGTGTTTAAAAAGATGTTTATGAAATTGTAATGAATGAACCTGCACATTAACTGTAATTTGGTAACAATCCAGACTGTAGAAAGTGTAAAATCATGTTTAATCTCCTGAACATAGTTAATCACTTAATTTTACACTTCATTTTCCAACATTTTATATTAATATATTGAAGAATTTTTTTAAAAAAAAGAACTGTATAAGTGTGGTGGTTTTTAATGACATACAATTTATTTAAAAAAGCTTTTGTAAGCATTGAGACGACTCCTACAAAGCAAGTTGGATCATCTTGTCTGGACCCTACAAAACATACTACAGCCCATGTCTTGCTGTTTTATTCACCTCTGTTTTTATCTGTGATAAAGACTGTGTGACACTGTTCTCCAGGTGTTGAATACAAATAATGGCTAAACTGTATTTTATGTTTTTCTGTTGTATGACATCTGTGTTTAACATGGAACTCTAACAATAACATTCATGTACATTGATGTTTACAATCCTGCAGAAATATTACTGTCCATGGTACTGAATCCATCAGATTATTGACAAGTACTCAGAAAATATGACAGCAAACATGATGTTTATTTTGTGTGTGGATTTTGGAATAAACAGCTGCTTCAATATAAATGTAGTAAGTGACTTATCAACATTAATCAATATTTTGCTTTCTAAATATCACATTACTTGAATGTTTTCGGCTTGTGACTGTTACAGGGTGAACCAGAGGAGAGGTGTACAGATCCATTCGCAAGGCTTTATTCCAAAAACTTAGAACAGGCAAGGTCAATGTACAGCAGACAGGTATGGCAGAGGCATAGCACAGAGAAATCCTAAGAGCAAGCATGGGTCAACGAGGTGCAAACAGAATCCGAAGGGCTAGGCTAAGGGAGAATCCAAGTAATACAGGCAGGGATCAAAACTAGAAGGACAAGGCAAGACCAGAGTTCAATAGAAGGCGCAGAGAGTAGCTAACACATGGGGAGTGTTCAATGCTACCAATTCAGTACGTACATACAAACAATATCCGGCCACAGAGAGAGGAAGTCCAAGGCTTATAAAGAGTGTGAGATAGTGTGTGAATGTTCTCAGGTGTGAGGGTGATTAGTGGAATCAGCTGTGTGAGTTGTCAATGCAATGAATGATGGGGATTGTAGTGAAGTGCACGAGTCAATGATGTGAGTGAGTGACCTCTGGTGGTGATTGACCAGAAGTGTATGGACCAGATTCGTGACATAGCCCCCCTCCAATGAGCGGCTTCCAGACGCTCCAATGACGGGGGGGGAGAAGACCGCCAAAGCAGGCTGTGCAGGCTGGCGGTGACGACTTTGGGCGACCACTGCGGTGAAGACCCTGGCAGAACAGGAAGTGCAGGCGACCAGGGCGGAGCAGGATGAGCAGAGGGCCACGGCGGTGAAGACCCCTCGGGCGGCCACGGCGGTGAAGACCCCTCGGGCGGCCACGGCGGTGAAGACCAAGTAATAGGAACCGACACCGACTCCGGAACAGACACCGGCTCTGAAAAACACAGACAAGTGCACAGGAACAGACACTGGGACAGGGACAGACACAAACACAGAAACAGACGCTGGTTCCAGCTCAGGAACAGCAGACACTCGCTGGGAAGAAGCGACGTGAAGCGTCTCTGGCTGGACGTGGCTGACGTGAAGCGTCTCTGGCTGGACGTGGCTGACGTGAAGCGTCTCTGGCTGGACGTGGCTGACGTGAAGCGTCTCCTGGCTGGACGTGGCTGACGTGAAGCGTCTCTGGCTGGACGTGGCTGACGTGAAGCGTCTCTGGCTGGACGTGGCGCGTCTCTGGCTGGACGTGGCTGACGTGAAAGCGTCTCTGGCTGGACGTGGCTGACGTGAAGCGTCTCTGGCTGGACGTGGCTGACGTGAAGCGTCTCTGGCTGGGCACGTGGCTGACGTGAAGCGTCTCTGGCTGGACGTGGCTGACGTGAAGCTCCGGCTGGGCAGGGCAGACGTGGAGAGCAGGCTCTGGCAGACACGACATGAACAGTCTCTGGATCGGTAACAAGACAAGACGAGGATGTACAGATGGCCTCCATAGCCGTGACAAGACAGGACAAGGATTCATAAACAGTTACCTCTGACACCTCCAAAGGTTCTGCAGCAGATGCCGCCACCTCTGGAGGTTCTACAGTGGTACCATCAAGAATCTGGTAAAGTTCATTAACAGGACAGGTACCGTGCACATCTATGGTACTTTTGACCATGACATGACAGGCTGAGAGGACATTGCTGGGCGCAACCATCATACACGTGGCTGAAGCAAACACCGCTGCTTCGAGAGGTTCTGCAGCACGTGCCACCATCTCTGGATTAACTGCAGTGGGTGCCTTAGCCTGGGGCAGTTCTGAGGTGGTATACACAGCCCAAACGCAACATAGAGCGATCCCCATCATGGGAAGCGCTTCTGACGGGGTAATCAATGCTGGATCTGAAGGATCAAAGTGAGTGGGTTTGGGGATACCAGCTGCGCGTGCAGACACCAGTGGTGCATCCCTCACACTGGAAACCAGACTGGGAAATCGAAGCTCTGACCTTAAATATCTGGGTGTAGCAGACAGGACGTGAGAAGATTCTGGCTGGTCAGTGGTCACAAGACGAGACTCTGGAAAATCAACTGTGACTTGGCTTGACTCGTGATGATACACTGTGACTTGGCTTGACTCGTGACAATCAACTGCAACATCACAGGGCTCTAGAAGATCTGCTGAGAAGTTACAAGGCTCTGGAAGATCTGTTGAGATGCAACAAGGCTCTGGAAGGTCTGTTATGGATGAGTTAATGGTGCATTCCTCCGCGACCCCCACAGTGAAAGACGAGCCAATTAACTGAAGAGCATAATCTAAAAAGCGATGTACGAGGACCCTCAAGGATTACTTGAGATCTTAGGGGTTGATTTATGCCATCACAAAAAAGTCAATGAGAACACAATCAGGCAGATCAGAAAAATGTGCTAAATCCAAATACTCCTGGATATATAGCTCTAGAGGTCTTAAACCCTGCTTTAGGGCTAGTAACCGTTTTGCAAGGTTCATACCTGGCCAGTGTTCTTCAGAAAAGCCGCTGGATCCTTGTGTGGCCGGATATTCTGTTACAGGGTGAACCAGAGGAGAGGTGTACAGATCCATTCGCAAGGCTTTATTCCAAAAACTTAGAACAGGCAAGGTCAATGTACAGCAGACAGGTATGGCAGAGGCATAGCACAGTGAAATCCTAAGAGCAAGCGTGGGTCAACGAGGTGCAAACAGAATCCGAAGGGCTAGGCTAAGGGAGAATCCAAGTAATACAGGCAGGGATCAAAACTAGAAGGACAAGGCAAGACCAGAGTTCAATAGAAGGCACAGAGAGTAGCTAACACATGAGGAGTGTTAAATGCTACCAATTCAGTACGTACATACAAACAATATCCGGCCACAGAGAGAGGAAGTCCAAGGCTTATAAAGAGTGTGAGATAGTGTGTGAATGTTCTCAGGTGTGAGGGTGATTAGTGGAATCAGCTGTGTGAGTTGTCAATGCAATGAATGATGGGGATTGTAGTGAAGTGCACAGAGTCCATGATGTGAGTGAGTGACCTCTGGTGGTGATTGACCAGAAGTGTATGGACCAGATTCGTGACAGTGACATTTTACTTGGTTGTAGAAGTTACCCAGTGTGATTACTGCAATGTTCTTTTCATGTATTCTTTAATGTCTGGTATCTGATATCTGAATGCAGTAATGGTGCTTGCTCATTTTTGCCCGGCTTGCAAAAATTAATCTTGAATCAGCAATGTTGACATATTTTGTTGATATTAAGTCATTCAAAGAAAATTATATTGTCTGTCAATACATAAGACACTATTGGAGGTGGAGCCAGGACAAGTGGGGTGAGGCATACACACATTGCCTGGTACCCTAAAAGTGTCCGTCACAATGTTCATCTTAATACAATACACAATACAGAACTCCACAACATGTCTCTTCTGCAAGATGTTTAGAGAACATTCATTTGTCACTTTATTCTGAGACATGCAAGCATTTGTGGTCTGTCTATGGAAACTTACAGACTTCTAAATCAGTCAGCTACATTTGAGGCATACAAATTAATAAAAGAAAAGCAGCAAGCATACATTTCAAATGATAATAATTGTAAACACATCTAATTGATACTAATGACAAACACATCAACCTAATTGTTATGTTTCTTACAATATGATTGATCAGATTTGGTTAAATGATATTTAATATACAAATGATTCAATGATTAAATGATAAAGCATAAGCAAAATTGATAAAAACATAAGCAAGAAAATATATATATACTGTATGTGTGTAGGTTTTCCGCTTCATCAAATTCATACATATGTTCTTACAATTTAAACACAATTTTAGCATGCGCTCCTCTAACTGAATAGCCTACAAACACAAACCACAAATCCATGGCTGTTCTTCTGGTGGAAGATTGATTTCGAGGCACTGGATGTGAAACCACCTCTGGCATATTTCACATTGAACCTGGAAGAAAAATAGGACATTGTTACATTTATTCCGAAACTGTTGTAATTATGAAATGTATTTGTGAAAACTAATTTTCACTTCAATTTCTTATCACTTTCAACAAATAGACGATAATGACATAAAGAATACCCAGGTGCAGAGCTCGTCTGTTTGGTCGTTTTCGCCTTTTTTTTCTTAGTGTCTTTTTGTCCACACACAGAGCAATATTCATCTCTCGACACTGCAATTATGAGAATGTACAAAATTATACTCCATCACTCTGTCTCTGGAAATAAACTGTTCTTACAAAATAGTTTGCCAATACCTGATGCCTGCAAAATTGTTTTGGCAACATTTTTCCTGGTGTGGCACATCTCCTCTTTGCTGGGTGTTATATTGATGCTGTCAGGAATTTCCGGAAAGTGTTGCACCACCTGCTTGGCCATCTAGAACGGAGAACATTGGTAGTCTCATATGGGAAAATGTGACAACAGTGTTTATGTAGTAGTAGTAGTATTCCCTCCATTTACCTCCATCACAAAGACACCACAGCTGAAAGCATCCTCCTGGAACGAATGGTGTATTATCCCAGGCTTCCACATAGTGTCCACCCAATCTATTCTTTCCATGCTGGTTTCCTCTCTTCCTGAAATACTCCCTGTTGTAGGAAAAAGACAGTGTGTGGGGTTGTGGTGGTCTTCAGCAACATCCATATGCTAATATTCCAATATTAGTGTTGTAGATCGAAAAAGGTTACAGATATTTTAAACAACATAACATACCCAATTTTTTTGCATGCTTGTGTGGCAAGTTTCATTTCATTACTACCACGTTGAGGGTTAAGTATGAAAATGGTGTTAGTTGTAGCATGTAGAAAAGGGAATCATTAATAATTACTCATTCAATTAAATGTCGTTGAAAAGGTCAAACATTTAAGTATGGGTGTATCAATGTTTATCTGTAATAGTCATACAACACAATAATTTTTATTTTTTACTTAAAATATATTTGTACTTACCACAAACCTCCAGTGGATGTGTCTGATATTTACAACAGAGATGACCCCATCATATTGCTCAAACTTGACCTACAAATCAGAAATGTAAATAAACATATTGTGTACTGTAAAAATGCATGAAGGCCTACATATAAAACTGCAGAATCATAAGTCGTTGCACTCACTTTTTTCAAACCTTGTCGTATGACCTGGTCTTCTGTGCCATTTAAAATGACACCTGTGGTGTAATAGCTTAGCTGGTAGATATTTGCACCCTTTGCATTAAGTACAGCTCTTATATAGCACTCGATCGTCTGGGGAAAAAGAAGATAAATCAATGCAATTATTCAATTTATTTTAAATTAGTACGTAAAACATTTACTGTCTGGCATTTACTTATTCTTCGGTACAATATTGTTTATAGATTATAATTGTATATATAGGACAATTTTGTGTTTAATACATATTTTTGTGATGATCTGTGTACCTCTCCAAATAACCAGTCATGCGGCTTCAGGGTTAGGAACTCCTCGTGATGTAACAGGAACTCCAGATTCTGATCGTCAGACTTCACAACGGCTACAAGCAGTTCATTGTGCGGTTTTGACCATTAACATGTCAATCTGTGAATGTCAGACACTTCATATAGTTAATATTAAGTTAGCTGAATATATTCAATAAATAGTTTCATTTGTTGTACTGATTTAATTACCTCTTCCTCTACAGGGAGTGCCTCTGCAGGAAGCTTAATTGGTTCAGGACTTAATCTGTTTCTGACTTTTAGACACATCTTTGTGGATCCTTTTCTCTGCAGGTGGCTTAATTGGGTCAGGAATTGGCCGTTTCTGACTTTTGGACACATCTTTGTGGATCCTTTTCTCTGCAGGTGGCTTAATTGGCTCAGGAATTGGCCGTTTCTGACTTTTGGACACATCTTTGTGGATCCTTTTCTCTGCAGGAAGCTGACTTGGCTCAAGAATTGGCCGTTTCTGACTTTTTGGGTTTTCTTTGTGGAACATTCTTTTCTTTTTTCGTGGAACAGGCATTCTCTGAGGAACAGAAAAAATTTGGATTTGGTGTTTGGGAAACGTTCTTCCTTCTTCTTCATCCAAGTTTCTTGACACTGATCAAGGTTCAGAGGTGGCTCAGGCTGGAGCAACAGCTTTTGAGGAAGGTTATGCTGAATGATGTGCTCTGTGTATCTTGTTTGCAGAGACTGATGCATTTTTCTTAAGAAGGTTGCTGGTTTGACATTTTTGCTTCCTGCATTATGGAATGTTTGACAATTCCAAACCACCTTTCTATGTGACAATTGGTATCTCTTGTTTTTGGTAGTTTTAATGTTGTCACTAAGTCACGTTGACTAGATTCATCCCAGCCAGGTGTCCCAACAGCAAGCCACTCCAAAGAGGAAAAATGGCATTGTAGGTATCAAAGAGGACAGTGAGGATGCCTGGACAAAAGTATGGGTTGTCCTCTTTGGCCAAACATGTCTCATCACCTCCCTCTTCTTCCTTCACCTCTTTCATCATCTGCTGGAAGAAAGCTGTGAATGGTGATCTGCCAATGATGGTCATTGCATGTCTTCTCTCTTCACTTTCACACATTTCCCAGTCTTCAGATTGTAAAGTTTCTTCCAGTGTATCCTCCTTTGATCTTGAAATGACACTCTCCAAAATACACAGACTTTCTTTGACAAGGTTTGTGTTTTGTGGGGTTGTGAGCAGGGCACAAAATGCACGGAACACAAATCTTGATTCAGTCATGCTGTTGGCATTTTGGAGTCTTGCGAAAGCAAAAGTGGCAAAGTCTCTCAGTCCTTTGTCATCTGTTTGTCTAGAGATTGCCTGTTTGACAGCTTTCAAAATGTGTGCAGAGCAAATGTGCAAGACAGTAAATGACTTCATTTCATCCCATGATGTTTTCCCTGTGCAGAACTCGTATGCTCTGTCAAGGTAAGAGCTGATGTGCTCTTTGTTGAAAGCAAGCATCACACTTTGGATTAAAGCCCAGCTGTAATCAGTTTCGACCTGGTGAACTTTTACTTGTGTGTATTTTGACAAGTAAAATGTAAATTGCATGAGCCAGAATGTGATTGGTGGTATTGTGTGATTGTTGGAGAGCATTTCACAGATGGGAAGTGGTGGAGCATCTCTAGCATTCCCTGGAAGAACAAGTGCATAGTACAGCAGACGCTTCGGCTGTTCTGGTATTTTTGACACAACTCCTCCAGTGGCATCAAGATAGAGGGACACAGGAGACTTACTTTGCAAATGATGCACAAGAATACTGATCCCAAGCTCGGTGTATGAATGAACAATGAACGGATTCATACTGAAAAGCTGTACGTAGCCTGGTAACTTGAAGTATTTTGTGTCACAGTCCTTGAGCAATGTCTGCATCAAGAATATTTCCATCATGACATTGGAGTGAATGGACTCCTTTTTCCTCATTTCTGAGCCTATAACTTTCAGCACTTTTTTATTGAGGCATTCACTCATGTTCCCAGCCAGGAGCTGCTCCTTTGGTGTTGATTGTAGTGCACTGTAAAAATATTGACTGGGTCCATGCGTTAGGGCCTGTGCTATTTTTCCTCTTTTTTGGTTGGTTGCTGGCCTAGCCTTTTTTTCAGATAGTGTGTGGTGTATCTCACCTGTTTGTTGGACTAACATTTTCACATCACATTTTCCCTGTGCACCAGGATTATTTTGCATTGTGAAAGTGTATTTGGCTGGGCAAGTTGGAAATGTGCAGACTGCCTTTATATGTAAGTATGGAATATTTTTTTCTGCTCCAGGGAGCCTTGGCATGTTGATATTTAAATGAGAGAGTACAACATGGATTTTGTTCTTTAAACCTGTCGTACACACAGTCTGTCCAAGGTGGTCTTAATTTTGAAGACAATATTTGTGGCTTGATCCCATTCCACATTTGTCTTTTCATAGAGATAACAAATTCTTTTGGTACCTCTGGACATTGTCTCAGAACATCTACTTCAGACTCTCCTTCCTGTACCTTTTTTGGCTCAGGTGTACTCTTTAGACCCTCCGAGTCAGTATGTGGCTCTTGGTAAACAGGTTGTGAGTCGAAGTCTCTCTCTTTTCAAAGTGTCTGTGTCAACCTGGGTTCCCACATCTGCCACTTCTGTATCTGTGGTAAATCAGTTTAATTAATTAATATTTTTTTCCAAAACAATCATTGCTTTGTATTGTTTTTTCATTTCATTAAAAAATGGAAAATGACTGAAAAAATATTTTATTTATTATGAATACATAAAATATTAGCAATGAATTAATATATGCACTACAATATATATATATATATATATATATATATATATATATATATATATATATATATATATATATATATATATATATATATATATATATATATATATGTAGTTATGAATTGCTAGGTTTTTTTTTATTTCATTGTATTTTTATTATTCGACTTTTAAATTAAAACCAATAATTTTTATGAATCTCTAAGGAAAGTTAATAATATAAAATAACCACACTTCTCTTTAAAGTAAACAGAAAATGTCCCTATATTAAAATTGGTGGGGCATCATTTCTGTTTATATTTTTTTGTTTACTTTTTTCTCTTTCTGACAAAAATTCAGTGTATCCCTATTAGGACCAAACATAACCTTGTTATTCTTCATATTTCATTTCTAAATGTAATTACAGGTTTTTATTTGCTTTGGTACTATTTTCACAAGGTGTACAAAACTCACAGTAGAAATATCTAAACTGATCACACTTGTAACACAGCAAGTCATTCTTTCAAAACCTGATCTCATGCTACAGTTATACACATTTCAATCCACATATTCATGGTTTCAAAAAGAAAGAACGTTTGGTTTAATCACAGAAAACAGTATGACCTTCTATCAATTTAGTACTTAATCACCTCATTCAACAGCAAACAATGCAAGACACACGTTTCAAATCACCCTTGTTGCTGAAATAAATACAATACAGTTTTTTACAATCACTTTGTTTCTATTTTCAGAACCTTGATGTCATTTTTCACATACAAAACTCAAAATGGTTATCACTTGTTACATAGGCTGTGTTACATGCAAGAAATCTTGCACTTGCACAATCATTGGTTAAAAAAAAACAATTACTGTCAAATACCAAAAATAACTATAGATCTATGAAAAATAACTATAGATCACACACACACCTGCAACCGATAGTTTCACTGTGTCATTGTTTGTACAATCATTACATATTGTAGAACAAAATAGGTGATACAGGTTTCATTATGAAACTACATGTACAGTAAATATACATCAGTGATTGTGAGTTTTATTTCCAGAGTTGTGAAAAATGACACCAAGGTTCTGAGAATAGGAACAAAGTGATTGTAAAAAACTGTAATACAGGCTATAGCTGCCACATTATAAGTTATTGAATCCATGATGTTTGTAATATTATCCAGTGTGTTATCAAAAGATGTGATGAAGTACAGCCATGAGGTTCTGTACTAACAGAGTTTGCTGCCAATACAGTGAATGATTTCACTCTTTCATTAAATCTATACAGTAGTGAACCTTTACAGATGAAGGTTGATTTACAATAATGTAACTACTATTTTTGCACCATCACATGACATACATACTGTAATGTAAAATGCTGTATTTTATTCCATCTTTCTCCCTTCGACTGATGCATCTCGGATGAATCTGATGTGTTACAGTCATTGAGTGTTTCCTCTCCCTCATACACTATTCTGCTTTACAATGTTTACACAAATGGCAATTTATCTGTATCTCTCTCTCTCTCTCTCTCTCTCTCTCTCACACACACACACACACACACATCCGTGTGTGTGTTGTGTACACACTTACACATAGTGGTATTTATTACTGTATATGTAAATCACTTATGTAAAACATAATTAATTAAATGTGGTTATCCATATTGGAAATTGAAAACAAGTTCTATAGAAAGTGTATATATAATGAATATGTATACAAATCTATAGGTGTGCCAAATGATTCATTGATTAACCTTTACTGTAAGATAAGTTACATTAAATAATAGACAAATGTATTAAACTGAACAAAAAGAGATGCCAATCAGAAGTTTGATATTAAGAACTTTATGAAAGGCAGTTACTGTGAGTGAAACATTTATGTTGAAATACTTATTTTGTGTTGTGAAAAGGATACTTTGTGATTTTGTGAATTGTACATACACAATTGAAAACATGAGGAAATGTTGGAGTGCACTTTTGATGATCTGTTGTGAAGAGTTTTGAAAATGTACATCTTACTTCTGAAAATAGTATAGCGGGAAAAAAAATGTAAGAAACAAATATTATGCATGCATGCATAAAGTAAGGAAAAAACAAGTATTACCTTGATGTGTTCCAGATCAAAAGAAGAACAATGCTGTGAGGCCGAGCAAAGCGAGGACAAAGAACAATAAAGCTTAATTGTGAAAGAACTGAAAGAGTTACTGTAAACATGGTTCAAGATCTTGGGCAAACTGTGCATTTGAAATTATGTATGTGGAAGGAGGTGTGATTTGTACAGTATGCATTATAAAAAGTATAGGAAGCTGAGCCCGTCTCTCCATTGTTTGATGATCCAAGCCTGACATGTGCTGGTGGAACTTGTGAACTGATTTTATTGAACTAAGACTTGTAACAGAAACTTGTTTAAAAACTTTGATAAACTAAATATACTAAAATTACATATAATAATTATAAAAAAAGATTGCCTGCTATGAGTCTCTGTTTGATCTAAAGAACTTAACCACGGAGGGGTCTTTCTACTAGACTGAAAGTTTTATGGTCTATTGTAGAATGCTGATGATCTATAACTAGGTGATTAGGGTAGATCTGACACCATAAAACACTGTATATATAAATCACTTATGTAAAAGAATTAATTAAATGTGGTTATCCATAATAGACATTGCAAACAAGTTCTATAAAAAGTGTATATATAATCAACATGTATACAAATGGGTGTACCAAATGATTAATTGATTAACCATTAAGTTAAGTTAGATTAAATAATACACAAATGTATTAAACTGAACAAAAAGAAATCAAAAGTTTGATAGTAAGACCTTTATGAAAGGCAATTACTGTGAGTTAAACATTTATGTTGGGTCTGTTTAACAATGATTCATGGACTGGAGAGATGTGGACACACACACATACACACACACACACACACACAAAATAAAATCATCACAACTGTTTTCAAGATTGATAATAGACAGAAGAAATCTTTAGGACCTAACCTAACCCCACTCCCCCATAAGTAATCCTAAATGGACCAATAGAGGGTAGCCTAATAATTTGGCGGTGGTTGAAATTTGGCACAACACATGTTTTCGCATGCTGCAACGATCCCGTCCATGGTTCTGAATTTCGTAAATTATCCTGAATTCCAGAATGTTGCTTATTTATAACGGTGCAAATACGATTCTTCTAAAGTATCTGACTTTATTCAATTATTGAAAGAAATGTGTTGTAAACGGAACAGCAGCTCGGCTATGCAGTTTTTTACAATCAGTTCTGAAAATGTTACTATTTTCAGAACCTTGATGTAATTTTTCACAATTCTAGACAAAATTCACAACCAATCATCAAAATGCACATTTTTCAAACCTCGAACACTTTTCTCAATTGCTTGGGTATACACATACAACCTAGATCATAGTTCATTCAACAAAAGTCGCCTTTTCAATTTGACACAAATTAACATCACAGTAGCCTACTACTATTTCTAAAGGCAATTCACACATAATTGAGTAGAGTGATAATTGGGAACATGCTATAACCTCTGGAACATGAAAAAAGGTGAAATTACAATATTTTTGTATGAATAATATGATTGTAGTATAGATAAAGTGCGGTAGGTATTGCCAGTATTCAACGTGTAGTCATAACAACATGTAGACACAAGTCAGTCTGATCACTAGGAAATTACTACAACCATTGGAATAAATATAAAAAACACTAGAGGTAAATTACAGGTTATTACATAAACATTTGTAATAAACACATGTTATAATGTTTATTACATAAACATATTTGTTAATTATACAGTAAAGGAGTTATTGTGAAAATGTCACCTGAAGTAGGTCAGCGTGGTCACTGGGAAAGCACTACAGCCCTCGGAACGTGAAAAAAATTGTTCAGCGGAATTACTGTAATTTTTTCTTGAACTCATTAGTTTATTGTACGTACAGTAAAGGAGTTATTGTGAAAATGTCACCTGAAGTAGGTCAGCGTGGTCACTGGGAAAGCACTACAGCCCTCGGAACGTGAAAAAATTGTTCAGGGGAATTACTGTAATTTTTTCTTGAACTCATTAGTTTATTGTACGTACAGTAAAGGAGTTATTGTGAAAATGTCACCTGAAGTAGGTCAGCGTGGTCACTGGGAAAGCACTACAGCCCTCGGAACGTGAAAAAATTGTTCAGGGGAATTACTGTAATTTTTCCTTGAACTCATTAGTTTATTGTACGTACAGTAAAGGAGTTATTGTGAAAATGTCACCTGAAGTAGGTCAGCGTGGTCACTGGGAAAGCACTACAGCCCTCGGAACGTGAAAAAATTGTTCAGCGGAATTACTGTAATTTTTTCTTGAACTCATTAGTTTATTGTACGTACAGTAAAGGAGTTATTGTGAAAATGTCACCTGAAGTAGGTCAGCGTGGTCACTGGGAAAGCACTACAGCCCTCGGAACGTGAAAAAATTGTTCAGCGGAATTATTGTAATTTTTTCTTGAACTCATTAGTTTATTGTACATACAGTAAAGGAGTTATTGTGAAAATGTCACCTGAAGTAGGTCAGCGTGGTCACTGGGAAAGCACTACAGCCCTCGGAACGTGAAAAAATTGTTCAGGGGAATTACTGTAATTTTTTCTTGAACTCATTAATTTATTGTACGTACAGTAAAGGAGTTATTGTGAAAATTTCCAGGATTCTGATTGGCTTGCATGGCTTTATCTTTAACCCCTACACTGCCGCCTTAGGTTTAGCATAGTTATGATGGCGCTCGACGGCGTATTTATGCGGGGGTGTAAACGATGTTATTTTTGAAAAGCGGAGAGGGGAAAATATTCGTTTTGTTAAATACCCGGCTTTGTGTAAACGTGGCCTCAGGGAGTGAAACGAAAACTTCAGAAGCGTAAATGAAAACTTCAGAAGCGTAAATGAAAACTTCAGAAGCGTACATTAAAACTTCAGAAGCGTAAATGAAAACTCTGGAAGTGCATTTGTAAGTTTAGATCAATAAAAGAAATATGAGGAATAGTTAGCAAAACATGTAGTGTATTAAAAACAAAGTCATTTTCATTAGTTTCTTGAAAAGTTACGTTCATTTTTATTGGCCCAAAAATAATTCCATACTTTTACTGCACAACCAGCAACTCATCCAGCACAACAAACTACTTTGCAGCAACCAGTCGCCCATCCAACCCAACAAACTACTTTACAGCAACCAGTCGCTCATCCAACACAACAAAATACCTTGCAGCAACCAGCTGATCATCCAGAACAACAAACTACTTTGCAGCAACCAGTTAATCATCCAGCACATCAAACTACTTTGCAGCAACCAGTCGCTCATGCAGCACAACAAACTACTTTGCAGCAACCAGTTGCTCATCCAGCACAACAAACTTCTTTGCAGCAACTAGTCGCTCATCCAGCACTACAAACTTTAACAATCAGAAACCAGCAACTTATCCAGTATGTTTTCTATGTCTTTTCTAAAGACAAACACTCAAAACTATCTTGATTATTCTTTACTAAATTTGTGGGCCTCTATAGTGATGTTACGTCTGACACCGACGCTCCGAAGCTTGCTTCAAACTTGAATGGTCCTTGCAATGAACCACTGCTTCGGAGCTTGTCTCATTACGTCACTAGTCTCCTGAAAATGACGTCTGAAGCAAAGACACTGGTTCAATCCTGTAGTGAACCACGTGACTGCTTTGACAGCCCAATCCAGTGTTGACAGGTTTGAAACCTGGCGGCTGTATTATAAAAGTGATGTCAAACCATTTGAGAGTGGATTGAGTTTATTTTAGTGTTGTGATGGAGCCAATGAGAAAGAAAAGTCATTCCCAAGTTAAGTAAGTAAGTAAACCCTTTATTGTGACAAGTACCAGTGACATTAGCCATCAACCTGTCCATACAAACATATATACGATATAACAAGGGGTAGACAGGACAGGAAGACAGGGAATTGAGAAAATACAGCATGACATGAGGAGAGGTGAGGAGAAAAGGCAACCCCCAGACTTTGCTCCTGTAAGGAGTGCAGTGTGGGAACAGGAAAAAAACACCTTAGCACACAATCAGTAGTACACTTTAAAACATGAACAAAAACTTGCAACAGGGGTGGGGAGTGGGGGATGGAGGTAGCCCAGCACAGGCAGCCATCCAGTCCTGCAGCCATTTCAGGTACTGGTTACAGACCCGCCTGTCAGACTGGGGGGTACAAAGCCCAGAAGGCGAGGGACGGGGTGTGGGGCGGGTGATTGCATATCTGTATATATATGTAAAAGTTCATGTATCGGCCATGTATAGGCCTGGAGAGTCGTTATGCCTGGCATCATAATCTAGGTGCCTCAGTCCGCAGGATTGTCATTGCGATACACAGCAAGTTGCCATTGTAAAGTGGCACTATACTATACTATACGGGGAATTTTCATATAATAATTAATAATTGATAATTAATAATTATTCACACAGGTTTGGACCAGATCAATCTAACACGTTATTAAATCTCCCGAGAAGGAATGATATGTTACCTGTATCTGCATGCATGTGTACCTCGGCAATCAACCACAAATTGATTATAATTAATTGCATAGACAGGTAAAAATTTGCTCAATTTTATAGCAATATTTAATCAAAACAGATTATAATTAAATATTAATGTCAATTGGGTCTATCATATATTTACTCCCTGTGATATCCCTGTGAATTAATTTGATCTGATGATCTGCTTGTCCAGCAAGCTAATCATGCAAACATTATCAATTCTCAGAAATACTTTCAGATTCAGGAAATGGAATTTCTGGCCATGAATTATAACCTTCCTGTTTTACAAAGATAGCCTGCTAACGTTAGTTAAAGTACTTTTAGATTTTTAAAGCTTGTAGCTAAGATCGTACATTTTAGTGACCGGTATGAGCAAGAGACATGAATCAATCAATGAACATAAATTAATTAAAATAAATGCAGACTAAGTATACAATTACTAAGGTTACATGGGATATACAACAGATAATGAATAAACATGGACAGTAGTTTTAAAAGTGAACGTAAGAGTGGGAGAGAGAGTGAGATTTGGCAAAATTCACCTAGACAGTTTAGTCCTTTAAGACAACACAGAGAAAAACACAATCTTAATGCTCTGAAAGCTTGATAAATAAATATACTTGCAAGTGTATATGGTTCTCTTTGTGTTGCTGAATAAGGCTGTGTCTGCTGTGTGGCCTTCCTGCCTATGTCTTGTCGGATCACCATGTGGTTTGAGGTGGTCCAGCGTGTGCGCATTCGAACAAAGGTTAAAAGTCTTTGAGGTAAATTACCAAAGGAACAACTCGGCTAAATTCGTTTCCTTTTCTTTGAAAATGAACTAGGTAGAAATATTTAAAAGAGGGGTGTAATGGGGCTCTACTGGTTGTGAAAATTAGTCACCAATATGGGGTGTCTGAGTCAGGACACGGAAGGCAGGAATACTTGTTCAAAGGTTTAATGTATAAGACGCTTTCAGCAGTGACAACATAAACAAACGGTTCTGCGCAAGTGCATAAAACTGGCCCAAACTTAACTTCCGGCAAACTTGCGCAGACAATCCATAACAAGTAAATAACCATAGTAGCTGGTATTTCTTGCCAGTCAAAGAAAATAAATGTTACATGGCCAAACTGAAATGTGACACTACCAGACCCGTTGAACAAAAATAGGAGACAAGATGTTTTTCTACCGACGTGTCTGATTTACCGCAGTGTTAAAAAACTGGCGAGCGCGGCGACGAGGCTTTATTAGGTGAACATATCTCTCCTTATTAGCTTCTTACATGCTTGCTAACCTTTTTTAAGGCGGGTCTCCACATGACAGCATGTTGGATGGATCTGTGCAGCGTTGTTATGATACATTCAATACACAGACTGCTCCGCTGTCAATGTGTTTGAGAGAGAGAGAGTGAGAGAGAGAGGGAGGGAGCGTGCGAATATGCGCTGCACGCAACTGCAGTCAAATACAACTTTTCCCATCTTAAATTGTAAAAAACACGGATATCAATATGTGGCGTTCAGCACTGATAATGTGGTGGGCTGCCACTAAATGCATGGGAAACACTGTACCGGATACTCAGATAAACCTAGCTATTTTAATACCCCGTCTCCTCTTTGTTAGGAAACCTTAACATTTTTTTTTGTTTGCTCCCAAGGTCAGGTTGCATCCCACAGCTCAACAACCTGTTCATCACCTTAACTTTCACTGCATTTGCAGTCAATGCCGTATTATCCAATAAACAGTATAAACTAACAGAACGGAAGTTAACTTTGGGCCAGCTCATCACCACGGCAACGCGTCTGATGAAAGCGTCTATACTTTCCTAATACAGATGCACAGGCACTATATCTCTATAAACTTAACTGTGTAGGTGTGGTTCTAAAGAAAAGGAAATAAACATTGATGTCAACTAACATCCTTGGAGGATCCAAAACTTGTGTTGGAGCTCTGCGAAGATCCTATCTGATCCAGGATGGAGTAACTTGTTATCATATTGTCGTATGATGAGTTTGGTAATGGTGCTTGGGTTCTAGCACAATTGGGTGTACGACATCTTCTTCCAGACTAGTAGAACGGCGCAGTCTACCACCTACTCGGATAAGGCCCATAGACACGTCATACTCTGGAGCGAGTGACAAGAGCCGACTGCTAGATGGTAGTGCTTTCCCTGCTTTCAGGCACTTAACCCTTTAGGCGCCAGAGGTTTTTTCCAAAAACTTTAGATTTTGACATCTTAATTTCAAAAGACAATATCTTAAAAGTGAAACAAGATAGATACTTTCTGTAAATTAGAGAAATATTAAGCATGACCCAAAGTTTATGTAGGGATTAAATTTCCCCATCTAATTTGCATATTATGACGTCATATGGTGGCAGAAATCTTGGATTATAGAATTTTCATGAAAAGTCACGTTTAAATGATAAAATGCAGCACTTCTTTCCCCCAAAATGTCCATCACCTTCTGTATGCTATATGGCACAATACTGAATGCTCAGGTATATAGTAAGTAATAACCAAACTGTGCAAATCATTACTAATAAATGGTAGAACAAACCGTATGCATGTAGTGTTTGGCCTTTTGCTGTGGAGATTTTCCATTTACTACGTGCAGTAGGCACTCTGATTCCGTGTATGGGGCTTATATTATTCATATGACACACAAACACAAGTAGACAAGAACTGTTTAGTTCAAGAGATGACTCGTTAGGGCAAAGCGCAGCTAATAAGTGATGATAGGAGCAGCGCGATCGCGGCCAGATCTGCCTCGCGCGCGCGCACGTCAAGTATGCATACTACTGCTACTCCCCACCAAAGGTGGAAAGAGTAATAAAATATGCTACTCAAGTAAAAGTACTACTACTTCAATAAAATTTTACTTAAGTACAAGTAAAAGTACTGGTCTAAAAATCTACTCAAGTAAAAGTAAAAAGTAGCTCATTTAAAATTTACTCAAAGTAAAAGTTACTGAGTTACTTTTTTAACACCGCGGTGGGGGAATCCCCGTGTGGGGTTGTAATGGTATGAGATTTTCACAGTATGATAACGTCTCAGAAAATACCATGGTTTACAGTATTAATCAATTATTAAATAAATTATTATCATCAGTTAAAATTATTACGAAAACAGGGTTTTTATTTGGTTAAACAAATGCTTTTAATTATAGTAAACTTGAAACCATTTGTTTGTTTTGTTTATTAAAATTTTAACAAAACATGTCTAATAAATCAAATTCGATAATTGATAATGACAACTTATTTTTAGCATTAATTATTTATTAAAATGTTTAAGAATTATATTGTCCTATGAAATGTATTTTATTCAGAAAATTAATGTTTCTTTGATTTAATACAAATATATTATCAAAAACGGTGGTAATCAAATGTAAATTTAAACTTGTGTCCTTTTATTTTTGGGGGAAGCGCTGCAAAAACAGATTTACTAAATTAAACCATGGACAAAAAAAATATTCCTTTAAATAATGAAATGTATTAATATTGTTGTTGTTGATTATTATTATTTTGAGAGGTAGGCTACGTTCTTCTGTATGCCTACAATAGTAATATATTTCTGTCATAATTTCTCATAGTGAAACCCAACTTTTATTTTGACGGGTTGTAGTGAAGACCAAAAGTGAAGAAAAGTGTAAAAAAACAACAAAGTTTTTTCTCAAATAAAATTATGAAAATGCCCATTAGGCGTTCTCTCAGAGCAGCTCTGGAAATGTTCATATTCACAAATTGTTTGCGAGACGCTGAAAACACCATTGCTGTGTCCGAAATGTCCCACTCCTCACTATTTAGTGGACTATATAGTGAGCTCGCCATTTTGTAGTGCTGTCCGAATGTATAGTGATGATTATTATACCCTATGGCCCAGTCCCAATTCTCACTTGAGCCCTAAGGCCTTCCTGGAAGTGGACACTTGTTGAAAGTGCACTTAGCGAAGAAAGTGCGCAAGGGCCCGAGGCTGTGAAGAGCAGAATTGGGACAGTTTTGCACACGTCAAAAATATACGTCAGTTCTGTTGTGATCAGCAAGGGTTGGTTAATTTGGCTAATGTGTGTGCTGCTTATAATAGCTGTAATATGACACAATCCTTTGAATGAAAAAATCAATATCTTTTTTTTACTCTTAGCTACCAACCTTTCTTTTAATGTTATTAATATTAAAACAGTTTTGGCAAAGATAAATTGTGATTGAGGTTTACCTGAGCTTATACTGCCTTACCGTATTCACAGCGATTCAGAAATGCAATTTTAATTGTTATTATGGAAATTGATAATGAAATTCTTCCCACCCCATTCATGAAAAAATACATGTTGTTTATATATATATAGGCTATATATTAAAATATTCTTATATGAAATCAAATGACACAACCCTGTCTTTTGTTAAATTTCAGTTTTATTGATCAACAATAGCCATTATTAAAGTATAAGTAGCCTAAAAAGTTTAAGAAGATGTAAAAGTCAAGAAATAAGGCAAGTTAAAAGATTCAGTCAAATATAACAGGCTAACGTTACAACGTTACATTTAAATAGTCTAAATATAGTTATAAAACTTCACTTTCCCCACGATTTGCCAGGGAACAAATAAGTTAATAGATTAATGAGACCAAAGGTCGCCCGTTAAGATGTCAGCCGATTTATAGCTCATGTTTAAACACTAGACAGAGAGCCCGCGGGAAACGTCAGAATGACTAGCCGGGGCAAGGCTGTTGCAGGCGGGGTACAGAGCGCTGAGCATCGGCCCGCCGCCCGGTGATCACCTGGAACTCCGAAAATGTCCGATCAATTTTTTTAAACAGGCGCTATCTTTATAAATAAACCACAGATTTGAGGTTTAAACAACTATATTCTCGAGTGAAAAACTCTTAAAACTACATTTCGTAACTTAATAATACTAATATTTTTACATTTCGCCGCCTTGGAAGAACACTTCACCACCTATCTCGTCGGAGTTTGCGCTCCCGACACAGTACCATAGCAACCGTTCTCCCCCATTGGTTAGCTGTTCGAAACGTCACAACACTACAAGGATTCTGGGTAATATCCCACAGCAAAGTGAGGTCTGATGCACACTTGCGAAAAGGGTGCATTAAGTGCCCTTACGATCACCCCTGGAGAACACATTAGAGGATCGGGACACCTACAGTCTTGCACCCCTTAGCGAGACGCGCATTGGAGGGCACAAGGGCAGAAGTGCGGATATTGGGACAGGGCCTGTACAGTCCTCTCAATGTATCCCAGAATGCATTTTGAAAAGTAGTGTACAACCATGTTTACAACCGATGGTCACTAACAAAGTCCTGACACCATCATGCATTGTGCGGATCGTAAAAATAAGTTATAATCATGTGTGGAGTAGTGCATTAAAACAAAAACGGCCAGAAATCACTTTTAGTTTTTAAATTTTGGAGAAATAAGCTCAGTATAATGTAATGTATTTATTTTAAAAAATCAATTTAGCCCAGAGCCGACTGGGCACCAGCTGACAGATGATGTAATGAACGGCGCAGAGAGACGATCGAGTAGTGTCCTAAAGTGGTGTTTCTATTATGCTGGTGAGCTCACTATATAGTGCTCTGCTCTCTACCCCCAACATAGGGGTTAGGGAGTAGTGCTTTGAGTGGAGATTTCAGACACAGCACATGAATGTCACGCATACTCGATTATGTACTAAGTTAACTAGTAGACAAAACGCGGCGCAGCTCAGCAGAACAAATAGGGTTATACATTTACATGCAGTATTTTTGTGCTTAAATATTCACATGATTGGATTTATTGCACAGTTCTACTTTCCATGTATCTATCCATTATTTTGCATGTTTTACGTGATATCTGCGTTAAGTGTATAATTCCACTTTCATGACTGGATTTTGGATTCCTCAGCATCACGTAAGTCATTCGAAGTTATAATCGGCACATACCTTTATCTGCAGGATGGGTAGTGTCCTATATCCTCCTTTTGCAGCCACTTTGCGTCCACATTTTTAGCAAACAAATCCTCGAGCGCAGAAACCTTCGAGCGCGATTCGTTTTCAGCTTCAGCTGGGTCTGTCTATGGGTCTGCGTCACCTTTCTTGCCGTTTGTTCTCCCGCCTTCAACCAATGCAGTAGTTTCCGGAGTGTGATTTTTTTTCTCCCGTGTACTATTATTTTTTACTCAGTAACGGATATGATTTAAAATGTAGCGAAGTACAATACTTCAAACAAAATGTACTTAAGTAAAAGTAAAAGTACAGATTTTAAAAACTACTTAAAAAAGTAGAAGTACACAAAAAAACTACTCAATTACGTAACGCGAGTAAATGTAATTCGTTCCTTTCCACCTCTGCTCCCCACCCTGCCTTCTGTACTATGAATACTTCGACCTCGTCTAACATACCCAGTGATAATAAACAAAGTCTCCACCACAATACTATCGCCGCGATCACGGAGAGACTCTGATGAAATGGCTCACTTTCACACTATCTCCGCTTTTGATCACACTGATTCAATGCGCTGTAACTCGAACATTTTGTATAGAAGCCACCCAGTGAAGGGACCTACTTGTTGCCTCAAAGAGATCTTCAAAGGTAGAGTGGTCTTCAGCGGCTGGGATCTCTGGAGCAGTAATGGCTGACATGAACCCACAGAACACAGCCCTCTTCATCTCTGTTTCATCTGGGACCTCCACGAAAGAATTTGTAGCTGGCCAACTCTCACGTGGTAGCCGGAGGAAGGCCGGACCTTGGCTGAACTGGTTTGGTTTGGCTAAGTTGGATAGTGTCATCCCTCTTGTGATAGGATCTGCAGGGTTACTCTCTGAGTGTCCACATACCTCCATGCCCGCTGATCTGTTAGCTCCTGAATCTCAGACATACGAGTTCCTACAAACACCTTGTATCTGCAGGACTCTGACTGTATCCAGGTAAGTACGTTGGTGAAGTCAGACCACAGCACTGTGTCCTTTAACTGAAGGGTGAGCTCTCTCTGGATCATCTGGGCAAGCTGAGCTCCGCTGAAGGGCGGCACAGAGCTCAAGGCGTGGCATTGACTGTTGTTTCTTCGGTGCCACTCTTGAGCGTGCAAGCACAAAGGATACATGGACTTGACCTTGAGGATCCTCCCCACGTAGGTAAGCAACCGACCCATAGGCAGACTCTGATGCATCACAAAAAACGTGAAGTTCGAGGTTGACTGCACTTACATCCACGTCTAGTGGGAAGTAACTCCGGGAGAGACTGACTGATGAGAGCTGAGGGAGCTCTTCTTCCCATGTAGTCCAGGCTTGCAGGAGGTCGGCCGGTGAGTTCTGGGTCCGTCCCAGTCGCGGTCTTTGGCCCACAGTCTCTGGACCAAAACTTTGGCCCTTGTGGTGAAGGGCAGGATATGACCTAGGGGATCATACTGGCTTGCTAATATCTTATAGATATTTTGCATAGTGGTCTGGTTTGGGGCAACCGGGCGATGCCTATAATGGAGTGTGTCCTCCATGAAGTACCAACTGAGGCCTAGCGCTCATCTCTGAGCTTCACCATGCATCTCAGAAACCCATCTTTCGCTGCTATCAGACTTGGCCTCCTTAGGCAGGTTACAAATCACCTCTGGCTGGTTACTGGCCCACTGACGAATTTCGAAGCCACCTGCAGCCAGAAGGGTTCTAAGCCTCGTCACAAGGTTACTTGCCTCTACTACAGTGGGTAAACTCTGCAGGCAGTTATCAACGTAGAAGCACTGTTCTACACTGTGCGCGAGCGATCTGTATTTGTAGCTCCGGAGAATTTCTTCACTTATCCTTGATTTTCTTCTTTACCACTCATTTATAAACAAGCACTTTCTATTTTTATATCATGTGAACTTATCCTCGATACTATTCCTTATAAAAAAAAACAATTTGATTACTTTGATATCGCTACTTAGATCCAATTTTCCGAATCTAGGCTACTAGCCTTTAGCCCGCTAGCATTTCACGCGTGGCCCTATCGGCCGTCTCATTTTACATCCGTTTCACTGAAAAGATACGGTTTATTTTTGGCATTTCAGTCCTAAATTAGTGGTGATATTTGTAGTATCACTACTAATTTACTGTTCATCTTTTATAATGGCGAACACATCAGATGCGTGTCTAGCGTTACCTCTGAGTGCAGGTGAGGAGTCGTTCGAGCTCTTCTCGGTGAAGCAGGAGCTGGAACACGTCGAGAAGCAGATCCGTGGTCTGCTGGTGAAGCAAGCCGAGCTGTTGGATCGGCGTTCAACGCTTGAAGCATCACGCGCCGATGCTCACAAATCAGTGGTTAGTAACGTTAACTCTTCTATTCAGACCTCGTCCACTCCGCGTGTCTCTCTGCCCAGGAGCACACGATCATCTTGGATTTCATTTACTCCGACGCCATCACAACACGGAGCATGGGTCACGCAGTGGAAGACACGAGCCAGGACCAGAGCTACCTCTCCGCCCCTCCCGGTCTTCGAGATGCCCACTCGGAACCGCTTCTCCCTCTTCGCGAACCAGAACGCGACGACGCCGTGATCATCGGCACATCCATGGTCCGTCATGTCCGCGCTAACTCGGGAAAGGTAAGGTGCGAACTCACTGCTTCCCTGGTGCCCGTGTTCTTGATATCGCCGCTCAGGTTCCCGAGATCGTGAGCGGTGACAAGCGCATCGGAGCTGTTGTGCTGGAAGCGGGAGCGACTGACATAAGGCTGCGACAGACCGAGGTTCTGAAATAGGACTATTTGAGCCTGATCGAGACGGTACGCACCACAGCGCCTAAAGCAACGATCATCGTGTCCGGACCGCTTCCCACGTACAGACAAGGACAGGAAAGGTTCAGTAGACTTTTTGCGCTCAATGAATGGTTAATGTTAATGTGTAATGAACAGAAACTGCTCTTTGTAAATAATTGGCATCTGTTTTGGGAGCGACCCAGACTGTATCGGGCAGACGGACTCCACCCCAGCAGAATCGGAGCGAGCGTTCTGTCGGACAACATCTCCGAGACGTTTCGCACCAGATGACTAATAAGTCAAAGTCCAAATCACAGCCTCTGCAGTCCTAATTTAACTAATATGCATAGTGTGGAGCATAATATAGAAACTGTGTCCATTCCTCGTTTAGTGAAGCCAAAAAATAAATCTAGTGTAAGATCTAGCAAAAATCTTATTGTAATTAAACCAGAAAATCTAAATATCAGTGAACAAAAACAATTTTTAAAGCTAGGTCTTCTAAACATTAGATCGCTCACACCTAAGGCGGTTATTGTTAATGAAATGGTCACAGATAATAATTTTGATGTTCTGTGCCTGGCTTAAACCAAATGAGTATTTCGGTCTAAATGAGTCTAGTCCACCAGGATACTGTTATAAGCATGAGCCTCGTCTGATCGGCCGTGGCGGCGGTGTTGCAACAATCTATAAAGATATTTTTAACGTTACTCAGAAAACAGGTCACAGGTTTAATTCATTTGCAGTACTTGTGCTAAATGTTACGCTCTTAGATGTAAGAAAGAAATCCATATTATCTCTAGCCTTGGCTACTGTATATAGACCTCCAGGGCCCTATGCTGAATTCCTAAAAGAGTTTGCAGACTTTCTGTCGGATCTATTGATGAATGTCGATAAAGCAATAATTGTTGGAGATTTTAACATACACGTAGATAATACAAATGATGCTTTAGGGGTTGCGTTTACAGACTTATTAAACTCCTTTGGGGTCAAACAAAACGTCAGTGGCCCCACTCATCGTCTAAACCATACACTAGATTTAATTATATCATATGGTACCGATCCAACTAATATAGATATTATACCGCAAAGCGATGATGTCACTGATCATTACGTGGTGACTTGCATAATACGTACTGCTGAAATATGTCACGTTGCGCCACGTTATAGAAAAGACAATCCTTCCAACCACTATAGATAGATTCTCAAATAGCTTACCTGATCTATCTAAGCTGCTAAATGAACTCAAACAAACAGATGAGTTAGAGGAAATGACTAGCAGTTTGAGTACCATTTTCTCTAGTACTTTAGATATTGTTGCACCATAAGATTAAAAAAGGTTAGAGAGAAAACTAAAGCACCCTGGTACAACAGTGATACGCATGCTATCAAGAGAGAAAGTCGCAACTTAGAGCGTAAATGGAAACAAACTAATTTAGAGGTCTTTAGAATCGCGTGGAAAGACAGTATGCCACGTTATAAAAAGGCTCTAAAAACAGCCAGGGCTGAGCATCTCCGCAAACTAATAGAAGATAACCAAAATAATTCAAGGTTTTTATTTAACACCGTGGCTAGACTAACAAATAAACAGACATCACCAGAGCAAAATATACCGTTACAGTTTAGTAGTAATGATTTTATGAATTATTCAATGAGAAAATAGAAAGCATCCACAACATAATTATAAATGTACAATCCTCTATGGTGTCTCATGATTCAGCCTCAATTATGGCCCCTCTAGAACAACTACACCGCTTTACAGCGATAGGACAGGAAGAGCTAAATAAACTTATCATTGCTTCTAAACCAACAACATGTTTATTAGATCCAATACCCACTAAACTACTGAAATAACTATTACCTGTAGGGAAGAGCCTCTCCTCAATATTATTAACTCATCTTTATCTTTAGGTCATGTTCCAAAAATATTCAAGCTGGCAGTAATAAAACCTCTCATTAAGAAACCGCAATTAGACTCAAATAACTTAACAAATAACTTTAACAAATTACAGACCCATTTCAAATCTTCCATTTATGTCAAAAATACTAGAAAAAGTTGTGTCCGCTCAATTGTGCTCTTTTTTGCAAGAAAATGATATCTATGAAAAATTCCAGTCAGGATTCAGACCGCATCATAGTACAGAAACTGCGCTAGTTAAAATTACAAATGACTTACTTTTAGCTTCTGACCAAGGCTGTATCTCAATACTAGTCCTACTTGATCTTAGTGCTGCGTTCGACACTATAGATCATAAAATACTCTTGGATCGACTACAAAACTACACTGGTGTTTAGGGACAGGCACTAAGCTGGTTTAGATCGTACTTCTCGGACCGTTCTCATTTTGTTTGTTTAAATGGGGAAAAATCAAAGATAACGCCAGTAGACCATGGAGTACCGCAAGGATCTGTTTTAGGCCCTCTGCTATTCTCAATATATATGCTGCCACTTGGTAACATTATAAGAAAACATGGAATTAATTTCCACTGCTATGCTGATGATACTCAATTATATATTTCATCACGACCAGACGAAAACACGAACTCATCTAAATTGACCGAGTGTCTCAAAGATATAAAATGCTGGATGACGCGTAATTTCCTGCTATTAAATTCAGATAAAACGGAGGTATTACTTATTGGTCCAAAAAAACTACTCACAAAACCTCTTACAATACAACTTTAATATAGATGGATGTCCTGTTACTTTATCCATTACAGTAAAAGACCTGGGTGTTATACTAGACCGCAACTTGTCTTTCGAAAATCATATTTCATATGTTACAAGAACAGCCTTTTTCCACCTTAGAAACATTGCTAAGCTACGTAACATGCTATCTGTTTCTGATGCAGAAAAGTTAGTTCATGCATTTATTACCTCGAGACTAGATTACTGTAATGCTTTATTAGCTGGTTGTTCTGCATCCTCAATAAACAAGCTACAGTTAGTCCAAAATTCAGCCGCTAGAGTTCTAACTAGGTCAAGAAAATACAATCATATAACACCGATTTTATCATCTCTACACTGGTTACCTATTAAGTTCCGTATCAACTACAAAATACTACTAATGACCTATAAAGCCCTAAACGGTTTAGCTCCAATGTACTTAACAGACCTTCTTTCGCCCTACAATCCAACGCGTTCCTTAAGATCACTAAATTCAAGGCTTCTGGTCATTCCTAGGATATCTAAGTCCACTAAAGGAGGGAGGGTGTTCTCGCATTTAGCTCCAAAACTCTGGAATAGCCTTCCCGATACGGTCCGAGGCTCTGACTCGCTGACACAGTTTAAAACTAGAATAAAGACGCATCTCTTCAGTCAAGCATTCACATAATACTTACCTTTTTATTCCTCTGTTATGCCATACGGAACCGTTTGCCACTGATCCTGTATTTACCGTGCCAGTGGGGCTCGACTGCCTTAGTCAAACGGTTCGGCACGTATGGTTGGGTTGCGGAGAGTTTTGGGTTGTGGAGAGTGTGACGGAGCTGTATCACCGACCCTACCCGACGATAGAGTATCCCCTGTTGGAGATAATAGGTTTCCCTTGTGAGGTCGCCTTCAATATTCTCGACATCCTCTTGCTCGGCCCGCACCAGATAAGGCACCAGACTGGCATCCTCCTGTTGTAATTGAGCAATGTTGGTCGGTAATGTAAAATCTGGGGAAAAATCAGAGAAAGAGTCAACTGGCATCTTAGAGGCATTATATTGAATTTTCCCTAACCTTCTCTGTCGACGAGATTTTTCTAGGTTTTGCAGAGTCAACAGGGTCTACCTCATGGTCAAAGAAAGGGAGGGCCCTAAGCAACTGTTCTTCTTCCCCTTTGCTCACTTTAGCTCGGGTGACAACCATATTACATGAGGGTACCGGCTGCAACAAGTCCCAGAGCAGGTCATGGCCCAAAACCACAGGAAACGGTAAGTTATCTGCTACACCCACGTCCAGAAGGTAAGTTTGTCCTTTCACATTGATATATACATTGGCGGTAGGGAGTAGTTTTTCATCACCGTGGACACAGCGAATGGTTTTCCTTTCACTGAAGTTAAGTAGGGCAGGTGGAAGATACTTGTGATGCACTAGAGTTTGATCACTCCCAGTGTCCAGCAGGGCCTGCAATTCCCTCCCATTCACCTCTACTTTTACCATCTGTGGTGCCCACTTGTTTTTCTTGTGAACCCAGATGACCCCTGGGCACATAACATAAGTGAGTAGTCTTGGCTGTATTTTTAGGGCACATTGGTTTTGTATGGCCCTCCTGACCACACAGATAACAAATTGGCACTTTCCAAGGTTTCTTCAGAGGAGGCGCAAATGCAGTTCCTCCAAGAGACTGGCTGGCACTGGACAAATTTCTCTGGCTTTGCTGGGGAGGGTTTAGTCGGCGATCATCCCTGCTGGCTTTCCAGGCCCATGACTGACTCCTACGTGCAGCCACGAACACGTCGGCCAGTGTTGCTGCATGTGCAGCGGTCTTAGGATCATGCTCTCGGATCCAAACCTGGAGCTCAGGAGAAAGCATCCTCAAGTACTTTTCAAGAATTAAAATTTCACCAACTTCTTCCACTGTTTTATCTCTTGGCTGGATCCACTTCCCATAAAGTTCCTTTAACCGCACATATAATTCTTTAGGGCTCCTAAGGGGTTCAACGTCCAATGAACGAAACTGTTGTCTATACGTTTCTGGATTGATGTCATATTTCCTTAAGATGGCCGATTTAACCTCCTCATACTCAAGAGAATCCTCAACATCCATATGTACGTAAGCAGCTCGGGCCTTACCCGTCAACAGAGGAATTAAACGGAAGGCCCAATCTTCCTTCGGCCACCGGCAAACAACTGCGATTCTCTCAAAAGTAATCAGGAAGTGTTCAATGTCATCCGACTCCGATAACTTCTCAAGCCTTGGTTCTTTGAACTGACCTACATCACGGGTGTCTGAGAGATCCTTCCGACAGGTAGTGGACTGGGACAATGGACGGGACAAGACAGCTTCCTCATGATCAGGAACTTTCAAGGGGTCACCAGCAGTCAGCAGAGGGTTAGGAGTTGGAATTGTGCTAGCCTGCACCTCCAGCTGCAACAGACTAAACTGGTGTTGAAGTCCTTTAAAGCGACGCTCCTGCTGGACATACTCTTGACTCCTGTGACTTTCTTGAGCCTCCATCTTTGCCATGTGTGCTCGAAGCAGGCTTGTCAGGTCGGCCAGTGTGGGTTCTCTACTTCCAGACTCCAGCTCCTCCACCTCTCTTACTTCCTGCATTGCTTCATCCTCCACCACCTCCTGGAATTCTTCCTCCCTCTGCTCCACAAAAGCAGACTTTGAGGCGGCTTTCCTTCCTCCCCGGTTCATAGCATAGGTTCATAGCATAGAGAGTATCTTGATCTCAAGGAAGAGGGGGAGAGAAAAAAAATTTATATATTCTGGGAAACTATGCCCCCTACTGGCTGATCCCACCGCTGCCACCACTTGTGAGGGACCAAACAGTCAAGGAATGGGGTCATAGAATTATTTCCCAGAAATATATTTTATTAAATCAAAAAATCATATAAAAAATCCAAAAGGGAAAACAAAGTCCAAATAATGAAATCAAAGGTTTAGGCCTATAAAGGAGATCAACAAAACAAACTAAACTCAAGCAACTGAGTAGTGTGAAAACCTAAAAAGAACTGATCTTCTTAAGTTAACAGCAGGGACACATTTATACAAGCGGACTAGTCCATATTAACACATAAGGGGGAAGACAAAACAACAAACTTCACAAAACAATAACAAAATCAATATCAAAGCATATTACATAACTATCCTATACTAAATGCTTATCTAAACACAAATAATACATCTAAGGAATAGTACAAGCAATTAGAACAAACAATACCAACATCATCACTTCGACTTCCCCCCACAGTCAATCTGCTGGTTGGTAGCTGCAAGCGGAACTAAAAATAGCAGTGGAAACGGTCGGCCGGCCCTTAATTCGCACGGACCACACGGAACTGGAAATCACCATCCGAAACCTCCAACCGTCCACTTCTCAGCAACACAGCGGTAACTTAAACTCAAAGAAAGCAATATTAATAAATGTGTATACTGCAATTCAAATAAATATCTTAATGATAAATAAACAGTGTCTGCATCTCATTGCCAATAAATATATAAACAGAAACCATTGACAGAATAACTAAACCAAAGAATGTGCAGGATAACCTATGGGTGTTCGTAGGTATGTATGTATGTATGTATGTATGTGCGATATCACCGTTCCCTGATGGGTGGCTGCTTTGGGGCCATCACAGAGAGTTTGTGAGAGTGTTTTTCTAACACCGACTCCTGTATAATGGAAATCATTATGAACATCAGCTATGCTAATTATTTCCCATCTGCCTTTCTGCTGTTATCTCGGGACGTCTGTCCCGAGAAAATGGCGTTTGTCAGGTCCAGTTTGTATCCAGCCTCCCACAGGGATTTAAGATGCCCCAACGCCTGTGAAGAGATGACTTAACGCCTGGGAAGAGATGACTCAACACTGGCGATATGTTATGGCTCCGTATTATATATAAACAATATTTATATTTCATATTTATATATTAACAATATGAATGTGAGCCAGAGGAGAACTGGCCCCCGACTGAGCCTGGGTTCTCCCAAGGTTTTTTTCTCCATCCAATCTGATGGAGTTTTGGTTCCTTGCCACTGTTGCCTTGCTTTGTCTGCCTTTGGCTTGCTTAGTTGGGGTTATTTATTATTTAATATTTAATATTTAACAATATTATTGATCTGTGTTGTATAAATAAATGCGCCATATAAATAAATGTGACTTGACTTGACTTGACTGTGGCGGACATTCTCCCTTGGTTGACTTGACTCATTGATGTGTTTCTGTAGAGCAAAAATTGCGCAGCAGGGGCTGCACGTTGTCCCGAATGGCAGGACCTCCCACTGGTACACTGATGGCTGTTCATCCGTCTTTAGATCCCTCCAAAGGAACCTCAACAAGGGCTTGTCTCTGTCCAGAAGGCGGATCTGGTGAAACATCCCTTTGATGTCTCCACTCACTGCGACTCGATGCTCTCTGAAGCGCAGGAGGACTCCAAGGAGTGAGGGTCCTAAGGCTGGACCAGGAAGGAGGTAGTTATTCAAACTTTGTCTGCCAAGCTGGAAGCTGCAGTTGAATACAATCCGTTCCTTGCCATTGTGCCTGACCATGTGGTGGGGCAGAAACCACGACGCTTCTGATGAGTCTGCTTCACAGGAGTCAATCTTGGTGGCGTACCCAGCAATCTCCAGTTTCTTGATCTCCTCCCTGAAGGTAGATGTGCGCAGTGGGTCTTGTACTAACCTCTTCTCTGTGTTTCGCAGGTTCTTCATCACAACTTCCTTTGAAACGTTCAGCTTGGGCATGTTTGGGACTCGTAGAAGGGGTGTAGCGTACCGATGCACTCCATTTACTTCTACATGGATGGTCTCTGCCTCCAATAGGTCCACTGAGTACTTGTCCTGTCTGGATCTGGTCACCAACCTCTCACTTTTGAAAGGCAGTGTATCTAACTGCCACAACCGTTCAACTTGACTGAACAGCTCAACAGAAGGGGAGGAAACTGTGGTGAACAAGCACTGTGTGGTGGGAAGCTGTTGCTGCAGGTATTTTGCTGGGCCTTGGAGTGTCCAACCGAGCTTAGTCTTGACTGCTGCAGGACCACCAGGGGGACCTAAATGCACTGGCTCAATCAGAACGATCAAATCAGCATTATCTGATCCAATCAGGAGGGTTGGCCGAGCTCCATCGATGGGTGGAATTGCCAGACCTTGTAGATGTCGATATCTTCTTTGGAGCTAGGTAACTGGGTAGCTTTACTGTGAAAGGCCTAAGTGTTCACCTGTGAATGCACCCTGAATGGAGAACCTCTTCGTTGGTTGGGAAGCTGGAGTAATCGTAAATGACACACGTGAGCCTGACAGTATCTTGATGTCTTGGCGGATGGTACGGAGTGTGAGGTCTTCTGCTTGACCTTGTACTCCCAAGAGGCGTGCTGCAGATGAAAGCAGGATGGTTCTCTCAGAGCCATCATCCAGCACTGCATATGTGTCGAGTACTTTATCCTGGTATTGCAAATTGACTCTGACAATCTTCAAAAGCACCTGGCTATATCTATTTGGCTGATCCAGGTAGTGAGTCTCGGCTGTCGACATGATGGTAGGCTTGTTCTCACTCCTCTGGTTGACCTCACGTAAAACAGAAAGGTGCTTAGATTTGCAGAGGCGACACGGTTTCTTGAGGTCACAAGCGGAGGCTAGATGAGAACGTCCACATCTCCAGCACCTTCTCTTGACTTTAATCCAGTCCACCATCTCTTCTTTGGTAAGCTTAGCAAAACTCTCACATTGGCTGAGGTAGTGTTCTGCCTCACAGTAAGGGCAGTATATCTTACCCTTCACTTGGGTTCGGATAGAATGAGCTGCTTGGGAGGGCGTGTTAGATGGATGGTTACTGTCTGTACCATGCATAACAGTAGTGATCTTAACATCTGCTGCTTGAATTCTCTCCTGTCTTTCTCACTGTGAGCTTGAAGTGAGGGCTCAATGTCCAGGCATCTGACTTCTGCCTTCAGCCACTCTGAAAAGTCAGTGAGTGTTAGCTTCAACTTATCAGGATCCTTCCTATACTGTTGACGACGAAATCGCTCTTGCTGGTGCTTGGGGAGCCTGCTTAGAAGGCGCTTCACATTTGAGCCACAGTGGAGTTCCTCATGGCCTTCACCTCTGAGAGCTTTCAGCATCCCGACCAGCGACTGCACTCTAATTGAGAACTCAAGAGCCCTATCACTCCGGATAAGGGGTAGGCGTTCCATGTCCTCTATCTCCTTCAACACAAACTGATATGGACGTCCATAGCGTTTATCCAGTGCTTTCAGAGCTTCAGAGTAGGGCATAGTAGACTCTGCATGGGCTAGCACGAGGCGATGAGCTTGTGGCACTTTGACATGCTTCAGCAAGATGGCATACTTGTAATGCTCGGACTGAGATGGATGAAGAAGGGTGCTAAGGGAAAGGCGTAGCTCCACATATTGAGCTCTATCTTCCTGGGTGAAGTCAGGAAATGTTGGGCCTTCTATATTCAGGGGTGGATGCTGATACCCAGTAGAGGGATGATGAGCCAACATGGCTGGATTTCCTTGGTAGAAGGGTTGGGGTACATAAGGAGGCTGGTGTATGGGTAGAGGCATCATCTGATCGATAGCTGGACTTACATGTAGCGATCTGGGTGGAGCCACATGTGGAAAATAGTTATGAGGCTCAGGTGGCACCAGATGTGGATTACCCAGCTGAGACTCTCTACTTTTTTGTGCTGGCTGTCGGTTGCAGCTGCGTTGGGGTTACAATCAGAGCCGGCCCTACACCTTTGGGGGCCCTAAGCAAAATTTGGTTGGAGGCCCCTTTGACCATTTTAAGTAAGGCCTAAAGAAAAGCAATGACTACCTTATAACTATACCATACTATACAGCTATATTATATCTACTATGTTTGATGTCTAACAGGAAAATTATCATACCACTGAGCTGAATGGCAGTAAGACCGAACCGACACTGATAAACTTGCTGAATAAAAAGACTCATAAAGTGATTTTCACTGACCAAAGATCATTTTTAATTGACAAAAGAGTTTAAGAGGCACCACAAACAGCAAATAGAGCAAATAGAATAATAGAGCAAATAGAATAACAAAAATAAAATATTATATAAAATTGTAAATAGAACATTTGAAAATGTTTGAATTTTTCAAATAAAATAAATAGAGCAAATAGAATAACAAAAATAAAATATTATATAAAATTGTAAATAGAACATTTGAAAATGTTTGAATTTTTCAAATAAAATAGAGCAAATAGAATAACAAAAATAAAATATTATATATAATTGTAAATAGAACATTTGAAAATGTTTGAATTTTTCAAATAAAATAAATTAACAATAACATCTAAAACATCACAAAGAAGATGTTTCTTAAAAACAGATACTACAAACTCACATTTATGACATATTTCGTTTATGAGCAAAGGACAGGACACTAGAACAAGTGGGGAATGTATCTATCTCTATAGGGTAAACTAAAACACAGAACTTACCAGCATTGTCAGCTGGTATCATTTTACTTTTTTGTAAAGTTATCATTTTACAGCCCTTATACTTACCAACAGATGGAGATTTGCTTACTGGCAGCATATACTTTAATAGTGCTCCTGGAAAGGGGACATAAGGAGAGTAACTTACATTAGCACTAGCCCTTTAGTGTAGAAGCCAAACTGGGTTTATATTGTTCTATTAAATGCTTTAACACCACAGCAAATGGTATGAGTTTAATACTAAACCAATTTTATGCAGCAGCAGCATATTATTATCATGTAAAAAAAACAAATGTAGCATAACGAAAATTTAATACAGTCAAGCACGATTTTAGGCTAATGATAAAATAAGACTTTTAGTGCAGATTATCCATACAGATATAGGAAAATTAAGCCCACAGCAGGCTTACGTACCTTTATCTTCTTGTTTTTTCTCTTCTTCCAGCCTCTATTTTTTGCCGTTTTTCATGGCCAGAAAGATATTTGCGTTTCCCGTCAGACATCGTCGATTTGCTAACTGACACTGACTGACGAAGTGACAACGACATCATAAGTCAGTCAGGATCAAGACTCACGCGCGCCCTCGCAGGGACGGAGCTCTCAGCTGATTTGCCATAAAATAACAAATTAATAAATAACAACTCTGTGCTTATTATGATGCCTGATAAAGAGCGCTGTAGGCCCATTTCTTTTTTTATTTATTTTATGTTACATTTGTTTGCGATCGTTTTTTTTATTTTTTTTTTAAGCTAGCTCTTGGGGGCCCTCTGCTGGCCACGGGGCCCTTTGCAATTGCAATGGTCGCTTAATGGCTGGGCCGGCTCTGGTTACAATAAACTGGGATGGGGTAGGACAAGAGTGAGCTATCTGATGAGACATTTCTCAGAAAGCCTACTGAATGCTGTAGGCCCTGGGGTGACACTTTTGGATGGCTGGGCTGAAGGTGAGCTGATGGATCGTGTTCAGTATCCTGCTTGATAGACTGAATGTCATGGCATGGCTCGAGTGTGTGCTTAGGGGGTTGAATGACTCGGCTAAGAGGCGGAGGAAGTGTCATTTGTTCTAGCTGATGGGTTATTTCTGCAGTTACACTTGGGTGATCCTCAGTTCTGTGGTGGTGAGGAGCAAGGGCTGGGGAAGGCTGTGGTTCACCTCCTTGGTCTGGATATAGTTGTCGGTACTGGGGTCTGATGCCGTGATGACCTCCTTGACCACTGAGCTGAGGTCTGAGGGGAATGGTGCTGCAGGAAAAACTCCAAAAGCTCTGTCTGTTTCTTGGCCTTTTCACTCTGCAAAAGCCTGATGAACAATGGCGTCGTTTGCATTCTGGATTGGTGTCATTGAGGATATGCTTTTAGCAGGACTGAGTAGCCTCCTTTCCTCTTCGTGCCTGTGCATCTGCGCTAAGCTATGCTGGTCTGTATATTCGTCTAAGAAATCATCCAGATATCTTGGGCATTGCATTGCGCATTTGGGGCGCACAGGTGAATCAGGGAGGCTGATTCCTTCTTTACTGGTTGCCATATCGTTGACTCTGATCCGGCTCGAAGGACCATAAATTGTAATGGGGCTCTACTGGTTGTGAAAATTAGTCACCAATATGGGGTGTCTAGTCAGGACACGGAAGGCAGGAATACTTGTTCAAAGGTTTAATGTATACTTTCCTATTACAGATGCACATGAACTATTTCTCTATAAACTTAACTGTGTAGGTGTGGTTCTAAAGAAAAGGAAATAAACATTGATGTCAACTAACATAACACAATTGCTTTGGACAGCTGTCACCGTCTTTTTAATTCCTTGATAAAACCAGGATGGTTACTGGAACTGCCTGTACCATGCATAACAGTAGTGATCTTAACATTGGACTTCTGCTGCTTGAATTCTCTCCTGTCTTTCTCACTGTGAGCTTGAAGTGAGGGCTCAATGTCTAATCAGCAGAAGACCTGTTATCATAGTTCCGAATAGGTAGATATCTTCAACGATATCCTCCACGGAAAGAGACACACGAACCAGACACCTCTCCCACGCGTCCATCGTGTAGCCAGCTGTGAACGGGCAGGGCAGTCAGGTTCCCCCAAACCCAAGCTTCTCATCGATAAGATGGTGTCAATTGTGTTTGGGAACACTTTAAACTTATTTCCCCAAATAAGGTTAGTTCTTTGAAATTTCTGCATACAAATATTTTTACATATGTAGTGATGATATAAAGACAGAAACTTCAAAAACCCTCTACTACATTTTAACCAGTTACACAAGCACATCCCATTCAACATACAAAAATATCAGTCCCACCAGTAAACAAGTTATAAACGAGTAAACAAGTTCTTCTTCCCACAGGAAAGAAGCAGTAATGTAATGGTTTCTATAGTCATGGAAACCATTACAGAAATTCTATTAGATTAAAGTCCCTTTAAAGTCAAAATTAAGTATGTGTTGTGACACCACAGAGAAATGTGTTATTAGCCACCCAGCCAAATTTGAATGATAAAAAAGCCGGCAAGTACATAAAATAAGCTATCAAAATCTTGAAAAAATTAGCAGTTACCTCTGTTCTCAAACACTGGGGACGTGTCCGCTGGCTGCGTGGAAACCACGCCCACTCGCGGGAAAGCTGTCGACGGTGATATTAGCTGATACTGCTTTTCGGCTCTCTAAAAACCTCTTCTTGATGTGATTGTTTTTAGGGAATTTAGGCTCAGCTGTATCAACTACTGACAGTCACTCGCGGTAAATGCGAATGTGCTCAGGGAGTGCTATTGTGGGTTAGGGGAGAGATCAGATCAGACTTTGTGCGTCATCAAATAGGAGTGTGTCCAGGAGCTCATGGGCTCCAGTGCATCATCGAGCCCTGTTTTAGCCCCGCCCAAACAATCCGTAAAATTGCCTACTCTCCAATCTCTTTACTGTAGTATTACTACAGTATAACTGTAGTAAACCCACGGTATCAAAACCATGGTTTTTAAAAACCATGGTTCGCACCAAAATACCACGGTTACTACGGTCATAGTTAACTACAGTTTTACTATAGTAAAACCATGGTTAATTTTCGTAAGGGAGGTCAGTAGTAGTATTTTGTAGTTGATATGGAACTTAATAGGTAACTAGTGTAGAGATGATAAAATCAGTGTTATATGATCATATTTTCTTGACCTAGTAAGAACTCTAGCAGCTGCATTTTGGACTAACTGTAGCTTATTTATTGAGGATGCAGGACAACCGGCTAATAAAGCATCACAGTAATCTAGTCTCAAGGTCATAAATGCATGAACTAACTTTTCTGCATCAGAGACAGATAGCATGTTACGTAGCTTAGCAATGTTTCTAAGGTGGAAAAAGGCTGTTCTTGTAACATATGAAATATGATTTTCGAAAGACAAGTTGCGGTCTGGTATAACACCCAGGTCTTTTACTGTAGTGGATAAAGTAACAGGACATCCATCTATATTAAAGTTGTATTGTAGGAGGTTTTGGGAGTAGTTTTTTGGACCAATAAGTAATACCTCCGTTTTATCTGAATTTAATAGCAGGAAATTACGTCATCCAGCATTTTATATCTTTGAGACACTGTGTCAATTTAGATGAGTTAGTGTTTTCGTCTGGTCATGATGAAATATATAGTTGAGTGTCGTCAGCATAATAGTGGAAATTAATTCCACGTTTTCCTATAATATTACCAAGTCACAGCATGTATATTGAGAATAGCAGAGGACCTAAAACCAATCCTTGCGATACTTCATATTCTACCGACGTTATCTTTGATTTTTCCCTATTTAACCCCCTGGGGACCAAGAACGCGCCCCCGCGTTTCCAATCGTTTTTTTTTTCACATAGCTGCACAATAGACTTAAAATACTCCATCATTAATAGTCATATACATAAAATCAATACATGACTATAAACTATAGAGGGTCTTCTTTTTTTGTGTACACTCTTATTAATATCAAAACCTTGTGTTTTTGTAAAATAAATAAATTTAAACAGGGTGCGCTTTCAGCTCACTCTGTCTCCGCAAAAATCTTTCTGAAACGCATCCGAAAAAAGAGCTGTAACTCATTAAATACTTGTCACAGAGACACGAAAGATTTCTCTTTATGAAGCTGAGATTCTCTTCTTTTAAATGAAGTCATTTATATAAAAAGCAACTATTCTCAGTTGATTTAATCTCTATGAAAAAGAGAGAGATGTCAGTATTTTCCCTTTCACCTCATTACAGCGAATGAGGTGCTAATGTGACCCCGCCCACTGAGAGCGCATGCTATTCAAACACTAATGTTGAGACAAGCCATGAAAACGCCCACATCGATAAAAAACATACGGTTTATTACGGATCTAACTTCGTCCTAACCTTTTTTCAAAACTGTCTTGCTGTGCAGTGAGGAGATGCTGAGGAAAAACTTACCTCAGATACAGTTTCATTTTCACTTCTAATCGGCGTTAGTGTCTTGTAAGGATTTTTAGCAGGCAAATCACCCTTCCTCCGAGGGACTTCACCCCCCCCCACACACACACACATACGCACACACACACAAGCCCTCCCCTCCCCCACACACAAGAGGGAGGCTTCTTGGGCCTGACTCTTAACACATTGGAATGTGAAAGAATGTCTGAACAAAGAGGAAGGCATTCCTTTGGTGTTTAAAGACATTTACTTTATATTCTCAAATGGTTTTTATGTATGTGTGTTTTTCCCCAGGTCACCGTGAAATATCTTTGTTGGTTGCAGCATAAAACAGAAATTAGAAATAACTTCTTTATGCATTGTAAACAGAAGTATATGTTCCTTTAATGTAACATAATGCTCCTTGGTGTCTCCAGAATATATATTAAATGAACCACCCAAATATGCACAGAGATGTAAAGTAAAGTGTATTTTTAATATGTTTTACTGCCAAGGACGATCGAACTGTTTCAATAGTAGCCCTTATTTGAACACACCCCTCCCACGAAGAGCGCGTGGTCTGAAAACAAAGAACCATAAAAGAATGTTTCCCGCGTGCAGCCTCCATCTCCCCGATTGGCTCAAGCCAACACGAAGGGGATGGATTTCCCCAAGGGAATAAAAGCAGCATGCCAGCTCCGCCCTTTCTCTTCCGAAAACACCTCATGTCAAGAAGCACGTAAAGGATCTCCTCACGGAGATCCGACCCAACCGGGATCCTTTCTTTGATCGTCTAAAAGTTTTGTCTTCTCCTCAAATGAACTACCAAGTTCGTTTCCCAGGAAAGGAAGTGGACTTTGACGATCTATTTCCTCAGGTAACGTCACCTCAAAGCCTTTTAAGCCTTTCAAACATTCGCGCCGAATGCCAACGAACGCCACGTGACTCCCCACGGAACAAAGAAGCCACGCGCACGCAACCAACCATGCACGCGCCAGGACGGGCAGTGCAAAAGCGCCGCGCTCCACGGAACGCGCGCACACAGGAGAGCATCTCCATTCAACGTGCGGCCCAACCGGGCCTGGCCACGAGTCCGCGACACACACAGACCAAACATGTTGTGCAAGTATAACGTTACCTTCTTTTAGAGCTTCTCAGAAGCATAAATAAGTGTTTTTGTGGTGTTCAGAAAGGTTAACTGACTGTTTTGGTGAATGTAATTCCCTCTTTCTCTACAACTCACTCTCTCTCACTCTCTTTCTCTCTCTCCAACTCACTTACGCGTATCCATTGTCTAAACGCCCTGCGTCGTCTTAGTTTGTGTTTTAATGTTTGTAAATATATGTATCATTGCAACGTAGTAAATGCTTAAGTAATTGAATGCCATATTAAATGCAATTATGCTCATTCTGACTGGTTTACTGTTCGGTGCTCATAATAAAGTCCCTGAAGTGTTGATCGGACGCTGCAAGCTTTACAGAACTAGAAATACCTAAAGGGTATGCTTTATAGATTTGGAGGATTAAATTCTTGTGGCCAGGGAATTTGATCTCAAAACTCTATAAATTAATTGAGCTAATTAATTTTACTTGTCTTGTAAAACGTGGTCTGTGCAATCCATTACAATTAATTTGTGGTTAATTGCAGAGACACACACAGGTATGTGTCACGGGTCGTCGGGGAGGGTGGACGCCAGATGACCGGCCGTCCCAAAACTCCCCCGACTCACGTACCACCGCAAGGAGCCAACACCACAGAGGACACACAGGCAAAGTAATTTAGGAAAACACAGAATCTTTATTAAATAGCTGGAGTTAAAACACCCTCAGCCAGCTGAGGAGAGGTGAAGATTCGCAGCCGATCTGATTCTTCTCGGGGCCCCGACAGGCAGAGGACAGGTAAGAGTTCCCGGTGGAGCTGTTTCTCTCGAGTTCACAACAGAACCGTCCCTTCTCTTCCTAGGGTTCGAGTGGCCAGAGGAGGCTAAGGAATCAGCAACAGGGCTGGCTCTCTTCTCAGGGCTCCGCCAAGCAGAGGACAGGTAAGGGTTCCCAGTGAAACTGTTTCACTCAGATTCACAGTAGAACTGTCTCTTCTCTCTCTTCACAGGATTCGGATGACTGGAGAGGAGTACGGAATCCACAGCAAAGCTGGCTCGCTTCTGAGGGCTCAGGCAGACAGAGAACAGGTGAGGGTTCAACAGTATAACTGGTTCTACTCACAGGGTCCAGATGAGCAAGGAGGAGTGCGGATTCAACGGTATTACTGGCTCTCTTCTCAGGGCTCAAGCAGGCAGAGGGCCAAGATGACGATTCCACAGTATAACTGGTTCTGTTCACAGGGCTCAGACAGGCAGAGAATAAACGGTTTAACTGGCTCTACTCACAGGGTCCAGATGAACAGGGAGGAGTGAGGATTCAACAGCGAAGCTGGCTCTCGTCTCCGGACTCAGGCAGACAGAGAACAAACGTGAGAATTCAACAGTGTAGCTGGTTCTACTCACAACATCCAGAGGAACAGGGAGGAGTACGGATTCAACAGCAAAGCTGGCTCTCTTCACAGGACTCAGGCAGGCAGAGAATATCCATGAGAACTCAACTGTGTAACTGGTTCTACTCACAACATCCAGAGGAACAGGGAGGAGTACGGATTCAACAGCAAAGCTAGCTCTCTCCTTTCACAGGGCTCAGGCAGGCAGAGAATAAACGTGAGAATTCAACAGTGTAACTGGTTCTACTCACAGCATCCAGAGGAACAGGGAGGAGTCCGTTGATGCAACCAGCCAAAGCTGGTTCTTCTCCACAGGGCTCAGGCAGCAGAGATAAACGTGAGAATACACTGACGTCGAGTTTATTAATCCTATTTTGCACTCGCGCAAAGCAGGCTTTTTTCCTCCACAGGGCGCACGATCGGTAAACTGAGCAAATAGAACTTGCGCTTCCTGGGTGGGTTGGCGCAAAAAAGGGAGGCGTGCTAGAGGTTCAAACAATCCCTGGTGCTATTTTGCAGTTCCAGAAAACAATCCAGGCAGATGGCCCAGAAAAAACCTTGGTCATAAAGTCAATGTGAGCGGCGTTGCGCGTATATTCAGATGCTATTTTAACACGTGCCATGCTTGGCCATAATACAGAGTGTGAACAGGCAAGCGGATACACTGTAGATGATTCTCTCATCAACACAGATGCATTTTACTTTTTTGCAAATGATACATTATTTTATATGGGAAAATCTGCTGGATCAGTTGAGGGAAATCATTGTTGTGTCCATGATGATGGGAAAAACAGGCATAAAGCTTACACATTTACCCAAATTACTATATGCATGTTTAACCCGAAGCTAATTTGGGTGGGTTCTGTCCCATCCCCAGTGTCCCTTTCTCTTTCTTTCACGGCCCTCGACGAGAACATCGTTCTACTCGGCTGTGAACCGATGCTGAAGCGCGCCTGGTAAATGCGCCGTTAAAGTGAGAATTGCGCCATGGAACAAGCGCATCTCGTTCATCATGCTCTTAAAGGGAATGTGATATGACGCTCTTATTGGTTTATTTCCGTTACGCCCAAACCACACCTATGAATAATGAAGCTACTCCAGACCAACCCCTTTTAGATTTGCGCCAGGCGCAAGAGGCATTTATCCCGCCGGGAAAATAGCAACAGCGCCGGGATCCGCCCACAAAGTTAATTGCGCTTTGCGCTTTGACACTTGCGTTTCAAGATCGTTAAAATAGGGCCCTAGATGTCTTCCTCCACCGGCTTCCATCCAATGAAATGCGGACGATGTCTCCACAGCCGGGACCACTTCCCCAGTGTCACAGCATTGCACTTCCACTCGTGTTTAACTGTAATTCACACAAATCTACACACGTGATTATATTGATGAACAACACTGCAAAGTCTTGTCACTCACAAACTAGGGCATAGACAGGAGATCTGGTCCACTGCACATCACTACAATCTCTTGGGCTTCTTCCAATAAGGCGTGGGACATTCAAACTTCCTCCAAAAAGTCAGATTTGCACCTTCTGAAGTTTCATCACATCCTCCAAACAGATTTCTCATATCATACTCCAAACATCAACAGCATTCATCCTCTTATCACGTCTTCCACAAGATTTCTCCTTTTACAATCCAAACGTCAACAGTACTTATCCCTTATCCAGCGCAGTCCTCCTCTTGACTTCTCCAGCTTCCCCCAAATGTCACACGCAGCTCCTCTCCTCTCCTGCTGATTTTCTCCCTCTTCTCTCCTCCTCCTCTCCTCTCCGGCTGATTTCCTCCCTCTTCTTCCTCCCTTCTCTTCCTCTGCCCTCTGCCTTCTCTCTGCTGAAGATGAGACATCCTTTTATCCTTCCCAACTGACAACGTGTCCCAATCGCGATCGCGTTCGTCTTCTCCCGCACCTGTTTTAAATCAAATAATCATCCTCCATCTCTGTTCGGCAGTTTTCCGGAACTGGAGTCTTCCGGGTCCCCCACCGGAAATCCTTCCCCACGGAAACCCGTCCGTGAATAAAAGGTTCCGCCTGTCTTTGTCACCCCGGTGACATATGCATATAGGTAAAATTGATATACGCCTTCCTAAATGGGAGATTTATTAACATGTAAGACCGGTCTGATCCAAATCTGTATGAATAATTATTAATTATCAATTATTAATTATGATATGCAAATTCCCCTCAGAGTTCCTTACAGTCTGTATCTGTAAACTGCACAAAGACCGAAATATCAAATGCGTGTCTGATAGGAAGGAATAAACGAATTCACAGACGCGCGCGCTGTGCGTTAATTCACTTTCGCTTTCATTGGAACAAGAATCTCATGTGACATCCACATCCTTACATTAGTAGGATAACATTAGTTATCTGTATAACCAAAAAGAGTGTTTAAATATGATTCGGGTGTGTGAACGGACGTACGAACGAACGTTCATTTAGTTAGACTGTTAGAGTGTATGAAGAGTTCAGATGAGATATGAAGAGTTCAGATGCAAAATCCTCTAAGTGCCATTTGAAATTTTCTTCTAGAATGATCATTTTTATCAAGCTTGTATATTTAAGTTCAGTAATTTCACTTAAATTGCAATGAAGACTACCTATTAATTGTCATTTAAGTGAAATATAAATATATACACATACACACACACACACATATGTGTGTGTGTGTGTTGTCCTTTCAATTTTTTCTTGTCTGACTCACCTGAATGAAAGGCTCATTATTATGCGTGTCTTTGTCTCTCAGGTGAGAATCACCTAATTATTCATGATGGGGCTGGCCTGTTCATGCCCATTCGCATATTGCCTTGGCAAACAAAAAAATGTTTTTCACAATATAACCCAATTCACAGTTTTATGTGAAGGATTAGGAGGATGATTTTCAGATCATTGTGAAGAAAAAAACCTAGGCAACAACATCAATTAGTCAAAAGTCTTGTGGACGCATATTTAGTATGTGTTTTGTAGCCTTATTTCAGAAACTTTCATTTTTAGTTTTTACAATAACCACGCATAAACAATATTCTCTCAAAAATACAAACATGTATAAACATGTTGCCCATACATCATGGTAGCCCTGTTTCTGCTAAATATAGTGTAATTTCACCTGTGCCATTAATATGTTTATAAGCAGCTGAAAAAAACACAGATGTCAGGGCATGTCAGAACCTCTCAAGAACCCCAAATACACCTTGGTCCCCAGGGGGTTAAACAAACAAAATGATAACGGTCCGATAAGTTCGATCTAAACCAGCTTAATGCCTGTCCCTGAACACCAGTGTAGTTTTGCAGTCGATCCAAGAGTATTTTATGATCTATAGTGTCGAACACAGCGCTAAGATCAAGTAGGACTAGTATTGAGATACAGCCTTGGTCAGAAGCTAAAAGTAAATCATTTGTAATTTTAACTAGCGTAGTTTCTGTACTATGATGCGGTCTGAATCCTGACTGGAATTTTTCATAGATATCTTTTTTTTTTGCAAAAAAGAGCACAATTGAGCGGACACAACTTTTTCTAGTATTTTGGACATAAATGGAAGATTTGAAATGGGTCTGTAATTTGCTAAGTTATTTTAATTTAATTGCGGTTTCTTAATGAGAGGTTTTATTACTGCCAGCTTGAATATTTTTGGAACATGACCTAAAGATAAAGATGAGTTAATAATATTGAGGAGAGGCTCTTCCACTACAGGCAACACTTCTTTCAGTAGTTTAGTGGGTATTGGATCTAATAAACATGTTGTTGGTTTAGATGCAATGATAAGTTTATTTAGCTCTTCCTGTCCTATCGTTGTAATGCGGTGATTTGGACTTTGACTTTTGATTTTGACTTTTGATTTTGGACTCTGCTGGTGAAGCAAGCCGAGCTGTTGGATCGGCGTTCAACGCTTGAAGCATCACGTGCCGATTCTCACAAATCAGTGGTTAGTAACGTTAACTCTTTGACTCTGACCTCCGTCCACTCTGCGTGTCTCTCTGCCCAGGAGGACGCGATCATCTCTGGCTTCATTTACTCCGGCACCAACATAACACCATGGACCATGGATCACACAGCGGAAGACACGAGACAGGACCAGAGCTACCTCTCCGCCCCTCCCGGTCTTCGAGATCCCCACCCGGAACCGCTTCTCCCTCTTCGCGAACTGGAACGCGAAACCGCCGTGATCTTCGGGACATCCATGGTCCGTCATGTCCGCGCTAACTCTGGGAAAGGTAAGGTGCACACTCACTGCTATCCTGGTGCTCGTGTTCTTGATGTCGCTGCACAGGTTCCCGAGATCCTGAACGGTGACAAGCGCATCGGAGCTGTTGTGCTGCACGCGGGAGTGAATGACATAAGGCTACGGCTGATGGAGGTTCTGAAGAAGGACTACATGAGCCTGATCGAGACAGTACGCACCACAGCACCTAAAGCAACGATCATTCGGAACGCGTTCTCATCCTTTAGCATCATATAGAACGTTATATGACAAAACGGCGTTATACTACGTGCAAGGTACCCTTTATCGTTTATATAACACGCGCTGTGATGGTTAGGTTTAGGTGTGGGGTAGGGTAGGGTAGTCTCATATTATGCTAAAGGATTTATGACGCCTTGAGTTTGCGTGTTATATAAACGATAAAGGGTACCATGTGCGTAGTATAGCGCCGTTTTGTCATAAAGCGCTTTATGTGACGCTAAAGGATGAGAACGGGCTCATCATCGCGTCTGGACCTCTTCCCATGTACAGACAAGGACAGGAAAGGTTCAGTAGACTATTTGCACTTAATGAATGGTTAATGTTATTGTGTAATGAACAGAAACTGCTCTTTGTAAATAATTGGCATCTGTTTTGGGAGAGACCGAGGCTGTATCGTGCACGGACTCCACCCCAGCAGAATCGGAGCGGGTGTTCTGTCGGACAACATCGCCGAGATGTTACGCACCAGATGACTAGTAAGTCAAAGTCCAAATCACAGCCTCTGTTGTCCAAACTTAACCAATATGCATAGTGTGGAGCGTTATATAGAAACTGTGTCCATTTCTCGTTTAGTGAAGCCAAACAATAAATCTAGTGTATGATCTAGCAAAAATCGTATTGTAATTAAACCAGAAAATAAACCTCTAGAACAACTAAACCCCTTTACAATGATAGGACAGGAAGAGCTAAGTAAACTTATCATTGCATCTAAACCAACAACATGTTTATTAGATCCAATACCCCATAAACTACTGAAAGAACTATTACCTGTAGTTGAAGAGCCTCTCCTCAATATTATTAACTCGTCTTTATCTTTAGGTCATGTTCCAAAAATATTCAAGCTGGCAGTAATAAAACCTCTCATTAAGAAACCGCAATTAGATCCAAATAACTTAGCAAATTACAGACTGATTTCAAACCTTCCATTTATGTCCAAAATACTAGAAAAAGTTGTGTCCGCTCAATTGTGCTCTTTTTTGCAAGAAAATGATATCTATGAAAAATTCCAGTCAAGATTCAGACCGTAGTACAGAAACTGTGCTAGTTAAAATTACAAATGATTTACTTTTAGCTTCTGACCAAGGCTGTATCTCAATACTAGTCCTACTTGATCTTAGCGCTGCGTTCAACACTATAGATCATAAAATACTCTTGGATCGACTACAAAACTACACTGGTGTTCAGGGACAGGCATTAAGCTGGTTTAGATCGTACTTATCGGACCGTTATCATTTTGTTTGTTTAAATGGGGAAAAATCAAAGATAACGCCAGTAGACTATGGAGTACCGCAAGGATTGGTTTTAGGCCGGTTTTATTTGCCGGTTGTCCTGCATCCTCAATAAACAAGCTACAGTTAGTCCAAAATGCAGCTGCTAGAGTTCTTACTAGGTCAAGAAAATATGATCATATAACACCGATTTTATCATCTGTACACTGGTTACCTATTAAGTTCCGTATCAACTACAAAATACTACTACTGACCTATAAAGCCCTAAATGGTTTAGCTCCAATGTACTTAACGGACCTTCTTTCGCCCTACAATCCACCGCGTTCTTTAAGATCACTAAATTCAAGGCTTCTGGTCATTCCTAGGATATCTAAGTCCACTAAAGGAGGGAGGGCGTTCTCGCATTTAGCTCCAAAACTCTGGAATAGCCTTCCCGATAAGGTCCGAGGCTCTGACTCACTGACAGTTTAAAACTAGACTAAAGACGCATCTCTTTAGTCAAGCATTTACATAATGCTTACCTTTTAGTCCTCTGTTATGCCATACGGAACCGTTTGCTACTGAAACTGCTTAACACACCAGTGGGGCTCGACAGCCTTTTAGACAAATGGGTCGGCGCGTATGGTTGGGTTGCGGAGAGTTTGTGAGATAGTGATTTTCTAACACCGACTCCTGTATAATGGAAATCATTATGAACGTCAGCTATGCTAATTATTTCCCATCTGCCTTTCTGCTGTTATCTCGGGACGTTTGTCCCGAGAAAAATGGCGTTCGTCAGGTCCAGTTTGTATCCAGCCTCTCACGGGGATTTCAGATGCCCCAAGGCCTGTGATGAGAAGACCAACGCCTGTGAAGAGACGACTTAACGCCGGCGATATGTTATGGCTACGTGTTATATATAAACAATATTTATATTTAATATTTATATATAAACAATATGAATGTGAGCCAGAGGAGAACTGGCCCCTGACTGAGCCTGGGTTCTCCCATGGTTTTTTTCTCCATCCAATCTGATGGAGTTTTGTTTCCTTGCCACTGTTGCCTTGCTTTGCCTTGCTTTTGGCTTGCTTAGTTGGGGTTATTTAATATTTAATATCTAACAATATTATTGATCTGTGTTGTACTACTTTCATGTTATCACTGTGAAGCTGCTTTGATACAATCTTGTATTGTAAAAAGCGCTATATAAATAAATGTGACTTGACTTTCTTTCCCTTGGCTGTGACAATATGGAACACCACTTCTGCATAATTCATCATATCTCAGTGTTGAATGATCAAAAACCTCAGAAACTAACATGTTAATCTCATTTGTAATTTGGTTTAGGATTACAATAAAGCTCTATTCTATTCTATTTTAAATTAAAATGTTATAGTGATTGTTGTGATACATCTGCATTGCTGATCTAGTCTGATGTTAATGTTAACCAATGTTTGACGTGTACATTCAATTTCTCTGTTACGTTATGTGTTGAAAGAGAAAGAAATGATCTTGCACTGCAGACAACAGCACAAATCTGTTCTTCTTCTCATTTATTAATGTTTATTTGCTATTTTCCCCCTTTTCCAGGGGAGCAAAAGTTACACCATGACATTGCACATGTTTTTTAACACCTCCAGATGGCAGTATTCTCACTTCTAAAAAGAAAAGGAAAAAGATTTTAAAGGTATTCACTGCATTTTAAAATGAAATATTGCATTTATTAAAAATAATAACAAATACAATAAAAAAGTAGCATTCATTTTTAATGGAAAAAATTATTATTGGAAGGAGAGCATTGGACCCAAAATCGGCCCGATCTTGTTGTCTGTAGGTGCCTTAAGCGAAAGTGTTCAATAAGGGAATAAGTAAACCAATATTCTTTAAATATCTCAAATATGAAACATATATGAACAGTTACTCGTCACAAATGTATTGCAGTTATGTCTGTGACGGCTACGTAGCCAGCCTCACATATTTGGCCTTTGCCATGGTTTAAATTGGTTATTTTGAAGTTTAAGTTTAAAGTTTTAAATGGTTTGTTAATTTATTTAAAACCCCTTTTAGCAGGGTTCACACTTTTTTATATTCCTTTTTGCTGTTTAAATCTAGCTGATTCCTAGATTCCTCTGGTACATAGAGTGAAGAGCCGTATTCCATATTTCAGTAGTAAACAAAGGGAGAAGAGAACTCACCATATTCTCCGATTTATAAATGCACACGTTTCACTTGTTCAAGCCATTGCGCTGATTTAATACAGTTTATTTTACATTAAATTGCCATACTCTGTGCCAGTAGCTATTTGTAACAACATGAACAGGAATATCAATATTATAACAATCAAATGGGAAATATTTTAGATTGGTTATTTTATTAATATATGTTCAAAATTAAAAAGTGAAGTTCTCCATTGTTTAATTAGGTTAATTGCAGTATGAACTAACAACAAAATCTTTGTATAGGTCTACATGTTTGTTTGTATCCATGGACATGACAATTACAACATTATACATTGTACAAAAAATATTGTTTTTAAATATTGTAGATATGGATCCGAATAAAATCCATGTGAAAACAGCTCATATTTAATAAAAGCACATTACGAATGTGTAGCAACTACGTACGATAAGCTCCGCCGCTCGCTTCCGTCCTGTGGCTGCTGGTCGATTGGCCTACTTCTGCTGGTCTGGCGCTGCTGGTCTGAAACTTCTATCGCTGCTGTTTTGCAGCTGGATGTATCTCACCACTATACTGGCGTGGACAGGGGGCGGGATTTCAACTTTCAAACACGGCTGGAAAACGCACTCGTCTTCTGCAGTCTTCATACTTTATTTTTCCGAATGTTTACGATAGTAGGCTACACCAGGAGCGGTGTCAAGCTATAATTTAGTGTTTTACCACACGGGTATTCGGTGTTTTAACCCCGCCAGAGCGCGCTCACTCTGTCGCTGACTCTGACCTTAAGATTGTTGTGCGATTTCAGGTGGTTATATATTTGTCTGTTATTTCTCGCGTAGTTTTTTAATCTGTAAAAAATCCCGGAGCTGTCTGTGCTTTTGTCTAATGCCTGCCTGTGTTAATCGGATGGTCCTATTGCACTCATTTTTGATTCAGCGAAATTCTGGAAAAGTAGGTGAGTACCTCGTCCGAAATGTAGCCTTTTACATTTTTCTTTGTTGTGTACTATGTTTGCTGAAAGTTGCATATCCGTTAATGTTCTCGTAACTCGGTTATTCTGAACAGGCTTTAATTGAACGACATTATTTGTTTTAAAAACATGGATAAATGTCAGAACTGTTTTGTGTGTCATCATTGAGTAAATGGGCGGAGTGTGTTGCTTTATTTGACTGAAAAATCAAAGGTCTCTTTTTAAATTTTGACTTCAGAATCTGATCGAGTTCTGGCTTAAATGTGTGAGACTTACTTTATTATTATTATTATTATTATTATTTCTTTAATCTTATCTGTTTATCAATTTCTTTCTTTTTTTGAGGTCAGATGACATGTCCCCACTCAATTTAAATCATCATCTAATCTTTCATTGTGATTGATTTTGCCATTTCCATCTGAATTCTGCAAGCTGGTTGTAACTCAGATCAGTAACATAGCCTAATTGTCTGGTTTATAAGCTAATAGAAACAAACCGTTCTCTTTGAGTTCAGAAGTCTGAGTCTTAAAAAACAATGATCCCCAAATGAGCTGTTTGGGAAAGCACACAGTTAAACACCTGCAAAAACAAAGGCATTGCAAGTGAGGCAAAGTAAACTTGTGGAATGATTTTCCTTTAGCAGTGTCAAGTTATGTAAGGGGTGTGAAATTGAGTTATTGTGCTAGACATCACGGGTCGTACAAAACTTAACAAAAATGTTTAAGCTTTAACTTAATTGTCAAAAAATTCTTATTAAATGTAGGACTTGTTTAAGATTATGAGCTATTTATAAAGAAGCTGAAAGCAATTTGAGGTGGCACTTAAAGGGATAGTTCACCCAAAAATGAAAATTATCCCATAATGTACTTACTCTTTAGTTGAACACAATCTGAGTTACATAAAAAAAAAAAAAAAAATAATCCTGGCTCTTCCAAGCTTTTTAAATGTAAGTTTTACATTATTGGATTGGACACTTGTGACCTTTACAAGCTGGGCTTGTTTAGAGAAGCCTTTGGAATATTTTGTGACATTATTTGGGAGAAGCCAAATTGCTAAAATCTAAAGCCTAATTTTTTCAGTTTACACAAAACAAATAGGCAAGCCCATGGTTAAAAACTATACATCTGACTTGAACTGATAGTGTTATTGTTTAAAAATATACTGACAAGACTCAACTAGATTGTATTGCGTTGGCTTAATTGATCCCTGAGGGGGTATTTGAGTTGGATCAGGAATCAATGAGGAACAGGAATGCTCAGGAGAGCTCAGGCCTGATTTTCAAGTACAGTCCAGATAAATAAAGTATTTTACTGTTTTTTTGATTACAAAATGTATAGTTTTTGTATTGATATATACAGTGGGTATAGAAAAGAATCACCACCTGTAAAATAATTACATTTTCTTGCTTTGCATCCTGAAATGAAGACAAACACAGTTTTTGTTTCATTCAGCTGTATTTATTTAGTATGACTTATAACATCCAAGTGAAAGAAAAAACACCAACATGTCAAAAAAATAAAATAAAAAATAAAACAACAATCACTGAGTTGGAAAATGGATCACCCCCTTGTTTCAGTATTTTGTTGAACCACCTTTTGCTTTAATTACAGCCTTTAATCTGTTGGTATATGTCTCTACTAACTTTGCACATCTAGATGTTGCAATATTTGACCACTCTTCTTTGCAGAACTGCTCGAGTTCAGTTAAATTTGGTGGTGATTGTTTGTGGACTGCTGTCTTCAAGTCATTCCACAGATTTTCAATGGGGTTTAAATCTGGGCTTTGACTAGGCCATGCAACTACATTCACCTTTTTCACCTTTAACCACTGTGTGGTCAGTTTTGCTGTATGCTTCGGGTCATTGTCATGTTGGAATGTAAATCTTCTTCCCATGGATAACTTTCTGGCAGAGAGCAGCAGTTTTTCCTCAAGAATTTGACATTATTTTGCCCCATCCATTTTTCCTTCTATCTTGACCAGTGCTCCAGTCCCTGCTGCAGAGAAACAACCCCATAACATGATATTACCACCTCCATGCTTTACTGTAGGAATGGTGTTATTTGAATGGTGAGCTGTATTGGATTTTTGCCAGACATATCGTTTGGCGTTGAGGCCAAGCAATTCAATTTTAGTTTCATCTGACCATAAGACCTTTTTCCACATGTCCTTAGAATCTTCAAGGTGCTTTTGGGCAAAGCTCAGTTCTGACTGCATGTGGCCTTTCTTGAGGAGTGGCTTTTTTCTTGCAACCCTCCCATACAAGCCACATTTGTGGAGAATTTGTGATATTGTTGTCACATGCACATAATGACAACTCTTTGTCATGAATTCCTGCAACTGCTTCAGAGTTGCTGTAGGCCTTTTGGTAGCCTCTCTGACCAGTTTCCTCCTGGCTCTTTCATCCAGTTTGGAGCGACGTCCTGACCCAGGGAGGGTCTGTGTTGTACCAAATACCTTCCACTTCTTAATAATAGACTTCACTGTGCTTCTAGGCACTGATAAAGCCTTAGAATTGTTTTTGTATCCATCTCCTGACTTGTGCCTATCCACAACTTTATCCCGGAGATTTTTTGACAATGCCTTGCCACCCATACTTGCTTGTTTTCTTCAGTTGCATTAACAAGGACAGAAATGCTACAGGAAAAGCTTGTTTCATGCTGAGCTAATCAAAATGACCACAGCTGATCACAGTTGAAAGTCAATTGGCTTTGTTTGCTATTGAGGAGGTTATTAACCAGTGTTTCCGCTACATTCATTCTCCCGTGCGGGCCGCCACACTTAAAATCCTCCCGCCACGGCTGCAGCTTCTCAGTGACGTTCGATATTCTGCATAGTAGCCTAGGTATTGTGTTATTTTGTTAAGCCCCACTAAAGGCATAAAAACTTTGTAAAGCACAATCAAGTTTTCAGACTATATTCCAAGACTTCTAAAGTCATTCAATAGCATAATGTGTGGTAAAATTAATATTTTAGTCGCTAAGTTAAAGTTAACGGAAAGTCATCTCGCCTCAGTCATTCTCCATTCAGCATTCACACAGCAACACGACGACACTCTCTTCAAGATCAATGTTCCAATTGTTATACTTGATTTGTAGATAAAGCATAAAAGGTCTATGGTTTACATATAATGACTATCTTGCTGGAGTGGAGTTTATTGCCCTTTCAGCACTGGAGTCGAGAGTGCTGTTCTTCATGCGCACTGAAATTTACAACTGTTAAAAGAAAAGGCTAAAAAAAACTGTTGCATAGATAGAATACACTAAGCATTAGTGCTGCACGATTAATCAGTATCGCAATCGTAGGCTAATAGCGATCTCAAACCTATGCAATTATAACGCAAAATGCCGCGATTTTATATGAAATAAGCAAATTAGGGCTATTAACGCAGCATCTCTTCTTTTGTGTCATCCTTTGACTAGTGTTACATGATCCCGCTCTTATTCGTGCAAATGCCTTTTCGCATTTTGCACGACAAGAAGTGAAAAGCTGCCTGTGAATGCCCTAAATAAGACTCGCAGAAAGACGCGCTCCATAATGCGCATGCACTGACCGCGTGCCAGAATATACAGTTCTCTTTTGAGCTTGAACGAACAATAACACACACAATCATGCCAAAATGTCGTTTTGTCGAGTATCTTCATAACATAAGAAAAGTCTTATGGACGAAAAGAGTTGTGCTATGAGGCGCGTGTGAGAACGGGTCCTCTTAAAGGGCCAGCAGCGAATAAAGCGTTCTGTCAGTAAAGTTAATCAAAGAACAAAGGGAAATTAGAAAATTACTCACTGATCTTGACTAAAGAACTTTTGTAGCTTTAATAACGATTATTCTATATATAATTTATAATTCATGCAGCGCAGACTGTTTTATAACTTTATTCAATGTCTGTATCGTACCTGTTAAGACAGGAAGGGCACAGGTAAATATGGTTTTTAGTATGAGTTTATGTGGCGATTGTTTGAAGTTCACTTAATTTAAAAACTGTTATTTTAAGCCTAATAATTATTTTAAAAAGTTGATGGCTTTCAATTGTAATGATGGAATCAATGTTGGTTTGGTTGATGGTTTATTGATCATTATAGGTGTTAGCAATCATTTAGTTGTTGTTTTTAGTTTGAGTCGAGAAATAGGCTAAACATTAATACACAGAATGATCACTAATCTGTGTGTGCATTTTACTTTAGAACCAAGCAAGTTGGACTCATGAAACCATTTTATTAAATCGGAATCGCATATCGCAATTGCAATGTTGACCTCAATAATGGCAATATGACATTTTCCCCAAATCTTGCAGCCCTACTAAGCATAATCCCTTCGCCATGTTCTTTTCAATGTGAAGTGTTGCGTGCTGTGACTTGGTGTTGCTTCAAGCTTCAAGTGCATCATTCTGCGCACGGGATGCGCATGATCGCTTATAATACTTTGGGGAGACAAGGGGCGTGGCTTAAGGGAATATCACTCGTGGGCCACGCCCCCTCCCCCTGGGGAAATGGGCCTGCCCCCACAGCTTGGAAAAATCCTAGAGGAAACACTGTTAACTACAGTGGTTTGGTTTACAAGTTATTTTTAGGAGGGGGGTGATTCTTTTTCCAACTCAGTGATTCTGTTTATTAATTTGATTTTTTTTTCCTGACAAGTTGGTATAATATCTTTCACTTGGATGTTATAATAGGATACAGCTGAATAAAACAAAAAATGTTTTTGCTCGTTTTCATTTAAGGCTGCAAAGCAACAAAATGTGATTATTTTACAGGGGGGTGATTCTTTACTATACCCACTATATATCCCCCCCCTCTCTCTCTCTCTCGAAGTGCATGCTGGGAGTTTGTGAGCGTGAGTGGTGACTTGTGTGTGTGTTTTCTTTCTTTTTTCTATCTTTTTTTTCTTTTTTTTCTGTTTGTGTATGGTTTAGATGAAAAAAAACGTATAGGGGGTGTTTTTTTGGTGTGTGTGGAACATGGCGGTTCCAGGTGCACAGGGGTTGAGTTCACTCACGCGTCGTCACGGGGTAAAAGTGGCGTCTACCGTGAGTGTGGAGAGTTGTTGTTTGGCTGTGGGGGAAATTGTGGGGTATGAAAACATAATGTCTGCCTTAGAGAATGAATAGCACTATCGTTATTTTTTTTAATACAGTAGAAAAGGCAAATGAGGTAGTTCAGAGGGGAATTATTCTCGATGGTGTTCTTACTCCCGTCTTGCCCCTTTCATTGCCGTCTAAAAGAGTCACCCTTTCGAATGTCCCGCCGTTTGTTAGTGATGCTGTTTTGACGCAGGCTCTATCTTGTTATGGAAAATTAGTCTCCTCGAATAAAAAAAGATTCCAATTGGCCGTGTTTCTCCTTTACTGAAGCATGTTGTGTCTTTCAGACGCTCAGTTTACATGGTTGTGAACAACGACGCTGATTTAGATCTTGCGTTGAATTTTCGAGATGGAGGAGTTTGATTATGTGGAGTACGTCACCACTGACAAAATCAAATGCTTCGGCTGTGGTAAAGTCGGTCATTTGATTCGAACTTTGTCCTAGCAAACAAGAAGACAACAATCGTTTGGCTGACACTGAAGGTGCAGCTAACGTCACTGTGCAGCCGGCCGGTGAGGCCGGTGAAGCCTGCAGCTGAGGCGGAATCAGCGGTGGTGCGGGCGAGTGATCTTGATGGAGCTCAACGCGCTGGGACTTCGAAGGATGATGTTGTTTCAGTGGAGGAGGAAACCGAAATTGAAAAAGTTGTTGTAAACGAGGAAGACAGAGGTAAGTCAAGCGATAAAACAGAATCAGACATTGTTATGCGGGATGTTCGTGAGGTTGACGGTAGGCCTAATGAATCTGTTTCAGGACAAACAGTATTTAAAGTGCCATTAAAAAGGAAGAAGTCAGATACAGCTCATAGACAACAAAAGAAATTAGATCTAGAAGGTGTTGCTGATCAGGTTGATTCAGAGAGTGACAGTGAATTATCTGACTCACTGTCACAAGGATTGACCCAAGTGTCAGACGGTGCCAATGCAGAGCTCTCAGGAGCATTAAGCCTGGGGGAGTTGCATAAGGCCCTTGAAGGCATGAATTCTGGGAAAGTGCCCGGAATTGACGGCCTTCCTGTTGAATTTTATAGACATTTTTGGGAAGAGGTAGGGGAGGACCTTTTGCTGGTGCTTAATGATAGTTTGAACTCCGGTAGGTTGCCGTTGAGTAGCCGTAGAGCGGTCATCACTCTCCTCCCCAAAAAGGAGATCTTTTAGAAATTAAGAACTGACGTCCTGTTTCGCTCCTTTGTTCAGATTATAAAATACTCTCGAAGGCTTTAGCCAATAGGTTGTCTAAAATTATAGATCAGGTGGTACATCCAGATCAGACCTATTGTGTCCCCGGTCGGTCCATTTTTGACAATATTTCCCTCATTAGGGATATTTTCGATGTCTCCAAGTTGCTCGGCCTTAATATTGGACTTATTTCTCTAGATCAAGAAAAGGCATTTGATTGGGTCGAACACCTTTATTTGTGGAGAACTTTAGAAGCTTTTGGATTTTGTCAGGATTTTATTGACAAAGTGAAAGTGCTCTATGGTGACGTTGAGAGTGTGCTTTAAAGGGTTAGTTCACCCAAAAATGAAAATTAAGTCATTAATTACTCACCCCCATGCTATAGCACCAACCCTGTAAGACCTTGGTAAATCTTCGGAACACAAATAAAGATATTTTTGATTAAATCTGAGATAGGGTTCGACCGATATGTGCTTTTCAGAACCAGATACCGATTATTACAGATCAAGTAGCCCGAGAACCGATATATGTCTAGTGTAAAAATTTAAATTTATGTCAAAAATTAAGAATAAAAAAGGCCTCAGACAAAGACTCTCTTAGTCTCTTTAAATTCTGACAACATCTTTACATGTATTGCACACTGCCTGTCCTGGTGTTGGTTGAGTGTAGTACTCCCACAGTGCACTTCTACATTTTGTCTTCCTTGTATCCATCTACAATGAGGGTAAGATAAAGAGAGAGTTAAAAGTTGGGCAACTGTATAGTTCATGATTAGGCCTATGGATACTGTACTACTATAGCTAAACAGCTTGGGGAAAATGAACTATTGGCTTCAATAATGTGTTAGAAATGTAGGCTGTGTAATAGCTTAACCTCTCATAATTATTTTGTGATGACTAAAACATAGCCTAAAATAATAAAGGTGATTATTCAATTTGTCTAATGCACATCAATGGATTAACTAAACACACATATATATGAAGATTTCAGATGCAAAAGCCTCCAAGTGCCATCTGAAATTTTCTTCTAGGATGATCATTTTTATCAAGCTCGTATATTTAAGTTCAGTAATTTCACTTATATGACACTTAATAGGTTATTTTCATTGCCATTTAAGTGAAATATAGACGAGCTTGGTAAAAATGATCATTTTAGAAGAAAATTTCAGATGGCACTAAGAGGCTTTTGCATCTGAAATTTTCATATATAACACACATTGTAACGATCGTTACTGTGTATTCATATTTATCACATTATAGTGCAGTGTGCCCTTTAAGAGAGATGGTTGCGTCACTCATCACGTAAACTCTGCGTGATGACTTTGAGATGAGACCATTATGCTAGACGTGCTCTACCCTTTTTCCTATATATTTTATTTGTTAACAAAGTTTTGTGACGCATGAAAGAGTATCTCTCATGTATGAGAGGATTGCATTGCACTTATTAAATGTGCGTGATACAGCCTTTTCAGCCCTCAAGCTCTTTCTGCCCTTGATTTATCTCGCGTTATCCGGTCCAAGCGTTACAACCGGTTACAACATATATAATGATTGTAGTCATACAATGACTAATGATGTTGAAATGTTATATTTAGCATTTATCCTGCTACTCCTGCTACAATCGTTATACCTGCTTTGCATATGTGAATATTCTTTATTCATTTTTATGACAAATCGCATGAAAATCACACAAATCATATTGTAATTGGATGGTTATTCTCTTTATTTTTGATGCGTAGAAACGTCTGTTTGACTGTTTATCACGGAGATAAAAACTAGGAAGTGGATTGTACAGCTCGAATGAGAGAGCTGGCAGATCGCAAATGGGGAGACAGACAGAGCTCGCGCTAAACGCTCTTCAGATCGCATACGGTAATTCTGTGAGAAATTAATAGAAATGGTATTCTGTATGACGAAATATTTTACAATCATGAGAGAATAAAGCAACATTTCTCCAAATATGCGTTATTCGATGAAGCTATGTGAACACAAAACCGCAACAGACGTGATCGAGTGAATTCATTCGTGTTGATAATCTATTCACAGTATAACGTTTAGGGAGACGCTAAAATGGGTTTTAGTTAGGCTACACCGACGTGAGGTTCCGTTAAAGCACATCACTGCAATGACGGACATACTGTGAATTGAATTCCCGGTCAAACTAGTGGGAACAGGGGTGTTTTTCATCATAAATAGATAATGAGGTGTTTTGCAACTTCACTGTAGTGATTTAATGCAACTTCAGGAATGTCTACTGCTTACCTTTGAGACAACTGATGCGTGATGATCACTGACGCAGCTCCTAATAAGTGCTCTCGGTCTCGGTGTGTGAGCGCAACATTTTCAGTGAATTCAGCCTTTTGTTGATTGGCCAGACTCGTGACTCCCAACAAATCAGATGGATGATGGGCGGGCATTAGTCTACTCTAGGCCACAGAGTGGTGCGCTCTGATAGAGGTGGCTGGATCAAAGCCAGATCGCACGTTTCAAAATTAAATGATTTTATCGGCAAATCGGTTATGAAAATGGCCGATACCGATAAGCCATAAAAATGCTTAATATCGGCGTCGATAATCGGCCGCGCCGATAATCGGTACGACCTCTAATCTGAGAGCTGGATCACTCCTCCATAGACTGCCTAAGGGACTAGCTCATGACGGCCCATAAAGTCATTAAAGAAAATGTTTAAATATTCCATGTGCCTACAGTGGCTCAATTATAAGTTTATCAAGCGACGAGACTACTTTTTGTGTGAAAAAAAAAGACTTTATTCGACGATTCCATTACTACCTTATGGGCGCATGCGCGAGAACTGAGATGAGGAAGTTCTTCTTCGGCTACTTTTTGTTACCGGCTGCTCACTGCTTAGGAGATTACCGCCACCTACCGTATAAGATGATGATCCATGTGTGAGGCGCTCCGGCTATATCAGCACATCATCTTATACGGTAGGTGGCGGTAATACTCCTAAGCGGTGAGCAGCCGGTAACAAAAAGTAGTTGGAAGAAGAACTTCCTCATCTCAGTTCTCGCAACATGCGCCCATAAGGAAGTAATGGAATAAGTCGAATAAAGTCGTTATTTATGTTTTTTTCACACAAAAAGTACTCTCGTCGCTTGATAAACTTATAATTGAGCCACTAGGCACTAGTGTTGTCACAATACCAAAATTATTGTTTCGATACCGATACCTAGTCAAGTATTGCGATTTCGATACTTTTTCGATACTTTTCCTGAAAATTAAAGTATTTCTTACAAGGCGTTTCACATGCACTTCCTAACGTATGTGCTCTTTAATGCTGTAATAACCTAATATAAATAAATCACTGACAAACATGCTCTGATTATAATCATATAGCCGATAGATCATTTTGCTGGTGTTTTGTATCCTTTATTTTAGCAGCTTGCAAATTATTTATGCTATCTATGAAAGTTGGGGGGAAAGTTGTACAACTAATACAAAAATAAATGAAACATCTCCAGTTAACTAGCAGATAATTCATTTAGTTCGCTATTAAATAAGAGATCTAGCGCTAAAATCTGTTGTTGTTTTTTTTTTGTTTTTTTAATCAAGCAGAGCGCTCTTTTCGCTGCTATCATCAGTTGCATGGATACAGAGTCTTTTGCGGCTCGCCCAGTCGCGCACCGTCTTCACACGGACGCGCGCTTCAGACTATCGCCGTTGCAGAGACTATTGTGTACAGGCCGCTGGATTGTGTTGCTAATAACTTGCAATGTATAACTATCAGACCGGCCCTCGCGACCTCGAAACACTACCGGCTCACCGGGAAAAGATCTGACTCTCCGGATTGCTACTCCGCTACTGACAGGTGGCCACTGTATCACGTGTGCTCGCGCATGCAGCCGTCTCGCGTTAGTGTTCGTCTCATTACAGCTGCTGCTTCTTTGCTGCGTGCGTGAGGAGAAACACAGACGTTCATAGGGAGAGACTGGAAACGTGCGTGGCACACACCAACATGAAATACGTCTCTTACAAATCTGGAACGCGGTCATTCATAAAAGTATCGATACTAATAAATTTAGGTATCGTGAGGTTTTTAATTTCCGAGATCTCGCAATACTTTTGAAGTATCGGTGCACCGTGCAACACTACTAGGCACATGGAATATTTAAACATTTTCTTTAATGACTTTATGGGCCGTCAAGAGCCAGTCCCTTAGGCAGTCTATGGTGGAGTGATCCAGCTCTCAGATTTAATCAAAAATATCTTTATTTGTGTTCCGGAAGATGAACGAAGGTCTTATGGGGTTGGTACAGCATGGGGTGAGTAATTAATGACTTAATTTTCTTTTTTGGGTGAACTAACCCTTTAAGATAAACGGTGGCTTATGCACTCCTTTCAAGTTCAATAGGGGTATTAGACAGGGCTGCTCTTTGTCTGGAATGTTATATGCACTTGCTATAGAACCTTTGTTGCTACAATTAAGAGAACATGTTTGTGGTTTGATTCTACCTATTTGTAAAAGTAGCATTTCTTTGTCTGCCTATGCTGATGATGTGGTAATTTTAATTAATGGACAAAATGATGTGCAGGTTTTAATGAAAGTTTCAGAAGATTTTAGAGTTTTGTCTTCAGTTAATTGGAACAAGAGTGAGGCATGTTTAATTGGAAACTGGTCAAAAGGGAGACCAAGTCTTCTCAATGGTCTAACTTGGGGAACGGGAGGGTTTAAGTATTTAGGAGTGTATTTGGGAGTTGAAATATCTGTTCAGAAAAATTGGGAAGGGGTTGTTGATAAGATGAAAGGCAGGCTTGACAAATGGAAATGGTTAATACCAAAGTTGTCAAATAAAGGGAGGACTTTAATTGTGAACAATTTAGTAGCTTCCTGCCTTTGGCATAGGCTAGCATGTTTGGATCCTTCTGCACGACTTATAGAAAAAAAATCAAGGTATTTTGGTGGATTTTTTTTTGGGAAAAATTACACTGGGTCCCTCAGAGAGTGTTGTATTTACCTAAAGAGGAGGGTGGTCATGGTTTGATACATTTGAAAAGTAGAATAGCAGCTTTTCGATTGCAATTTCTACAACGTTTTCTGTATAAATCAGTAGTGTATGGGTGGCGGGCTGTTACATGCACCATTTTGCACAGAACTGAAGGACTGGGGTTGGACAAATCTTTGTTTCTAATGGGCCCCTTTAAAGTGAACGTGAATGGACTGCCCGTGTTTTATTGGAATCTTTTCAAGGTTTGGGGTCTCTTTGACGTACAGAGACAACACTTTCTCTTCATTGGCTTCTGGAGGAGCCACTAATAAACGGAGCTCGATTTGATTTATCAAATGAGAGTTGCTTCTTTCATGGACTTCCATTTGCAGGACTCACGAATTGTCACAGTTGGACATTTAATTCATGTAGTGGGACTGGAATTTGAAAGAGCAAAAGAAGTGGCCTCTTGTCTAAAGGTCAGGTCTTTACGGACTGTTGAACAGATGCTAAAGAACTAGGGGTGTAACGATACACAAAACTGACGGTTCAGTTTTCCCACGGTTTTGACGTCTCGGTTCGGTTCGGTTTAGAAAGCTAAAATGGCTTTTTTTTAACAGTGGTTTAATGAAAAAAAAAAGGTCTTTGTCTTTAAATTAATTCAATTACAATTAAACATTTCACAAGGATTAAAAAAAATCTGCTAATGCTGTAAACTCTATAGGGAGCCGCGCATTACTATAACATTAAAGGTTGTAGCCTAGACTTTTAACCTAAATTCAGATGCTATTTATTTTTTAGATATAATAATCAACACACAACACATTGCATGAAAACATGTAAACTGAACATAAGGCACTAAAGGCAGTTTTTGCATTCCCAGCTAACACAAATACGTGACTGTTCCGTAACTACAACGTAATCTGGTGACCAAACTTTCGTTGTCGCGACGTAACCAGTTACGTTGTGGCAACTGGAAAAGTGAAATTCCCAGATACGTTGTCACGATGTAACTTTGTAACATCAGTAAGTAACTGCGACATTGTGGCAACGTCGTGGATCATTAGTCGTCTGTTGGTAAACAGTTGGTCATTTTAGTTTTAATTAATGTGGGCGGACAAGCAGTGGTGCAATTTAATTAGTCCTCATTTGCCCAAAACTATTTTGGAGACTTTTCAACGAAATATGAAAGATACAGACTCAGTATTTGGTTAATTCAGTTCATTTACTATAGAACAAAGCACAGACAACAGCAAAAACAGTGTGCAAACAGGTTTATAAACATTTAAATGAAGGTTTTATATGAATATAATTAAAATAATGTAAGAAATGTAATGTAAATAAATAAAAATAATGGTTTTCTATTTAATATACTTTAAAATATAATTTAAATATAATACTGTGATGCAAAGCAGAATTTTCAGAATCATTAATCCAGTCTTCAGTGTTACATGATATAATATTATACACAGGAATAAATTACACTACTATATATTCACATGTTATAATATTTGTTTTTTGTTGTTGTTTTTTGTCAAATAAATGTAAGCTTTATAAGCAGAATAGACTTATTCCAAAAAATATTAAAAATAGTAACGTTTCCAAAATTTTGCCGGGTACTGTTTATGATTTTATACAAAATAAATAGTAGTTAATACGATTGACACTTCATTATATCTAGTATTATTGAAGCAAAACAGAGTAACAGTGCAATTTGTAGATTTTAAATACAACACATCAATAACACCTTTTTAAATTATTCGTTGCAGGTGCGCACATCCCATTCTACAAATATTCAAACTCATAGGGTCATATTTTTGTTGATAAACAGTAACATTTTGGCCAGTTATGCACATTTCTTGGTGTATAATTTTGTGAATCATCTATACTGTTTGGCTATTCTCATGTGGTCACACTTCATTTTTCATTCACAATCACATATGCTCAAACCCCCTGTGTGGCCACTCCTTAAATGTCAGCATACATTTCTTACTTTGTGATTTAAAAAAAAAAGAAAAAAAGAAAGAAAAGTATTTGTGCACCTCCAATGAAGAATTTGAAAAGCTGTAACTGCAGTGTTTTTTGTGAAAGATAAAAAAGTTTGAAACTTCTATAAAAAAAAAACTGACTACTTTACACCTACAGATTCCACTGTCACAGGTGCTCAGTTTTGCTATAATAAAACTTATACAAAACATGATAGTAATCAGCCATCAATGCAGAAGTCGTTGGGGTGTACAGGTACATCAGTCCAAGCCAACATCTTATGCCTTCCGCTGTGGATCCCAGAAAACCTGCAATAAAAAAAAATAGTTCAAAATCTATCATACATGCATCTCATCTGGTATCACAAATTATCATTCCAGGTTCAATAAAAAATTAGAGTAAGGTTGAATGCTCAATATTAGGGCTGCACAATATTGAAAACCTTAAATAAAATATTTTGTTTATCTGCTGCTATATTTAGTGCGATATAAAAACAAATTTCCAGAGATTATTTATTTAGAGGAGTGAATCTGCATTGAAAATTATAAACAAATTACAAGCATAGATGCATTCAAAAGAAGAAAAATACAAATGAAATAAGCAGTGGATGTTTTTTTTTAGTAAAATCTAACTTATCAAGTACGTAAACTGAATTATCGAATGTAAAATAAGTCTTTACTGAGGTACAGCCTCTCCCTACTCTTACAAAATGACAAACAACCAGCCTGAAAAACACATGTTGTATGAAGACTGTTTAAAACACCCCTCCTAATCCTCACAGAATTTGCAAGACAATGTCTATAATATTGTGTGTAATTTCTTCAGTACCGTCAGCAGAACAGATAACATCTGAGCTTATCGATACTGCGGTCTTCCTTAATTTGGCCCCAGGGTCCATTTAATGTTTAATACCGGGTTTCGGAACCTATCCTTATGTATGGGTGAGTTCATATGGATGAAGGCCTGTTGTGTTAGTGGCAGCTTTTGTGAAACTCACTTTCCGTGATGTACTGAGAGTGGATGGCATCAAGATTTTGTCCTGAAGAATCACAGGGTCAAATGATTGATATCTCATCTGGTAACAAGAGTTACAATAGTCCAACAATGTTACATAGAATTTACAATAGAACATAGGGTTTATTACAAGAAAGCAAGCTAGAGCAGAGATGAAATGCAGAAAAGATAAAGAATAACAGTTACAAATAAAAAATCTTAAGGTAATATATTGTGAAATTAATGCATATGGAATTATTATCATGATTAAACAATAATTCCCCCTTTGTTGTGGAGTTTTTTTTCTGTTCTTCCTGAAATCACTTATCAATCTTTGTAAGTGAAGTCATACAGTGCGTTATAATGAATTATTTCAGGTTAAATAAATTAGCTTACTTACAATCACCCACTTACAAATTACCAGCAAAACAAAACTATCAAAACTGTTATCAACACAAAAATGTGGTTAAAAACCCAAACTTATGTAAAACAAGAGCTCAATTGTAACGTAAACTTAGCTTAGCTAACTTAGCTCTTCTGAAAACAGAGATGCTAACGGACTTTTTCGAAGACAAAAAACTATTTCTATAAAGTAAATATTCAACAGACGTCTATCAATTACACATAAGAAAGATGTCAGGAACGTTTGTATGTATTATTTGAGTGATTTTGGAGACTAAACTTACCTGAAAGCAGAGAAAACAACAGAGAGACGCTAATTTTGCTGTTCGTCAGTTGATGAGGTTTCCCCTCTTTCCATGGTTTCAATCTGCTGCTCGCGCCATAGATACAGTCGGTTGGTCTGGGAACGCCCCGGGAACGCCCCGTCACGTGATGTGAATTTAGCCCGTGGGGAAAAACATTGCCTTGGCGCTCATTGAAATACATACGACAATCATGCCGAAGAGTTGTTGTGTCGTTTTCTGTTTCACCAATAAACTAACAAATTATAAATTGAAGTTCTACATCCTTTCTTAAATACATACAGAACCGGATAGCAGGATAAAATGGCAAAATTAATCATAATTTATTAGATTACTGTGTGAGTAGATCCCTGTGTGGTATAGTAGTGGGTGTTAAACTCGTATTAGACAGTGGGACAGATTTGTCTAGACGTTACATCCCTTACGAAAAAGAACTATAGTAATCCTATGGCTATTATTAGTATTCTATAGTAGCCTAGTGTATAATACTTCTGTGATGTTCTTTAATACCTCTACTTCTAGGCTATGTCCCAAAATACTATAGTATTCCTATAGGATTAACGTTACTATAATATTTTGTCCTAAAATACTACAAGATTCATTTAGTTGTTTTTCATAAGGGATGTCTCATTCACATTAGCGTTATCAGCTGAAGGTTATCAGACTGCAGTCTGTGAGAATTCGGATAACGTTAACTGGCAGCAAAGTCCCTCTGCTACTTCGTAGCTACTACTACTGATCACCGTTTTACAAAAGGTCAAAGGATTAATAGTTTGGAGTGAAGCATACGTACAATTGGTAAGTGACAAGGTTTTATGGACTTATAGTAACTCATACGCAAGTTGATTGAGTTATAGGCTTATGTTACCGGTAGCTACCGCTGTCTTACCTGGAGATTCAACCAGATAACAATAGTCTGGAAACGACACCTCCGGCCATTTGGTTGGGTCATTGACCCAGTTTTTAATTAAATAAGGACCATCATAACCTATTACAGTTCATTTTGCAATGTACCGTTGCCGGTCGGCAGGCGCAAATGACTCGCAATATGACATTTTTGTCATTCAAATACATACGATGGTCGCGCTGCTTTCCCCCACGCCGACCACGCCCCCCAACTATGACGCGTTGAAGACTGTATGTATTGACAGTAAAAGAAAGGCTCGCGCGCGCTCCTGTCTTTGAATCTTGAATCAGTTGAATGCGACTCAATGTTTACGTGCACGTACGCCCATTGAAACCATAGAACACGTCAAAAGGCACGCAGCATTTAAATAAACATCTAGAATTATAACATTTAGCAATTTAAAATATCATTAATTAATAAATAATTAATAGTATCATTAATTCATTAAATAATGAATTTAAAACTCATTGTGTAGTTCTATTCACTTGGCAATTATGCTTTTTTATAGCAATTTCAGGACATCTGTATTTTATATATATATATATATATATATATATATATATATATATATATATATATATATATATATATATATATATATATATATATATACATTAAAAGGGTATTTGAAAGCACTCATACATTAAAGGAGCATAACGCAAGTCTCAGACTTTTTGCAGAACTACGCCCCCTCTGGTGACAAATGAAACTGCGTGCGCGCTCATGGAATACCATAGACTTTATAGAGTAGACATATACACGGAATACACGCACGTTTGCACGAGCTGTTCATAACCAAAGGAGAATCAGGCACACATCTTTTGTTACAGTCATAATGAGGTAATACAGTTATAAATCTGCAAGTCATTTAAAATATATGAAAGGAAAGGCATTTGAGTAAATTACACACTTATGTAGGCCTATGTGCGTGTGAGGGGAAAACGGGTAGAAAACTTCGGCTTTTGTTTCCATTGATCTCCATGTTGAACTGTTTTATGTGCTTACTGTATCCACTTATGATTGTATTATTATGGAAACACGTTCATGAACACGTTTGAGCCCTATAGCAGACCGCCCGAGATCTCTCCGTTTGTTGAAAGCCTTCCCGATGTTGACTCTCGTCTTATTCCGACGCCTGGCACTGGACAGACAGAAGTTGTATTTTCTTTGCCTCACGTGGAGTTTGCGTTGGGGTTTGTAATGAACTACAAGCCGGTCTCTTTGGGGCTGTTTTTACACCTGGCCACAATGCGTTTTCTCAGATCTATCTGATTTATCAAAACGATTCCATTACCTGGTCACATAAATGTGTTTTTGCAAAACGGATATTAATCTGATATTCAATTCCCGCGTTATATACAGATTTCATGAAGTGCACGTCACCGAAAGCAACAGATGAGCTGCATTTATTGATCATCGGCTTCGGCTATTTCAAAATCAGCAAAGACAGCAATAAGAGAGAGCGGCAGAAGCCCTGGTATGAGATCATTTCATTTCTTAAGGCTACTTTTAATGAAGATAGTGGAGGTAGAAGGTAACTTAGTGTTAATCGTATGCGTCTTACTTTCACTTTCATTTGCGATAGATTGCGGCGCGCTGGCTTATAAATACACTCGCCTGCTCATCTGATGCACGTCGTCATATATGACTAAAACAACATGACATAGCCTGTTTTCAACAACCAGATGCATTTACACTTGTCCAGTTTCGTCTGGAATACAGCCCAGACCACGTCCTCAATGGTTTGAGCTGTCGGATTCAAATCCGTCTGGATTCAACCTGGTCTTTTCACGATCGAATAAGTTATCCGATCACAGAAAACACATGAAGTGACCAGATGTAGACTAAACAGCCCCTTTGAATCCATCTTCTACTTTTGGGAAAGTTGACTAAAGTTGCGTCGCTCGAGTTGTCTTCTCTGATACGGAGAACGGCGGCGAATACACTATCCTGCAGGCACATAGCCAGGCGAGCGTGAACGCGCATGACGTCACGCCCAGGCTCAGATTCGAGCCCGAATCCCTCTTATATATTTCACTGTACAGGATTATAGAGGCGATCGCAGTGATCAGAGAAGGGCTCATTCAGCCCATCAGGCGATTGTTTCAGCATGAATGGGTTAGAAAACGGCTAATTTTAACATAAAATGTTGCGCAATGCACCTTTAAAGATGGTAATGAAATTACGACCCGTGACGTTCCAGTTTCGTTGCCAGTAAGTCCAAGTAATCGTTGCCAGTAAGTCCAAGTCCAAGTAATTACCAAGTAATTACGTTTAGAGTACGTATGTGCGACGTTGTTGGTTATTTTATAACCTTAGGAGGACGTACTGACGACGTCTGTGGTTTGGTCATATGATGGTAATGAAATTACGGGCATGCGACGTATGTAGTTACGTTGCCAGTAAGTCATAAAATTACCAAGTAATTACGATTAGAGTACGTATGTGCGACGTTGTTGGTTATTTTATAACCTTAGGAGGACGTACTGACGACGTTGTGGGTTGGTAATATGATGGTAATGAAATTACGAGCAGACGACGTTGTAGTTACGTTGTCAATTGGTAAATCATGAAGTGACCAAAAAGTACGAATATATTACGTAACTGTTACGTCGTGTGTTTGCTGGGTTAACTTGTGTTTTTACTCTAATTTGTTATTGAAATATAAGAATTTACACAGTTGTCATTTTCATGAAAGATATTTTAAACATACATTAAATAATCAAGATATCAACAGGTTAAGGAAAATATAATATACAGGCTAACAGTGCATTTATTTAGTGCAAAAGTTCATTTATAGGAAGTTTTGCAGGGCTCTAGAGTGCGACCAATTTCATTATTTAAAGGGAAATGCACTGAAATGGCTTGCTGAAAACAAGAGCTGATTTTGACCAGGTAAAATGGTGTTTCCTTAAAATACTAATGAGAATTTTTAATAAAAGTGTATTACAAAGTTTTCATTTAGACCCTAAACATTCATATTAACTTGTATAAAAATGGCATTATATGACCCCTTTAAGATTTATATTTTATATACAGTATAATTGTGCTTAAAAAAAAGTGCAACCAAGGCAAAAAGTTAGTCTGGAGCCCTGTTTTGGACACTGAATCACTTGCCTGTTGAGCTAAATATAATGCTAGTGACAAGCTATGCTGTTTTACTGACGTCTTTCCGCTGCTGAAACACTGATTGAGCGATTACACGAGTTATGATGCCAACATACCTTCAGGTTAGAGGTCGACCGATTATCGGCGCGGCCGATTATCGACGCCGATATTAAGCATTTTTATGGTTATCGGTATCGGCCATTTTCATAACCGATTTGCCGATAAAATCATTTAATTTTGAAACGCGCGATCTGGCTTTGATCCAGCCACCTCTATCAGAGCGCACCGCTCTGTGGCCTAGAGTAGACTAATGCCCTCCCATCATCCATCTGATTTGTTGGGAGTCACGAGTCTGGCCAATCAACAAAAGGCTGAATTCACTGAAAATGTTGCGCTCACTCACCGAGACCGAGAGCACTTATTAGGAGCTGCGTCAGTGATCATCACGCATCAGTCTCAAAGGTAAACAGTAGACATTCCTGAAGTTGCATTAAATCACTACAGTGAAGTTGCAAAACACCTCATTATCTATTTATGATGAAAACACCCCTGTTCCCACTAGTTTGACCGGGAATTAAATTCACAGTATGTCCGTCATTGCAGTGATATGCTTTAACGGAACCTCACGTCGGTGTAGCCTAACTAAAACCTATTTTCAGCGTCTCCCTAAACGTTATACTGTGAATAGATTAACTTATCAACACGAATGAATTCACTCGATCACGTCTGCTGCGGTTTTGTGTTCACATAGCTTCACCGAATACGTCCTTTATAGGGCTCCTAATCAAAAATTGATTAGAACTGTTGCTTTATTCTCTCATGATTGTAAAATATTTCGTCATACAGAATACCATTTCTATTAATTTCTTACAGAATTACCGTATGCGATCTGAAGAGCGTTTCAGCGCGAGCTCTGTCTGTCTCCCCATTTGCGATCTGCCAGCTCTCTCATTCGAGCTGTACAATCCACTTCCTAGTTTTTATCTCCGTGATAAACAGTCAAACAGACATTTCTACACGTCAAAAATAAAGAGAATAACCATACAATTACAATATGATTTGTGTGATTTTCATGCGATTTTTCATAAAAATGAATAAAGAATATTCACATATGCAAAGCAGGTATAACGATTGTAGCAGGAGTAGCAGGATAAATGCTAAATATAACATTTCAACATCGTCATTGTATGACTACAATCATTATATATGTTGTAACCGGTTGTAATGCTTGGACCGGATAACTCGAGATAAATCAAGGGCAGAAAGAGCTTGAAGGCTGAAAAGGCTGTATCACGCACATTTAATAAGTGCAATGCAATCCTCTCATACATGAGAGATACTCTTTCATGCGTTACAAAACTTCGTTAACAAATAAAATATCTCGGAAAAAGGGTAGAGCACGTCTAGCATAATGGTCTCATCTCAAAGTCATCACGCAGAGTTTACGTGATGAGTGACGCAACCATCTCTCTTAAAGGGCACACTGCACTATAATGTGATAAATATGAATACACAGTAACGATCGTTACAATGTGTGTTATATATGAAAATTTCAGATGCAAAAGCCTCTTAGTGCCATCTGAAATTTTCTTCTAAATGATCATTTTTACCAAGCTCGTCTATATTTCACTTAAATGGCAATGAAAATAACCTATTAAGTGTCATATAAGTGAAATTACTGAACTTAAATATACGAGCTTGATAAAAATGATCATCCTAGAAGAAAATTTCAGATGGCACTTGGAGGCTTTTGCATCTGAAATCTTCATATATATGTGTGTTTAGTTAATCCATTGATGTGCATTAGACAAATTGAATAATCACCTTTATAATTTTAGGCTATGTTTTAGTCATCACAAAATAATTATGAGAGGTTAAGCTATTACACAGCCTACATTTCTAACACATTATTGAAGCCAATAGTTCATTTTCCCCAAGCTGCTTAGCTATAGTAGTACAGTATCCATAGGCCTAATCATGAACTATACAGTTGCCCAACTTTTAACTCTCTCTTTATCTTACCCTCATTGTAGATGGATACAAGGAAGACAAAATGTAGAAATGCACTGTGGGAGTACTACACTCAACCAACACCAGGACAGGCAGTGTGCAATACATGTAAAGATGTTGTCAGAATTTAAAGAGACTAAGAGAGTCTTTGTCTGAGGCCTTTTTTATTCTTAATTTTTGACATAAATTTACATTTTTACACTAGACATATATCGGTTCAAAATATTGGTTATCGGGCTACTTGATCTGTAATAATCGGTATCGAGTATCGGTCCTGAAAAGCACATATCGGTGTCGAACCCCTACTTCAGGTGTCTTTCAACATACCTTCAGGTGTCTTTTTTGTAACTGAGGAAGAGTTGATCGTGTTTACTCGCGCGCTGCCGCTTGAAATGAGGAGCCTAGAAGGCCTACAGCGATCTGTCACGCCACATCAAAGAGCGCCAAAACGCCATTTATTGTCTGAATTTCGTGATCAAATAGACAGAATTTGAAAGATTACACCTTGCTTATTATCAGAAGTAACAAAACACAGAGCTTGTTATTTGGTGTTAAAGGTGGTTAGCCTACAAAACTGAATTTATTGTGTACTGTTTACATAAGACAGTATGAGCCATTGAGCCGGGCTGGGCGGGGCGTGTTCGGTACGCAATGACAGTATCACGATTCGAAATCGTGTTTAGTATCGCGGTTTTTCGGTTTGGTGCGAAAATCGTTACACCCCTATAAAGAACTGGAAATCTTTGGTCAGTAATGAAGAAAATGATCTACTGATGGACAGTCGTGAAGGAGTAAATACATCCAGCAAAGAAGACTTTTTTCCTGTTTTTTTTCATGTTGCCTAAATTGGATGGTTGCAGTGGACATTTTTTAGATGCTGAAAGACCTTTGTCTTTGGACTTGCGTACAGCACCTGGTAAAGCTTTTTATCAAATATCTGTTAAAGTTTTTAATAAAAAGGTATTAAGTGATAAAGTTGATACGCAGTGGCGCAGAGTATTGAGTGTTGAAGAGAATGTAAAACCTGAGTGGAGGTCACTGTATAAGCCACCGTTATCTAAAAGGGCAAGGGATATACAATGGAGGCTTCTTCACTGTACCATCACAGTTAATGCTTTTATTTCAGTTCTTAATCCTGAAGTTGTTGCTGATTGCTCTTTCTGTTCAAAGAGAAACAGTCTTTCATGCCTTTATGGAGTGTGAAAGACTGAAGCCTTTATTTTTAATATTGGAAAATGTGTTTTTTTTTTCTTTTGATGAAGTGTTTTCCCTGGGGGTTTTTATTTGTGGTTTTAAATATGTTCGAAGTAAAAGGTTTATTTGTCAGCTTTTGAATTTTGTTCTAGGGCAGGCAAAACTGGCCATTTACATGAGCAGGAAGAATATGGTGGATAGATTGTTGGGTGAAGATGTGGTTATGCTGTTTTCAAATCTGATAAAATCACGAATATTGATAGATTTTTGTTTTTACAAGTCAACAAAGGATCTACTAACATTTGAAATGAAGTGGTGTTGTAATGGAGCGCTGTGCTCTGTTGTTGAGGCTAATTTATTTTTTTTCTTTCTTTGGTGTAATTTATGTGTATTTATCTGATATAATATATTTGTGAAATTTGTTCACAAATCAACATATTATCAACATATTATATATATAAATAATCTCTCTCTCTCTCTCTCTCTCTCTCTCTCTCTCTCTATATATATATATATATATATATATATATATATATATATATATAAAATCTCGCTGTCAATCTGCTGCTCCTCCACATCCCACCTTTCCATTTCCTGGGTAGTGACAGTAATGGGTGTTAGGAAGTTTCTCACTGTAAATTTTTACATGGGCATTGTTTACACTGTTTAGAATCAGGAGTTACAGAGCCTGAGCCACACTGAGCAGAGACGTCTACTAATACACTTTGAGTGTTAATAATGGGATGTCAGTGGAGTAAATAGAAATCTGACAAACTACTTATTTCAAAATTGTTCAGACATCTCAACAACTAGACACAAAGTATGCAGTTTAGCACATCCCTAAAATAAGATCTTATGAACCAATGGCACTGTCTTTCTTAGTACAATATGTTAAATGTTTTAGAAGTCACGTTACATATTTGTTACCTGTGCTGACAAAAAGAGTCGAATACGCACAGGCTAATTACAAGCTAAAGGCAAACAAGTGAAAAATGTACATTTTGGAGGTTTTCACAATAATGTTCATTAAGTACCCTCGTCTAGTGATCACAATGCTCCAAATAGCAATTTAATATCTAAAAGTATTTATTTGTACATTTTAGAGCTGCAACTAACGTTTATTTTAATAATCGATTAATCTGTCGATTATTAGTTCGATTAATCGATGAATCGGATAAAATAATAAAATAATAAAAAAGCATTAATTTTCAACCCTTTATTGAAAAATATAACTGACAGTGCAAAACATATTTAGAAAGTGCACAAACAGATTGCTCCTTGAACATCCCTGAGCTGTTAAAGTAAAAAAATGGACTAACACAAAAAAACATATACACATCACAGGTATACTTTACATCTGCCAAATTAAATATATAGTTTTTTTTTTTAAAGTGCACAAAAAGATTTAGATTTTTGTTGAAAGTCACTTGAGCTGTCTGAGGAACAATAAATAATTTATAGGGATGTCCCGATACCACTTTTTCACTTTCCGATACCGATGCCTGTAGCTTTGGCTTTTGCCAGATACCGATATTATTCAGATATTTTTATTTTATTTTTAAACAAATAAAAATATAGCAATTTCTCAATTAGCCCCTTAAAATATACCTTCAGTATATAGTCCACAACAAAAGTTGATTATGAAAGATTGCCACCCTTTATTCAAACACTATATATATATATATATATATATATATATATATATATATATATATATATATATATATATATAAATAAAATAAAATACTGGTACTTCAGTAGGCTACTTAAAGCTAGCTAGCTAGCTACCAACAGGTTTAAAGTTAAAACAATTTAAACAGCAGTATTCTACATTGTAAATACCAGTACAGTTTTTTAAAGCAAGTAGAATTTCTATAACTGTGTGTTAAACTGATTATCACTCTTGTGTGTGTTAAACACAATCTACTTAATACAGACAGCCTCATTATAAAGATAAACAACAAATCCCCAAAATATATGATCATAATCTATGACAAAAAATGCTATTATAAACTAGATTAGTGAATAATACATATTGCTCTTTGTATTGTTGTAAAATACATTCATGAAAAACAAGAACTTAGAATTTTAAAATTGAGACATGTTCTAAGTGTATAGCAAAGCTATTTAATGAGGCAGCAACATTAATAATTATTAATGTTAAGAAGCTTTAATTGCGTCACTGCATTATGAAATGAATCACTCCAACACAGTGCGGCACAAAGCGCTTATGCGCATCCCGAGCGCAGAATGATGCGCTTGAAACCACGTGGAGTTACAGCGCACAGCCGAGTACGCGTCGAGTCCGCTTTGAAAAGTGCAAAGCACAAAGGAAATACATATTGATGGACAGTGTATTATACAGTATCTATCTATACAATAGTTTATTGAGCCTTTTCTTTAACAGTTTTCAGTTACTGTGCGCGTGAAGAACAATAGCGCTCCGACTCTAGTGTTGTGATCTAACCGAGGGCGTCCGATACCTGGTAGAAAGTAACACGATTAAGTTACAGCAATTAAGTCCAGCAAGATAATGTTGTTTTATGCGAAAACATAGACCTTTATATACAGATAAAGTATAATAGTATTAACATTGAATGATCTTGAAGATAGTTTCATCATTGACTGTAACCGAACGCGACACGCTGTTTGAGTGCTGAATGGAGAATGACTGACAGCCGCGAGAGGGAAAAGTTTACGTGATCTTGAATTTAATGACTTAAATATTAATTTCTCTCTCACATAATGGCTTCAGAACACTTATAATAGAGTGCACGAAAACGTTATGGTACTTTAGAATGTTTTTTTGCCTTCTGTGGAGCTTAACAATAACATAATAGTATACGCACAATATCGGATGTGGATCGGCCTCGTATGATCGATACCCGATCCCGCAAAAAATGGCAGGATCGGAGCGATACCGATCCTGAGTATCGGATCGGGACATCCCTAATAATTTATAACAAATAAAGAAAAATACAAATCAGAAAACATAACAGCATTTGTTTGAACATCTGAACTTATCTACTACACTACTAGCTCTTTTCTTAGAGGCTATGTTTCCTGCTGCAGAAAACAGCCGCTCAGATGATGTTGAGGTGGCAGGGATGCATAGGTAAGACTTGGCTAGCCTGGCCAACATGGGATATCTGTCATTGTTAGCCTTCCACCACAGTAATGGGTTTTCTTCCTTGGCAAGGCTTTTTTCTCCAAGGTATGTAAGAACTTCTTTCCTCACGTGTGGAAGGTGTGGACATCCTTCTTTCCAAGGTGTGGACATCCTCAGCTTGGCCTGGTCTATCATCTTCTTCAACATCAGAACCAAGGAGTGAGTCAAGTAGAGTGGCTTGAGGTGTTGATTCACTAGCTGTAGTATCGGTGGAGGTAACACTGCAACTGCCATGCTGCTGCACATCCATCTTCCTTCTCTCTTCAAGTACCATTGTTTGCACTTTAGTTTGAACACGTAGGACTTCATCAGGTGAAAGAAACTTGTTCAGTTTCCTAAACATTGGGTCAAGGACCATCGCAAGAATCACTGTGTTTGGTGCGCTATCTGAGAAAGCAGTCTCCCTTTTCCATCTCTCCTGCAACTGCTGCACAGCAGTGAGTTGAAAAGCCCGCAGAGGGGCTGACTCGAAGACAGCACTCTGGGTGGACTTCAACTGCCCCTTCACAAGTGGAGGTATTGTAATTAATTAATTACATTTATATAGCGCTTTTCTGGACACTCAAAGCGCTTCACATAGAGAGGGGTATCTCCTCAACCACCACCAATGTGTAGCATCCACCTGGATGATGCGACGGCAGCCATATTGCGCCAGAACGCTCACCACACACCAGCGACACTTTCCACGCAAACGGTGGCACATTCAAAAGCCTTGAGGACTGTTGAAAGCTCTTTCAGCAGGCTCCACTGGTCTGGTTTCAGATCTAGGTACCTTTTGCCTCTCTGTGTGACAGAGCTGTCAGACAGTGTTGCTGTTACAGGCCATCTTTGCACAAGCAGTCGGCTTATCATGTAGAATGTGCTATTCCACCTGGTTCTTACGCAGGGCTCCAGACTAACTTTTCCACTGGTTGCACTGGTGCTACCAACCTTCTCAGTTGGTCGCACCAGCATATAATTTGGTCGCACTTTTTTGGCTACATGCCATGGGATTAATCAATGCATGCTGATGAATAGTGGTTTTAATGGACCAAAGCTAGCAAAGGCTTTCTGGGTTGCAGCATAAACACCTGTAATATATTAATTATCATTGCCAAATTTCAGGATTTTCGTGGATTTTGGACTGTAATTTTAATCTGTAACTTTAAGCATTTTACATTTTAATAAACATAGCAGATTTGGATAATTTGTAGGGCGTTTTTGAAGACCGATCCATAGTGGGGTGGAGCACACAGCTAAAGTCTCCTCCTAGGATTAGTTTATGTGTGGTCAAATTAGGGAGATTGGTTAAAATAGATTTTATAAATGATACATCGTCCCAGTTGGGGGCATAAATATTCGCTAATTAAACTGATTATCACTCTTGTGTGTGTTAAACACAATCTACTTAATACAGACAGCCTCATTATAAAGATAAACAACAAATCCCCAAAATATATGATCATAATCTATGACAAAAAATGCTATTATAAACTAGATTAGTGAATAATACATATTGCTCTTTGTATTGTTGTAAAATACATTCATGAAAAACAAGAACTTAGAATTTTAAAATTGAGACATGTTCTAAGTGTATAGCAAAGCTATTTAATGAGGCAGCAACATTAATAATTATTAATGTTAAGAAGCTTTAATTGCGTCACTGCATTATGATATGAATCACTCCAACACAGTGCGGCACAAAGCGCTTATGCGCATCCCGAGCGCAGAATGATGCGCTTGAAACCACGTGGAGTTACAGCGCGCAGCCGAGTACGCGTCGAGTCCGCTTTGAAAAGTGCAAAGCACAAAGGAAATACATATTGATGGACAGTGTATTATACAGTATCTATCTATACAATAGTTTATTGAGCCTTTTCTTTAACAGTTTTCAGTTACTGTGCGCGTGAAGAACAATAGCGCTCCGACTCTAGTGTTGTGATCTAACCGAGGGCGTCCGATACCTGGTAGAAAGTAACACGATTAAGTTACAGCAATTAAGTCCAGCAAGATAATGTTGTTTTATGCGAAAACATAGACCTTTATATACAGATAAAGTATAATAGTATTAACATTGAATGATCTTGAAGATAGTTTCATCATTGACTGTAACCGAACGCGACACGCTGTTTGAGTGCTGAATGGAGAATGACTGACAGCCGCGAGAGGGAAAAGTTTACGTGATCTTGAATTTAATGACTTAAATATTAATTTCTCTCTCACATAATGGCTTCAGAACACTTATAATAGAGTGCACGAAAACGTTATGGTACTTTAGAATGTTTTTTTGCCTTCTGTGGAGCTTAACAATAACATAATAGTATACGCACAATATCGGATGTGGATCGGCCTCGTCTGATCGATACCCGATCCCGCAAAAAATGGCAGGATCGGAGCGATACCGATCCTGAGTATCGGATCGGGGACATCCCTAATAATTTATAACAAATAAAGAAAAATACAAATCAGAAAACATAACAGCATTTGTTTAAACGTCTGAACTTATCTACTACACTACTAGCTCTTTTCTTAGAGGCTATGTTTCCTGCTTCAGAAAACAGCCGCTCAGATGATGTTGAGGTGGCAGGTAGGGCTGCACGATTCTTGCTAAAATGTGAATCACGATTTTTCTCCATGGGAATTGAGATCACGATTCTCTTACACGATTCTCTTTTTTTTTCATCCAAAATGTATTGCACTCAAGAAAAAAAAAAAAAAAAAAAAAAAACAAGACCGAAAGTGCAGTAACAAAAAATAAATAAAAAAAATCTAAATTGTTTAAGCTGGCTCTTTGGGGCTAGCCTATGTAGCTGTCTGTGTATTAAATGAACTAAAATAAAGTGTAGGCAGTGTTGTGCCAGTTCATACTTAAAAAGAACTAGCTCAAAGTTCAGTTCACACAGATTATAATGAACTAGTTCACGTTCATAGTTCATTTTTTTTAAAAATGAACTAAGTTCACATATCTAAAAATGTACTAGTTCACGTTCATTTGTTAAATTCTTTAGGCCACTATCTTACTCAATAGAACCTCTTTACCATCCATTACCAGCTGCAAATCACTGCCACTCCAAAACTAATCAAAATTATTGTACCAATAAACAAGAGACAATTATTATAGCCAGGAGAAAAATAATGTATTACCCCTTAAATAATGTGTAATCATGATATGTAGCAATTGGAAATAAGGTGCAATCAGGGTATACTGTATGTTCAGTGAATTTTATTTAGCCAGCATGAACCAAATTACCCAGGACTTTAAAAAGGTATATTTAGGTTCATGGGGAAAAGATCAGTCTACTGACAAAAATCCAGCATATTTTGAACGGCAGTAACTATGTAAACCAGACCAAAGTAGTCATGTACTGTAATGTCATATTAGCTTGGGCTTACCCTGCTCAATGTGCAATACTCAACCAACACATTTTCACACCTTCAAAAGGAAGTAAACAGTGAGTAAACGATGAAAATGCCATTTACATTGATTATAATAAAACAATCTTCCTGATTATATTTGTCTAAAGAAAATGAACAGCTACCCGCTGAACAACTTAACTTACTACGTACAGTAGGCACTCTGATTCCATGTATGGGGCATTTAATATTCATATGACACACAAACATAAGTAGATAAGACCTGTTTAGTTCAAAAGATCACTCGTTGTGGAAAAGCGCAGATCATAAGTGATGATACGAGCAGCGCACGGCCAGATCTACCTCGCGTGCGCGCGCGCCAAGTATGCATACTATTGCAACTCCCCCTGCCTTCACGTTACCCGTACTATGAATACTTCGACCTCGTCTAACATACCCAGAGGTGATAATAGACCTCTACAACAATACTGTCGGGGGTTGGATTCGGCGACTCAAAACGGGAGTTGGAGGTAAAACCTGACTTTTCAAATGAGCGTGAACGTGAACTGCGCGTGCTGCTCGTTCATTCCGGACAGAGTGAGCGACGCTCTCGTTCGCGTTCATGGTATGAAAAGTGATTCGTTCAGTTCAGCGTTCGGCGAAAATATGAACGAGTTCAGTGAACGTCGTTCATTTAACGCGTTCATGCACAACACTGAGTGTAGGCTATATTTAATATTTTCTGGCTAGTTTACTTTAGCTTTTTTTAGAATCAGACATCACACTTTCACCCAAACTGAATAATTACAAACTGCGGTCTTCCCAACTTTCATGTTGTTTGAAGACGTCTCTCTCTCTCTCTCTCTCTCTCTCTCTCTCTCTCTCTCTTTTGTGAGTGTGACCAATATAACGCGTGAATGCAGCATGATCTGAATGCAGGGAAATAGACGGAAGTGAATCGCCATCATTAAGAAATGAGATCGCATTTGTGTTTGAAATCGAGATTCGCGATTTTTTTTCGATTAATCGTGCAGCCCTAGTGGCAGGGATGCATAGGTAAGACTTGGCTAGCCTGGCCAACATGGGATATCTGTCATTGTTAGCCTTCCACCACAGTAATGGGTTTTCTTCCTTGGCAAGGCTTTTTTCTCCAAGGTATGTAAGAACTTCTTTCCTCACGTGTGGAAGGTGTGGACATCCTTCTTTCCAAGGTGTGGACATCCTCAGCTTGGCCTGGTCTATCATCTTCTTCAACATCAGAACCAAGGAGTGAGTCAAGTAGAGTGGCTTGAGGTGTTGATTCACTAGCTGTAGTATCGGTGGAGGTAACACTGCAACTGCCATGCTGCTGCACATCCATCTTCCTTCTCTCTTCAAGTACCATTGTTTGCACTTTAGTTTGAACACGTAGGACTTCATCAGGTGAAAGAAACTTGTTCAGTTTCCTAAACATTGGGTCAAGGACCATCGCAAGAATCACTGTGTTTGGTGCGCTATCTGAGAAAGCAGTCTCCCTTTTCCATCTCTCCTGCAACTGCTGCACAGCAGTGAGTTGAAAAGCCCGCAGAGGGGCTGACTCGAAGACAGCACTCTGGGTGGACTTCAACTGCCCCTTCACAAGTGGAGGTATTGTAATTAATTAATTACATTTATATAGCGCTTTTCTGGACACTCAAAGCGCTTCACATAGAGAGGGGTATCTCCTCAACCACCACCAATGTGTAGCATCCACCTGGATGATGCGACGGCAGCCATATTGCGCCAGAACGCTCACCACACACCAGCGACACTTTCCACGCAAACGGTGGCACATTCAAAAGCCTTGAGGACTGTTGAAAGCTCTTTCAGCAGGCTCCACTGGTCTGGTTTCAGATCTAGGTACCTTTTGCCTCTCTGTGTGACAGAGCTGTCAGACAGTGTTGCTGTTACAGGCCATCTTTGCACAAGCAGTCGGCTTATCATGTAGAATGTGCTATTCCACCTGGTTCTTACGCAGGGCTCCAGACTAACTTTTCCACTGGTTGCACTGGTGCTACCAACCTTCTCAGTTGGTCGCACCCAGCATATGATTTGGTCGCACTTTTTTGGCTACATGCCATGGGATTAATCAATGCATGCTGATGAATAGTGGTTTTAATGGACCAAAGCTAGCAAAGGCTTTCTGGGTTGCAGCATAAACACCTGTAATATATTAATTATCATTGCCAAATTTCAGGATTTTCGTGGATTTTGGACTGTAATTTTAATCTGTAACTTTAAGCATTTTACATTTTAATAAACATAGCAGATTTGGATAATTTGTAGGGCGTTTCTGAAGACCGATCCATAGTGGGGTGGAGCACACAGTTAAAGTCTCCTCCTAGGATTAGTTTATGTGTGGTCAAATTAGGGAGATTGGTTAAAATAGATTTTATAAATGATACATCGTCCCAGTTGGGGGCATAAATATTCGCTAATTAAACTGATTATCACTCTTGTGTGTGTTAAACACAATCTACTTAATACAGACAGCCTCATTATAAAGATAAACAACAAATCCCCATCATAATCTATGACAAAAAATGCTATTATAAACTAGATTAGTGAATAATACATATTGCTCTTTGTATTGTTGTAAAATACATTCATGAAAAACAAGAACTTAGAATTTTAAAATTGAGACATGTTCTAAGTGTATAGCAAAGCTATTTAATGAGGCAGCAACATTAATAATTATTAATGTTAAGAAGCTTTAATTGCGTCACTGCATTATGATATGAATCACTCCAACACAGTGCGGCACAAAGCGCTTATGCGCATCCCGAGCGCAGAATGATGCGCTTGAAACCACGTGGAGTTACAGCGCGCAGCCGAGTACGCGTCGAGTCCGCTTTGAAAAGTGCAAAGCACAAAGGAAATACATATTGATGGACAGTGTATTATACAGTATCTATCTATACAATAGTTTATTGAGCCTTTTCTTTAACAGTTTTCAGTTACTGTGCGCGTGAAGAACAATAGCGCTCCGACTCTCGTGTTGTGATCTAACCGAGGGCGTCCGATACCTGGTAGAAAGTAACACGATTAAGTTACAGCAATTAAGTCCAGCAAGATAATGTTGTTTTATGCGAAAACATAGACCTTTATATACAGATAAAGTATAATAGTATTAACATTGAATGATCTTGAAGATAGTTTCATCATTGACTGTAACCGAACGCGACACGCTGTTTGAGTGCTGAATGGAGAATGACTGACAGCCGCGAGAGGGAAAAGTTTACCTGATCTTGAATTTAATGACTTAAATATTCATTTCTCTCTCACATAATGGCTTCAGAACACTTATAATAGAGTGCACGAAAACGTTATGGTACTTTAGAATGTTTTTTTGCCTTCTGTGGAGCTTAACAATAACATAATAGTATACGCACAATATCGGATGTGGATCGGCCTCGTCTGATCGATACCCGATCCCGCAAAAAATGGCAGGATCGGAGCGATACCGATCCTGAGTATCGGATCGGGACATCCCTAATAATTTATAACAAATAAAGAAAAATACAAATCAGAAAACATAACAGCATTTGTTTGAACGTCTGAACTTATCTACTACACTACTAGCTCTTTTCTTAGAGGCTATGTTTCCTGCTGCAGAAAACAGCCGCTCAGATGATGTTGAGGTGGCAGGGATGCATAGGTAAGACTTGGCTAGCCTGGCCAACATGGGATATCTGTCATTGTTAGCCTTCCACCACAGTAATGGGTTTTCTTCCTTGGCAAGGCTTTTTTCTCCAAGGTATGTAAGAACTTCTTTCCTCACGTGTGGAAGGTGTGGACATCCTTCTTTCCAAGGTGGGGACATCCTCAGCTTGGCCTGGTCTATCATCTTCTTCAACATCAGAACCAAGGAGTGAGTCAAGTAGAGTGGCTTGAGGTGTTGATTCACTAGCTGTAGTATCGGTGGAGGTAACACTGCAACTGCCATGCTGCTGCACATCCATCTTCCTTCTCTCTTCAAGTACCATTGTTTGCACTTTAGTTTGAACACGTAGGACTTCATCAGGTGAAAGAAACTTGTTCAGTTTCCTAAACATTGGGTCAAGGACCATCGCAAGAATCACTGTGTTTGGTGCGCTATCTGAGAAAGCAGTCTCCCTTTTCCATCTCTCCTGCAACTGCTGCACAGCAGTGAGTTGAAAAGCCCGCAGAGGGGCTGACTCGAAGACAGCACTCTGGGTGGACTTCAACTGCCCCTTCACAAGTGGAGGTATTGTAATTAATTAATTACATTTATATAGCGCTTTCTGGACACTCAAAGCGCTTCACATAGAGAGGGGTATCTCCTCAACCACCACCAATGTGTAGCATCCACCTGGATGATGCGACGGCAGCCATATTGCGCCAGAACGCTCACCACACACCAGCGACACTTTCCACGCAAACGGTGGCACATTCAAAAGCCTTGAGGACTGTTGAAAGCTCTTTCAGCAGGCTCCACTGGTCTGGTTTCAGATCTAGGTACCTTTTGCCTCTCTGTGTGACAGAGCTGTCAGACAGTGTTGCTGTTACAGGCCATCTTTGCACAAGCAGTCGGCTTATCATGTAGAATGTGCTATTCCACCTGGTTCTTACGCAGGGCTCCCAGACTAACTTTTCCACTGGTTGCACTGGTGCTACCAACCTTCTCAGTTGGTCGCACCAGCATATAATTTGGTCGCACTTTTTTGGCTACATGCCATGGGATTAATCAATGCATGCTGATGAATAGTGGTTTTAATGGACCAAAGCTAGCAAAGGCTTTCTGGGTTGCAGCATAAACACCTGTAATATATTAATTATCATTGCCAAATTTCAGGATTTTCGTGGATTTTGGACTGTAATTTTAATCTGTAACTTTAAGCATTTTACATTTTAATAAACATAGCAGATTTGGATAATTTGTAGGGCGTTTTTGAAGATCCGATCCATAGTGGGGTGGAGCACACAGTTAAAGTCTCCTCCTAGGATTAGTTTATGTGTGGTCAAATTAGGGAGATTGGTTAAAATAGATTTTATAAATGATACATCGTCCCAGTTGGGGGCATAAATATTCGCTAATATCAGAGGAACATTATATAATGTACCTGTTATTTTAACAAATCTACCTCCTCTATCAGTTTGAACATTACTCACGCAAAACGGGGTGTTCTTATTAATAATAATCGCAGTGCCCCGTGATTTTGACTGGAACTCAGAGTGATAAATTTGCCCCACCCAAGATTTTTTAAGTTTATAGTGATCAGATGATATTAAGTGGGTTTCTTGGATAAATGCTATATTTGCCTCCAGCCTCTTTAAATGGGTAAGGATCTTATTGCGCTTTATACAATGGTTGACCCCCTTTACATTCCAACTCACAAAGTTCACTGTAAGTGATTTGCTATGTCCCAGGTTTTGCAGCATTTAATGAGCAAAAAAACTGATGTATCAACCTTTTTCTGAAATTCACCTATCAACTGAACACAATAGCACATGTATACATGAACAAATCTGAATGACAAACAAACACTTTGACCCAACCCCCCCCCCCCCCACCCTACAGCTTCCCAACTGAGAAGCAAGAGAACATCCCACATGTAATTAACCTTCAACGTTCCCAAACGCATTGGACTTCTAGAACGCTCAACGTCCAAAATAACATTTAACGCAATTGTTTTTTTGTCTTGTTGAAAAGAGATTCATAAGACATTCTAGGCTTTAACCAAGTGTCCCCACTGTCGAGATGGAGAGAGAAAGGAAAAAAAAATCAAGTGAGCAATGATAACGATTATAATGTCTGAAAAAAAATCAAAATATTAATAATAATAATAAAGTGGACAAGCACTACCGTTTTATTTCCAGAGTAAGCACAGACATGCTGGAGGCAGAGACCAACGAATAATCCAGAAAGAACTATTCAGAAACGCATGTGACCATTTTTGGTTTGATGTGCCGTTCAAAGTAATCCTCCGCCTCAGATGGTGATTTGAAAGAAAGTTTGGTGCTTTCAAAAGTGAACCGTAAATCTGCCGGATGGTGGATGCCGTAGGAAATCCCAGCCTGTTTAAACTTGAGTTTCACAGAGTTAAATGCTGCTCTTCTCACGACTCCGCTCGCCCTCATATCTGGGAAGATGTGAATACGCGCGCGCGTAATGAAAGCTCACGCGCTTCCTGGAGGCCTGGAGAATCCTGCCCTTGTCGGAGAAATAGTGCAGACGAACGATCATTGCTCTGGGTCTGCCGCCGGGGCTGGGATTCGGAGCGAGGGCACGATGAGCGTGATCAACACCACGGAGTCTGACTGAAGACCAGATAGATCCTCACCCAGCACTTCTGAGAAAAAGCAAGACATGAAATCAGTAGGCCGGCCATTGTCCACTTCTTCAGCTATGCCAATTGATACGCAGGTTTTGGCGACGACTCCTATTCTTTGAGATCTTGTTGTTGCTCTTGTAGCTTCTGTATTTGATCTTTCAAATTTGAAACTGTGGTTTCCATTGTGTCTCAGCGAGTTCGTGGTGGGAATTGAGCGTCGTTCTCTATATTCTCAATGGAATCAGGACATGATGGTTTGCTTAGTCTGAATGGAATCTCTCAGATAGCAAATTGGCTTTGGGCCGATCTGGCTTAATTTCAGCTGAGATTTTGGCCCACATACCGAATGGAATTATGGCCCAAGGTTGGCCCAAGTGCTGTTAGGCGTAAGTCAACCAGATCAATGCTGGGAGCAAACCAAAACTCGCCCAGAGCTTTACAATGTACCCATATATTATCCAGAACTGGCCCAAAACAACGCCATAATCCCCATATGCTAGCCAGACAAAAGCCAAACTGCCACCATCTTTAGGCCAGAACTCAGCCACATCTTATCCAGAAGCTGCAGAAAACAGCCATAACTGGGCCAATATTATACCAGAGTCCCCAAAACTGAACCAGAAATAATCCTTGTGTAATACTTATATTTTGTGCAAGGAATAATAAAAAATATAGCTGCGAGCAGCGATTGCGGGCCCATGCTGGTGGCACCACAACCCCGGTGCCTTTAGTTACCTAAAGGCACCGGGGTGGCGTACAGCCGGCTTTGGCCCTTCATCGCTGCATATGTGTTATGTATATATGTGAAGCCGGTGGCACCGCCACCTTGGTGCCTTTAGGGTTATTCTGCACGATGTGCAAAAATGTAGCCCCAGCTTTGGGAGGATTTAAATTCATTCGAGCTTCAATTACCAATTTGTAGTTTACCAATTTATCTTACTTTTATTAAAACCAAACTATACATTTAAAAGATTAGGGTATTATGCATATTTTGTCATTTAAAAAAATACAAAGTTGTTATGCAAAAAGACAAGGACTTGCAGGAAAAATCTACAGTCAGCCACACACACACACACACACATACGCACACACACATAAACACAGACACCAGCAACCCATCCCCCCCTCCTCCCCTCCCTCACAGAGACATTCAAGAGACAAGAGAGAGACAAAATACACATCCAAACTACAATATCTGACTTTCTTTTGGTCTGAGCTTCTTACTGTTAATTTGAAAGTTGATCGACTTGACAAGAACAATATACATGGCAAGTTTTGTGACTATAGGTAAAACGAGCAAAGTTATAACACATTTTATGTGTCCTTTTTTAGTCATAAAATTCATTTCCTCGCCACGGCCAAACCGTTCGAGATATCAAAAATCGGTCCGGAATTGAGCATCCTCAAAGTCTTGACTTCATGCACACCGAGTTTGGTTAAACACATGCGTTGTAATTTGATGTATTTCTCCTATGAGATTTTTTCAAACAACCCATAATTCCCAACTTCAATATGAACTGTCGTAAAAACTTAGAGCACGAAAGCTGTTTGACCTGATGTGATCTATAAGTCTACCGAGTTTCATATTATTACATGCAAGTGTGTTTGATTTAGGGACCAAATTTTCAGATCAAGTTTATGGACCAAGTTAATTTAATTAATAAACTAATTATATAAAACTATTGTCAATGCACTACAATTAAACTGGTTATATGCCTTAACTTATAAAAAATAAAAAACTTATTTAAAAAAATACCAGATTTAAGGCATTTCTTTTTTTATGCAGGCCATACACACAGCAGTGAAATGGTTAAGGCCCCTCCCCCTACAAACACACACACAGACACAGAGAGAGAGAGACGTAGGCTCAGAGAGAGCATGACCACATTCAAACAAAAATATCTGACTTTCTGTGGGTCCTAGCTAATGAGTGTCAATTAGAAAGTTGTCCAGCTCAGAGGAGTACAATATACATACCGATTTTAGTAACTGTAGAAAAAACTAACAACCCCACTTTTGGAGGTTGTAATAAGAGGTTGATTTCAAAGCATTGTGAAAGTGACACACTTCCTGCTGCCAGTTGGTGGCGCTATAACTTTGACTCACAATAGTCACATCCATGTGATCGTCCTCTTACAGCGAACACACTGCTGAAGTTTCATCAAGATCAGTTAATGTATGCTGAAGTTATAACACACTTCCTGATTCACGTTTCTCGCCATAAATTCGTTTCCTCGCCGTATGTTGACCGTTCGAGATATCAAAAATCCCCTCGCAATTTTTCATCCTCAATGTCTTGACTTCAGGCTGACCGAGTTTCGTTCCATGTGGATCAAAGCTCTAGGAGGAGTATATAAAATTCCATTGCGTGCGTTTTAAAAATAACCGCAAAAATCTGACTTCCTGTTGGGCTGGGGTAAAAAGTAAGAGTGTGAGGTATAGATGAAACGATGAGATCGACATGTGTACCGAGTTTCATATTATTACACACAAGCGTGTTTGAGTTATGGACCAAGTGTTCGGACCACGTTCCAGGGGCGCTGTGAGCTCCCCTGCCACGCCCGGGTACCATCTTCAGCCCGGCTCTGATGGCCGCGGGTTCTGACCCGTGTGCAAAGTTTCAAGAGTTTTCGAGCATGTTAAGGGCCCCAAAAGTGCCCGAGTAGTCGCTAGAAAAAAAAAAAAAAATAATAATAATAATAATAATAATCGGAAGGAAAACAATAGGGCTCTGCGCCCTTTCAGGGCTTGGGCCCTAATAATCGACAAGGAAAACAATAGGGCCGCTCGCCCTTTAGGGCTTGGGCCCTGATATATAGCTGCGAGCAGCGATTGCGGGCCCAGCCGGTGGCACCGCAACCCCGGTGCCTTTAGTTACCTGAGAGGCACCGGGGTGGCGGTACGCCGGCTCTGGCCCTTCATCGACTGCTCGCACCTATATATATATGTATATATATATATATATGTGTGTGTGTGTGTGTATATATATATAAGCCGGTAGCACCGCCACCTTGGTGCCTTTAGGGTTATTCTGCACGATGTGCAAAAATGTAGCCCCAGCTTTGGGAGGATTAAATTCATTCAGCTTCAATTACCAATTTGTAGTTTACCAATTTATCTTACTTTTACCCTTACAGAAAAACCACATGAGTTTCACATGTGCAAAAACACATGTGATCACATGTGATAACGTGGACATCAGTGTGGGAATTATACCGCGGCCATTGCCGCCGTTGCCTTACACTTTGGCCGTCATGCCCCGTGAAAAAAAAATCATCCTACGGCCACAGTGGCCTGTGTGCCCTGGCCCTGTCCAAGTTACATATAAGCGCCAGTGCGGCATAGAGGGGTTGCTTTGAATTACAGCGAGCCACCCAAGAAGTCTCTGAAATTCAAATAGTTTGTGGATTCGCCAGGTGCAGTGTCATAATCATATCGATGATCTCACGCCTCAAAACAGCAGTGCAAGAAGCACGTAAGTTAACATCAGCACCAACAGAAGAACGACACTCAAGTAAATATTAGCATAGCAAACGAGCTAGCCGGTTTGATATGATACGTTATGATTTGACTCAACACTTAGAATTACCGGTATATTAAACTTGTTAACCGTTGCCAGTGCGTCGACGCACGTTACTAAGTTACTAGATTTAATGTTTTTACCTTGACAAACTATACATCATTAAAATTATATAAGACTCGCGTTTCAGTATTTGACCACTATTATATTCTGAGAAATTTATATTGACAGTTATGTCTTAATGCGTCAGACGTTCCCATTCATAAAAAAACTCCTGTGCTGTCGTCATGACAGCGATTCACAAAACAACGTCCCTCACGGCTTTTAGCTCAAAAGTGTGCAGATTTTACGAAATATTGATCTCAGTTTACATCAGATTTATATTGACAGGAATAATATTTTTATTGAATTTATAGCCAAATGCGTCGATGTAATCATTATGAGCACTGTACTGATGTGCGGACGCTCTACTGAACATTATAGTCCATCTTTGAACACATGAAGAAGAGCGTTCGACAATGCAGGAAATCCCCGACCACAAACAAAGCTAACAGATCGCTGTAACATGCACATTATGTCGTTTTAAAGACAATAAACATTTTTGCAATTATATTTGACTTACCTGTATTCTTCGAGCCATGTCAGGCATTTTCATAATAGATTATATGTATAATGTTATGATAATCGATAGACTTTATCATCGTTTCATTATAGGCAAATATTATATTTTATGTCTGATTTTTTTTTACCTTCTAGAATGTAAGGGCACTCTCTCTCATTAAAAAATATGTTTTTTATTTTTATTAAAAAAGTCATAATTCATGTCTTATTCCAAATTAGGATGTTATGGTATTAATCTGAATGGTAAAACCATCAAATTGTACTCAATGGCCTTTGTGCCCTGTCATATGGCCTTGGTGCCCCTAAAAAAAGAAAAGGTGGAGGCCAAATGGCCTTGCCCCTAAAAATACAGAATTCCCACCCTGGTGGACATGTGATTTTGCACATGTGAAATTTAACATGTGAAATATGTGCAACACATGTGCTTTGCACATGTGAAATATGTGCAACACATGTGCTTTGCACACGTTAAACATGGGAAACATGTGGTTTTGGAACAAACCCCCATGTGAAACCCATATGATTACATGTGAAACCCATGTGATTACATGTGAAACCGTGGGATTGCATGTGAAAACCAAACCCATGTGATTGCATGTGAAACCCATGTATATTCCCATGTGAAACCCATGTGATTACATGTGAAACCCATGTGATTACATGTGAAACCGTGGGATTGCATGTGAAACCCAAACCCATGTGATTGCATGTGAAACCCATGTATATTCCTATGTGAAACCCGTGTGATTACATGTGAAACCCATGTGATTGCATGTGAAACCCATGTGATTACAAGTGAAACACATGGGATTGCATGTGAAACCCAAACCCATGTGATTACAAGTGAAACCCATGGGATTGCATGTGAAACCCATGTGATTGCATGTGAAACCCATCGGATTGCATGTGAAATGTAAAATTCCCATATGAAATCCATGAGCTTACATGTGAAACCTAAAATTCCCATGTGAAACATTTAATCGCATGTGAAACCCATGAGATATCATGTGAAATGTAAAGTATCTTTTGTGAAACCCATGAAATAACATTTGAAACCCATCCATTTTAAACTATCCATTTTAAAGCTACACACCATGTAAACCTGTAACTTCATGTAAGATCCATGTAAAAACCATTAAGCAATATACCACAGAAAACGGTAGGCCTACCATGTTCTTTTGTAGGGTCTATAGCCTAATGTTTCCCAACATTAAAACAAATAAGTCAAATTTACTTTTTATTTCATTTCAAAATATGTAATACAAATTGAACGTTTAAAACAAACAAACAAAGCAAAACCAAATTAAAATTATACATAAATACATAAAAAGCCACAAAAAATTGCAGGTATACGCACATGTGAGCGCTGTGAGTGTGTGTGTGGTGTGCGTTTGTAAAAGTGTGTCTCAGTCCTTTGTGTCTTCTGCAGCAGACATCCTGTTTTGGGATAGAAAAAGATCAAAGATTAGGGCAGTGCAAACCATAGACTAAAAAAAAAAATATGGACGTAGTGTCCATGACGTCACCCCATAGGTTTCTGAAAAGCATTTTTGAAGCCTAAATTGGATGGGGCTTAAAATTAATTATTATTCATTTGTAATATTATTATTATGTCATTAAACATACGTAAATATGCTATGAGCAAAACATGTTGGCAAAAAGCAATGCCGTTTACATCTTGCTTAAACAACTGTATAAGACAAGTGGTGCGTCTCATTTATAAAAAAAAACTATTGACAGTTTGTGAATAGATCACAATGTAGACTGAGGAATAAACTGAGTCCTCAGTCCTCGTCGGTTTCACAAATGTAAACAGACACATGGGGATCACACTTGGATGTTGGATCATCTGAAATACTGTATTACCTTTCTGCTCGTCTCCTCAGATCTTTTAACTTTTGTGCCATGCAGACCTTGATCTCAGTGCCTCCGATGCCTGGGTGCCTCTTTTTGACATGGTCTGTAGGAAATGAGATTGATTACATTAAAATTTGAATACAAGTTTGTCATGATGTGACATAACTGCCAGATTCAAACTGTGCTTTCCACGCTATGGCTGTCGCTGACAGACGCGCTCAGCGCCATATAAAAACGCTCAGACATGCTTACCAATTATTAGCTGCACTTTTGTAGGTTTTTCACCAACAACCCCTTTTTTCCGTTCATGTTGCCATCTCTTCTGAATGAGAAGATGGAGTCCATAAGAGTTTTGGTTAACTTTTTGTAACCCTTACATCTTTGAGCATGATCCAAAGCAACTGGGTTCATTAAGTCAGTCACAGACTTGTTCTGCAAAGCAAAAATAAAATAGAAAATTTTCGTCAGGACAGAAACCGTGATCTTTTCAACGTTATTGTGTATTAGGTGAGGTGTAAGGTGTGAGGTGTAAATTTTAGCATACAAGTATTTATTGTTTATGCTCGAGTCTTGTTACTCTTTTACCTTCATAGTTAGTCCAGAGTTTAGGGGTAAAATGTGAGAAATCTCCTTTAGTGGACTTAGATATGCTGGGAACTACTCACTGAACTATGACTTCAATGCTCATGAAGTCATGTAAATTGAAGTCACCATATTCAGTTGAATTAATAGGAAATCATCTGACTTTAATGAGAAACATGACCTAACAAGTCAGTGTTTTTTTATATTTGAATACTATACATTCTTACAATGTAAACATCCTAAACATTTCTAATTATTATCAATGTTAAAAACAGTTATGCTGATTATTGTGTTTTATGTAAACCATTGTAACAGTTTAAACCATTTTTCCCCCTCCAGGATTCATTGTTAAATAGACCACAAACATACAGTATGAAGGGTAGTTTACACTAATGTTCAAACATTTGGGGTCAATGATAGATTTAAAAATTAATAGAACAAAAAAAGGAAATTCATATTTTTACTCAGCAAGGATGCATATTCAAATAAATGCAGCTATTTAAACCTTTCTATTCATCAAATAATCCTGAAAAACACAAAAAAATGAAGCAGCACAACTGTTTTCAACACTGATAATAATCATAAATGTTTGTTTGAGCATCAAATCGTCATATTAGAATAATCTATGAAGGATGATGTGAAGCTGTGATGCTGACAGTTCAGACTTTGATCACAGGAATTAATTGCATTTTATAATATATTCACATGAGAACGCATTTTTTTATTTATATTATTTACACAATATTATTATTTTTAATGTGTTTTTTTTTTTTTGTTAAAGGAGTCATAACCTTTAACCCCTGGGACCAAAACGCGCCCCGCGTTTTGATAGTTTTTTTTTACATAGCTGCACCATAGACTTAAAATACTCCATCATTAATGGTCATATAAATAAAATCAATACATGACTATAAACTATAGAGGGTCTTCTTTTTTTGTGTACACTCTTATTAATATCAAAACCTTGTGTTTTTTGTAAAATAAATAAATTTAAACAGGGTGCGCTTTCAGCTCACTCTGTCTCCGCAAAAATCTTTCTGAAAACGCGTTACGAAAAAGAGCTGTAACTCATTAAATACTTGTCACAGAGACACGAAAGATCTCTCTTTATGAAGCTGAGATTCTTTTCTTTTTAAATGAAGTCATTTATATAAAAAGCAACTATTCTCAGTTGATGTAATCTCTATGAAAAGAGAGAGATGTCAGTATTTTCCCTTTCACCTCATTACAGCGAATGAGGTGCTAATGTGACCCCGCCCACTGAGAGCGCGTGCTATTCAAACACTAATGTTGGACAAGCCATGAAAACGCCCACATCGATAAAAAAACATAGTTTATTACGGACCTAACCTCGTCCCTAACCTTTTCAAAACCGTCTTTGCTGTGGCAGTGAGGAGATCCTGAGGAAAAACTTACCTCAGATACAGTTTCATTTTGAGAAGCACGGAGTCAGCTGATGCAGTAAGTCATTTATTATAAGTGATTTGTTCTAATCACGTTAGTGTCTGTATCTGTGAAACTGCACAAAGCCGAAATATGCAGAATGCGTGTCTGATAGGAAGGATAGGCGAATTCACAGACGCGCGCGCTGTGCGTACGTTCACGTTCGCTTTCATTGGAACAAGAATCTCATGTGACATCCACATCCTTACATTCAGTAGGATAACATTAGTTATCTGTGAAACCAAAAAGTGTTTAAATATTAGGATAGGCAACGATTAATCGCGATTAATCGCATCGCAAAATAAAAGTTTGTGTTTACATAATATATTTGTGTGTAGTGTGTATAATTAATTTGTATATATAAATACACACACATGCATGTGTACTATATTTAAGAAATATATGCATGTATATACTTTATATATATTTATACATAATTAATATTATATATAAATATTTGATATATTGATAACACATTTTTCTTTAAATATATACATGCATGTGTGTGTATTTATATATACAAATTAATTATACACACTACACACAAATATATTATGTAAACACAAACTTTTATTTTGGATGCGATTAATCACGATTAATCATTGCCCATCCCTGTTGATATGATTCGGGTGTGTGAACGGACGTACGAACGAACGTTCATTTAGTTAGACTGTTAGAGTCTATGAAAGAGTTCAGATGAGATATGAAGAGTTCAGATGCAAAATCCTCTAAGTGCCATTTGAAATTTTTTTCTAGAATGATCATTTTTATCAAGCTTGTATATATAAGTTCAGGTAATTTCACTTAAATTGCAATGAAGACTACCTATTAATTGTCATTTAAGTGAAATATAAATATATACACATACACACACACTTATATGTGTGTGTGTGTTGTCCTTTCAATTTTTCTCCGTCTGACTCACCTGAATGAAAGACTCAGTCTATTATGCGTGCCTTTGTCTCTCAGGTGAGAATCACCTAATTACTTCATGATGGGGCTGGCCTGCCACGCCCAGTGCACAGCATGTGCCTTGGCAAACAAAAAAATGTTTTTCACAATATAACCCAATTCACAGTTTTATGTGAACGATTAGGAGGATGATTTTCAGATCATTGTGAAGAAAAAAACCTAGGCAACAACATCAATTAGTCAAAAGTCTTATGGACGCATATTTAGTATGTGTTTTGTGGCCTTATTTCAGAAACTTTCTTTTTTAGTTTTTACAATAACCACGCATAAACAATATTCTCTCAAAAATACAAACATGTACAAACATGTTGCCCATACATCATGGTCAGCCCTGTTTCTGATGAATATAGTGCAATTTCACCTGTGCCATTAATATGTTTATAAGCAGCCTGAAAAAAAACAAAGATGTCAGGCATGTCAGAAACCTCTCAAGGACCCCAAATACACCTTGGTCCCCAGGGGTTAATGGTTATGATGGTAACTCCAGAGCTCCTCTGACCCTTATTTCTGAATGCATTATTGTCTCAGGAGATCTGATGCAATATTTTGAGCTGTCGTGGATGGTCATTTTAATAATGCAAATGAGGGGCGCATTGATTGGTGGCAAAGAAGGAGGGGCTTGACACGCGCGTAACTTCAGCATATCATTCCAAAAAGACATCATGATTATGGCGCAAGTTGTGGAATGAACCAGGACCTGGCCAGCGACCTACGGAATTCACTCTGAACCAGAGCTGGAAACGGAAGATGAGAGTCAGTGGAAGGATATCTACATCAACATGTCTCTGAATGGTAAAGACAATCCTTTTGACCGAGAAATACATTAACATCAGTAACGAGCTAAAACGTTTGTTGCTATTTTCTCCACATAAGTTTACCTTTTATTTAATGTAGATTACATTAATGGTAATGTCAGTTCATCTACTTTTTTTTATCAGCTTACAGTGGTTATATGAGTAAACGTTTGCTATCATGTGTTGTTTTTGCCTTGTTTAGCGTTCACGCACTTCTTATAGCTGTGTTTACTCAGCTCTTATAGTGATTTTCTGAAGTAAAACCGACGCTTCATATTTTGTGTGATGTACAATAAACTTTATTAAACTCATCAGTATATGTTTGATCATAATTCGGACCTGGTCCAAAACAGCAGACTTAGGCTATTAATAAATAATGGATACACACAAGCAGATGACAAATAGGTTATAATAACTGTAATTAAACTACTAAACTATACCTGTTCCATCTCTATACAGCACTCTGACTCTGTAGGCATTATTGTCCGACTCGAAATGAACGTTGTAAATGATTCCTGTGTAAAATGTTTAGCGCAGACGAGCCAGTTGATAGGGTTGTTGGAACAGCGTCGTTAAAAATGAATTTCATCCACTGGTCCCTGGTAGTCTGGTCTGTTTTTTGGTAGAGAAAACACATTTGAATGTTGATTCTGGCAGTCAACCACAGAGCAACACACGTGTGCACTACATTTTCTGCATCTTTCTTGACTGAATATGAGGGGAAGAGGGACAGCAGCGAGCTTCCTGCAGCATATGGGGTGTCCATATATGGTATATCCTGCCCCGTCTTGACGTAAAGTCGAGGGAGAATTCAAATCTCATATTTAAGTGCGCGTGCACGCGGGCTGGTTTACGAACCCTGTGGTAAACAACGCTTCACTTTTGAATATCGGCTTCCTGGCCAATGTTTAATCTTTAGGCAATCATAACATACATTGATTCTCGTGGAAAAGTGAAAATGACAGGTTATGACTCCTTTAACATAAACGACATAAACATTTGTACCAAGACAATTAGTGTATGTTTGACATTAGTGTAGGTTTGACATTAGTGTACGTTTGGCATTTTACTTACTAATCATATGGTTCATCAATAGTGCTTTAGAGATGAAGATCAGCTCCACTTCAATACATTGCAGGGCATCAGCACTGAAGGATCTAGGAACACAACAAGCCATTTGTCACTGAGCTAACAATGTTATTATACAATGCCAGGTTTATTAAAAGGAAAGAGGCTACAGCAGAGGTGAAATGCAGAAGAGAAAGAATTTAAAATACAGAATATAATTTCTTAACTAGGATAAAAGTTAGTTTTTGGGTTTACTTATCCATTTAATTTTGCTCATACAGTGTAACTTCATTTGGATGTCAAAACCTTCTTAAAATAAACAATTTAAAAATAATTAATTTGAGAAATAAAATTAGGTTATTTAATGAGCTTCCTCGGCTCACCATGTTCCGAGGAATTGAATGTCGTCAGCATTGATGCGGGGGATCATGATGTTTCGCCAGCTCATACCCCCGGTGATGAGGAGCTCTTGGAGGTTTTGTCACGGGCTGTAGCTAGATTAAATATTGACTGGCCAGCTGATGAAAGTGAAAGTGTTTCAAAGAAAAAAAAAAGCATACTTGATGAGAGATTTTTGCCATCCAAAACACTGCCTCAACGTCGGGGCTTACCATTCTCTCCCGATCTCCACACTGAGGTGGCGAGATCGTGGAATAAACCTGTTTCATTCAGAGTGTTTAACCCGCAGACATCTAAATATAGTAACGTAATAGGTGCTGCTGATCACGGTTATACGGCGATGCCGAGGGCTGAAGAGACGCTCGCGAGCTATCTCTCTCCGAATCATCGTCATCATTAAAAGCCCCGACGTTACCCACCAGACCATTAAAATCTACATCCTCTCTGGTGGGTAAAGCATACTCGGCAGCAGGTCAGGCTGCATCATGCTTGCACACAATGACAATACTACAAGCATACCAGGCTGATCTGCTGAGGGAAGTTGATGAACGCGAGGAGGTGAGCGCTGACGCAATTCGGAATTGCGTCGCACGACAGATCTAACGCTCCGTGCCACTAAGGAGACGGCCAAATCAGTGGGCCGGTCTATGGCAGCCCTGGTGGCCACGGAGTGCCACCTATGGTTGAATTTATCTGAAATTAAGGAAAAAGATAGATCTGTTCTGTTCAGCGTGGCCGCCCGGGCTCCTCCACAATCTTCGGAGCCTCAGTGGCGGTCACAAGTGCAGGTCAGTTAGGGGTAGGCAAGATCTGAGGACTGTCATCTCTAAAAAGACCTGGGGTAGAAGAAGTCCTGACTCACAAGGGGTCAGACTTCTGAGGGTAGTCCCCTCTGGGGAGGGATGGTTTCGAAAATCATTCCTCCTCAGCGCCCATGGGGGGCTATGCTCCGAGGAGTATCGCAGCGCTGCCACATCGGTTGTTCCCTGTCGGTTCACCGTTTCAGGGCACCGAGGGTGTCAGCGTCCCCATACGGTCCTCCAAGGAGGGTCGTAGAACGGTCAGTTCGGTTGTTCCCTGTCGGTTCGCCGTTTCAGGGCACCGAAGTGTCCGATCAGACAAAATCCCGAGACCAGTCTAGAGAGACTGGTCCCCTTAGTGGAATTCATGGTAGCGTGGAAACTACTGCCAGATGTTTCTCAATGGGTCCTGCATGTGATAGAAAAAGGGTACAGAATTCAGTTCGAGTTCTCGTCCACCCAGATTTTTGGGGGTCCTTCCCACAGTGGTGGTCCCGAGCAGGCTCGGGGTTATGGAACAGGAAGTAATGACGCTTTTGCAAAAAGGGGCTATAGAAAGGGTTCCTCCTACCAGCAGAGAGTCAGGGTTTTACAGCCGATACTTCATCGTTCCCAAGAAAGATGGTGGGTTACGTCCTATTCTAGATCTGCGTCAGCTAAACAGCAAAGTTCAAAAACTCAAGTTCAGGATGCTTACACTTAAACAGATCGTGTCACAGATTCAGTCCGAGGACTGGTTTGTCACAATAGACTTGAAGGACGCTTATTTTCACATATCCATCCATCCTCATCACAGGAGGTTCCTGAGGTTTGCTTTCGAGGGGCGAAGCTTACCAGTATCGGGTCCTTCCGTTCGGCCTTCAGGTTTATCACCCCGCACTTTTACGAAATGCGTGGAATGCAGCGCTGGCTCCTCTCAGATCCCAGGGCATTCGCGTATTAAATTATATTGACGATTGGTTGATCCTAGCTCAGTCAGAGCAGTTGGCAGTTCAACATCGAGATGTTGTTCTGTCACACATGAAAAGGTTGGGGTTACGGCTAAACACCAAGAAAAGTGTGCTCCTTCCAGCACAGAGGACCACTTATCTGGGGGTAGTGTGGGATTCGACAATGATGCAAGCAAGATTGGCTCCAGCACGTATAACTGCGATCCTTACAGCCGTAAAGAATGTGAAACTAGGCCGGTCACTCACTGTGAAACAGTTTCAGAAACTGTTGGGGCTCATGGCAGCGGCGTCCAACGTGATAACTTTTAGCCTTCTGTACATGAGACCCTACAGTGGTGGCTCAGGACCAAGGGGTTTCTCCGGAGGGGAAACCCGTTTCGTATGATCGAGGTCACGCGGCAATGCTTACGGGCCTTGGTCATGTGGAAGAAACCTTGGTTCCTCGCCAGGGCCCAGTTTTGGGGGTTCCTTGTCGACGCGTCACGTTCTCGACGGATGCTTCCTGACAGGCTGGGGCGGTCATGAGTGGCCGCTCGGCGACAGGTCTGTGGCAGGACCATCAGCAGTCTTGGCATATAAACCAACTAGAAATGATGGCAGTGTTTCGGGCTCTCAAATACTTCCTGCCAGACCTGATGGGCCAACATGTGCTTGTCCGCACGGACAATACTTCGGTGGTCTCCTACATCAACCATCAGGGGGGTCTGAGGTCCAGAGTTTTATACAAGTTGGCTCTGCAGATCCTCCTATGGACCCAGGGGAAATTGTTGTCACTGAGGGCAATATATATTCCAGGGTATCTGAATGTGGGGGCCGATATTCTGTCGAAGAGCAGGGGCTGAGGCCCGGGGAGTGGAGACTCCACCCCGAGGTGGTGGAGCTCCTATGGGAGAACTTTGGTCAGGCTCAGGTCGATCTATTTGCAACTCAGGAGACAACTCACTGTCCGTTATGGTTCTCTCTCACGCAGCCAGCTCCTCTCAGACTGGATGCGAATGGTGCAGGTGTGGCCGAGGCTACACCTGTATGATTTGCCCTCGAATATCGATGCTCCCGGGAGTTCTGGAAAGAGTTCGCCAGGAAGGGGTTCAGCTGTTGTTAGTAGCCCCGCACTGGCCGACCAGAATATGGTTTGCGGACCTAGTGTCCCTCTTGGACGGCTCTCTGATGGAGATTCCGGTCAGGAGGGACCTACTTTCGCAGGCAGGGGCACAATATTTCACCCTCGCCCAAGTTGTGGAAGCTATGGGCTTGGCCTCTGAGGGGCCCAGTTCATAAGTGCTGGTCTCTCGACTGAGGTCGTGGAGACCATTCTCCAATCCAGAGCTCCCTCCACGAGAAAACTTTATTATTTCAGATGGAAATTGTTCTCTACATGGTGTGGAGAACGTGCCTTTAATCCTGTTGACTGCCCGGTTGGTACAGTTCTCGATTTCCTGCAAGACCGTTTCTCTGCTGGACTAACTCCCTCCACCTTGAAGGTGTATGTTGCGGCTATATCTGCCTTTAGATCCCCTGCGGGAGCTTCTTCTCTGAGGAGAGATCCTCTAATAACTTCGCTTTCTCCGTGGAACACTGAGGCTGAGGCCTGCCTTGCACTCCAGAGCACCGGCTTGGGACCTGGCCATTGTACTCGAGGGTCTGGCTTTGGCTCCCTTCGAACCTATCGAAGAGGTTTCAGAAAAATTCCTCACTTTAAAAGCTTTGTTTCTTCTCGCTATTTCTTCTATTAAGAGAATTGGAGATCTGCAAGCTCTTTCGGTTGCTCCCTCATGTTTAGAATTCGCACCTGGTATGGTTAAAGCATTTCTATACCTTAGGCCGGGTTACATTCCTAAGGTCCCTACGAATGTGATGGGTCCTATTGTGCTGCAGGCCTTCTGCCCTCCACCCTTCAATACCACAGATCAGGAAAGTCTCAATCTGTTATGTCCAGTCCGGGCACTGGATGCCTGACGTTCACAGAGCTGCCCTGTGGCGTAAGTCAGAGCAATTATTCGTCTGCTTTGGTTTGACTAAGAAAGGTTGCCCGGCATCGAGACAAGTAATGAGCAAGTGGATAGTTGAGGCTATCTTTATTGCTTATAATGCGGTCGGACGTCCCTCACCTATGGAGGTCCGCGCCCATTCTACTAGGAGTATGGCTGCCTCTAAGGCTTTAATTTCGGGTGTTTCCCTTCATGATGTCTGTAATGCGGCAGGGTGGTCCTCGCCGCATACATTTGTCAGGTTTTATGACCTAGACCTCTCCACTCCCGGGGGCTAGGTTGCTCGCTTCTTAGTGTGCGCATTCGACTTCACACAGAACGGGCATTTCTCAGCATGGCATAGTGGGTATGGGGTTCCCATCGCGTTGACAACGCAGCTCGAAGTTCCCTTGAAAGGGAACGTCTCGGGTTACGTATGTAACCCTGGTTCCCTGAGAGGGAACGAGAGCTGCGTTCGCCTGCCATAATTCCTGCATGCCCTGATCGACTTGCTTCAGGCCTTTCACAGAAGCTGTCGCGGTCTGATCTCAAGGGTGCTTTATAGTTTCCTGGTCAATGACGTCACCTGACGTCCTGCTCTCTCATTGGACTGATTGTACAGACGCTTCACTACGCAATCACGCAGAGCGTTCCCATCGCGTTGACAACGCAGCTCTCGTTCCCTCTCAGGGAACCAGGGTTACATGCGTAACCCGAAGACGTTCATCAAGTTCAGAAGTGACTAGAAGGAGAGCAGCAATATGAAAACCAAACCGCAGCTACTGTTAGTGTTGACTAAGTAGTTTAAATTATACACACCTTATAACAGTGCGTCGTTATTAGACCATAGCCCAGTAAACACTGCGCGCTCCCTCTCAGTGCATGTGCGCGCGCGTCTTTTGCATCAACAAAATGCGATCGATTAATTTGAGAGTCAAGTTGTAATAACGATCGAATCAAAGGAAGATTTTATCAGACTGTTTCGGTAGGCAATTGTTTGAGAGTTAAATATATAACTCGATGCTGCATATTTAGTAATTTTGCCTCAGAAACAGGATTCATTTTAACAAGCAGGATTCATTCATGCTGAATGCGATTTTCATGTTTAAAAAGTAACTATACATAAGAGAAGGAAAGATGCGGATAACTATACATTATTTAAGGTTATTTCTATTCGTAATGATATTGATATAGCCTATGAAATGTAATGTTGTTATCAAGTAACTTCATGCTTTCCCCTTTGCGAACGTGCACTCCTCTGTACTGCCTGGGTGCTGCTCTGCTCTAGTTGACGGCTGCCTTTCCCCGAACATATCACGTTAACAAACCTTTAGAAAACGGAATTCCTTTGTGGATCCTCTTGATCTGCTTTCTCCATGTTTCTTTGACAAATCTCAGCATCAGTCTCACGCGCGCTGCACGGGAGTTAACCACGGCCACTTATTTACATTTCGCGGTAGGCCTATACTCGGAATAAAAAAATCTGTTACGGCTGACGCTTTTCTACGCGGTAACGATATATATCGTCATATCGCCCAGCCCTACCATTGAGCTAACGTTAGTTTCAGCCAATGTTATTGCTCCTGAAAGTAACATCACCGAATACGTTATGTTTACGTTTGTGTTATATAAATTAGCTCACTTCCCAGTAAAACCCTTCAAAACCTCTCATCTACACATAGCAGGTAATTAAAAGAAACTTTAATAAATAAAAGTTAAACCAGAGTTAATGTTACGTTAGCCTTGCCAGCTGTTACCTCTTTAGCCTTGCTACCTCTAACGGACTTTTCCGAAGACACTAACGTTACACCATGTAGATAAAGTACATTTTTAACAGAATCGATGTCAATTACAAGTAGGAGAAATGTAAAAAAAAACATTTGTGAGTATTATTCGTGTGCTTCAGAGACTTATCTTACCTGAAAAAGCCGTGAAAAGTTGAAACAACATCGAGGGAGGGAGTTTTGTTATTTACCACAGAAGCAGTGTTCCCGCGCGTTTCCATGGCAACTCTGCGCGCCGGCCAGCGGCCACTCCAGTGTTTGAGAGTTCTTGAAAGTTCACGTGCACAGCATATTGATTAAACCACAGTCAAAATCATGCAGCACTAAAACATATTCTATACATATGTAGCATATAATAAAGATGTCCTATAAGTGCTTTGTTAAAAGAATATGAAAGCAGTTAGCCTATTGATTATATCAAATATAATATCATATTGTTGATTATGTAAAGATATTTATAATATAGCTTTGAAATGGTAAACAGTGTTGAAATAAAAGTATTGCAAAACACACTTGCCATCTAAAACTATGATCGTACATTATCATTAAAAATATTTGGTAACACTTTACAATAAGGTTCATTTATTAATCATTAGTTCATGCATTAACTAACATGAACTAACCATTGTTACTCGTATTTGTTATTTCTTTAACTAGCTAATTAATACATAATCTAGCTGTTCATTGTTGTTCATGTTAGTTCACATGTGCATTAACTAATGTTAACAAGATTTTAATAAAGTATTATGTTAAAATTAACATTACCAAAGATTAACAAATGCTGAAGAAGTATTGTTCATTCTTTGTTAATGTTAACTAATGTAGTAACTAATGAACCTTTATGTAAAGTGTTACCAAATATTTCATGAATATATTTTCACATTAGTAGGCATATGCTGGGCCTAGGCCTACACATGCATTATAAGCTTTATGTTTGCATTTATTGGTGAATAAGGCTAAAAATGTACAGTATTTGTAACGTGTTAACATAATTCACATGTTAAAACTCATTACAACGTGCAAATATATTTCACATCAGCTCCACATTATTACCTATAACATGTTTTCCACATGTGCCACGTGTTCCATTAAGTTCACATGAGGTGAAATGTTGTTCACATGTGGTTCAAACATTACTCACATGTGACATGTTGTTCACATGTGGTGAAACATTGTTCACATGTGGTGACATGTTCTACATGTGGTTGAACATTATCTCACGTGTGGTGACATGTTGTTCACATGTGGTCTAACATTACTCACATGTGGTGATCGTGGCACATGTGGTCACATGTGGGCACATGTGGTCACATGTGGAAAACATGTGATAACATGTGAAATTCATGTGTTTTTTTGTAAGGGTATTTAGAAAATAAAACTATACATTTAAAAGATTAGGTGTCTATATGCATATTTTGTGCATTTACAATTTTGTTACTGCAAAAAGACAAGGACTTGTAGGAGAAATCTACAGTCAGCCACACCCATCGCACACCCACACGCACACACACGCACACACACGCACACACATGCACACACACACCGCACACACACATGAACACAGACACCACAACCTCCCCCCCCTCCTCCCTCTCCCTCACAGAGACAGACAAAAGACAAGAGAGAGACAAAATACACATTCAAACTACAATATCTGACTTTCTTTTGGTCTGAGCTTCTTACTGTTAGTTTTAAAAGTTGATCGGCTTGACAAGAACAATATACATGGCAAGTTTTGTGACTATAGGTAAAACGAGCAAAGCTATAACACATTTTATGTGTCCTTTTTAGTCATAAAATTCATTTCCCGCGACGGCCAAAACGCTTCAAGATATCAAAAATCCGTCCGCAAACTGACAATTCAATGTCTCTGACTTCAGTGCACATCAGAGTTTGGTTAAACACATGCGTTGTAATTTGATGCATTCTCCTATGGAGATTTTTCAAACAACCCATAATTCCCAACTTCCATTTGAACTGTCGGAAAAACTTAGAGCACGAAAGCTGTTTGACCTGATGTGACCTATAAGTGTACCGAGTTTCATATTATTACATGCAAGTGTGTTTGATTTATGGACCAAATCTTTCAGATCAAGATTTATGGACCAAGTTAATTTAATTAATAAACTAATGTATATAAAACTATTGTCAATGCACTACGATTAGAACTGGTTATATTATGCCTTTACTTATACAAAATTAAAATAAAAACTTTTTTAAAACATACCAGGCTTAAGAAATGTATTTTTTTATAACAGGCACACAGCAGTGAAATGGTTAAGCCCCTCCCCCTACAAACACACACACAGACAGAGACAGAGAGAGAGATGTAGGCTCAGAGAGAGCATGACCACATTCAAACAAAAATATCTCACTTTCTGTGGGACCTAGCGAAATGAGTGTCAATTAGAAAGTTGTCCGGCTTGAGGAGTACGATATACATACCGATTTTTGTAACTGTGGAAAAAACCAACAACCCCACTTCTGGAGGTTGTAATAAGAGGTTGATTTCAAAGCATTGTGAAAGTGACACACTTCCTGCTGCCAGTTGGTGGCGCTATAACTTTGAAGTTTCATCAAGATAAGTTAATGTATGCTGAAGTTATAACACACTTCCTGTTTCACGTCTTCTCGCCATACAGTTCGTTTCCTCGCCGTAGTATTGCCGTTCGAGATATCAAAAATCCCCTCACAATTTTTCATCCTCAATGTCTTGACTTCAGGCTGACAGAGTTTCGTTCCATGTGGATCAAAGCTCTAGGAGGAGTATATAAAATTCCATTGCGTGTGTTTGAAAAATAACCGCAAAAATCTGACTTCCTGTTGGGCTGGGTTAAAAAGTAAGAGTGTGAGGTATAGATGAAACGATGAGATCGACATTTGTACCGAGTTTCATATTATTACACACAAGCGTGTTTGAGTTATGGGTGTTAAGTGTTCCAGGGTGTGCTGTCAATGCACTGAAACAGAAGAAAAACATGCAAACAATAAAAAACACCAGCAAATTAGGAGAACATTTTGATGTGAGTTTGACAACACACATGTGGCAAATACTCAGCGCAACCCAATACAAAAACGCGCTGCGAACAGCAAGAGACCTCAAAGTCCTGCAACAGAAGAAACATGCAAACAAGAAAAACACCAGCAAGTCAGGACATCCAGTTTCACAACACACATGCTGCAAATACAATGCAAACAATAAATAATAATAATAATAAAACAATAAACACCACTGTCCAGTAGATATCTGCGTTGTTGGTCAGACATTTGGAGTGTGTTTCTGTATTTGGTTTGTGTTTTAGCACATGTGATAAAAGATGTTCTTATTTTAGGGGGAGGGGGGGGGGTGGTTCTGTTTGCATCTGTTTTTCTTCTGTTGCAGCATGTTCGAGCCCTCCTCGCCACCGTACTAAAAAGCAACAGAAACCAATCAATAAATTAAATTGACACAAACAGTAAAGCAAAAGTGTAAAATGTGTCATGCATGCCACACCACCACTGCTGCTATGACATGTTATAGTATCCTTACACTAACAGTGAATATATGATAGAATCAAAAAAAAAAGAAAACACTAAAAGAAATCTTACATCTTATTAATCGGTCATCACTTGAGAGGGTTTTTCTTTGTGGTCTGGGTGTTTCATGATGCCATGGTGACTGTATTGCCTGTCCGGGAGACTGTAAAGTTGAATTCTGTTGCCACGTCAATTGACTGTGATGTTCTGTGAGGTCTTGTGAACTTCTTTCTTGCCATGGCTGCAGTAGCCTCCTCATCAGTGTCATTTTCATCCATTAGGTGCCTGTTTTATCTTTAGGAAAGGTAAATTTTTTTAAATGATTACTAAATTTGATTAAGAATGTGTGGTATGGTCATGTAAAGACAATTCAGTGACAAATTCCCTTTCTGCAATTCAAAAGAAACGTGCATTATAATATGTTAAACTGCACAAATATATAAGGACCTGTAAGAAAGGTCTATGTTAATGAATTAACGTTACAAAATAATCAATCTTACTTTATTTTCTGTTTTGGTGGCCTCAGGAAGATAAGCTGTTGTTCAGCAAGAGGCAGCTTCCGATGTTCTTAACTATAACGTCAAGCATCCCTTCAATAGAAATCAAGCATCACTTCGATTTCCTCTAACATAAAAACAAATAAAATCCAACCACACAAACCCCCCAAAAATCGTAATCTAGTAATGCGCTATAGATTAAAATCCATATGTTAAGATAGTGAAAAACTATAAACTTACCTTGATCATGTATTAAAACTCCAAAAGATAGCGTGATTGTCGAAGTTAGAACAACTAAGTTATTTGAATTTCACCGCGACTGTTGCTGAAATAGCTGCTACCGCAACTTCCGGAATCCTTTGATAGGCGGGATGGTGTCACGGGGTGCATTCTGGGAAAAGTAGTCCTTTTGCAAAACGGATTGACACCGGTATCAGTAAATCAACCTGAAATCAACTACTATTTCCATGATGCATTGCAAACTGCGATCTGTCTCAGCACACACAGACGCGCATAAAGCCGCCTGCGTGGGTTTTGCTCACACTGCTCTAAAAACCCGACAAACTTCCGGCGACTTTTGAAAACAGGGCCACGTTTTATTTCTTAACCGATTTCAAATGGCTTACATGAGAGAATATGGATGTTTCTTCTTCAAATACTTACAATATGTATAGGCTATTTTATCGGAGATTATATGCAGTTTTCATATGTCCAGGAATTGTGAAAAGCTGGATCATGGGTGTTTTTTGCTACAAAAGATCAGTAGTTTAACCATGGTCTTTTGCAGTAAATCTGTTTGTTATACAAATGGTAGCTCTATGTGAATTTCCCAAAAAGTGATTTAAAAAATGTGTGTGTGGCATATTGATTACCATTTGGATAACCACAAAGTACGCATTAAGTCCCATTCAGTCTTTTGTCTTATGATGCTGCCGACTGAACCATTTCTTTGTCTTCAGTCATTTTGCAAACATCTTTTTTTTCATTCTGCACATTATCACCTCCTTAACCCCCCATTAAAACTAATCTTGCCAATAGAATAATCAAGGCTTCTTTCCTTTAAAACCTGCCTACTTAATACATATCTATAGTGTATTTTTAACTAGGCCTATAACAAACATATTTCATTTTATTATTTTTGACAAAATTAGCCCTATTTATGAGGTTGCATTATAATGATGTCTAAAATATGAACCAATTTAACATCACATCTTACACAGCTATTTTACAGTACAGCACATTCATGAGATATTTTATTTGCTCAGCCAACCAAAACCCAACCAGATCTCAGCCAAATATTTTCCTTATTCTGGCAGACCGAACTCAAGCCAGAGCTTAGCCAAACAGATACAATTTGATTTTTGTTTCTTTTGGTTAGCCAGACTCCAGCCAGAGCTTAGCCTAGTACTGTTTGACACAGAGTGTGAAAAAAAATCGGCCCAACTGTTGCTATATCTGTCGATCTATGACATTGTCTCTATTTCATCTTTTAAAAGTTATTAAACATTCAAATGTGGGGGGGCCAAGATGGCGGCATGAGAGGTGGATGCTTTTGCTGATGCTCCTGCCTCACTCAATATAGAATGCATAATTTGTTCAGTTGAGAGCGTACTTCAGTCAATTTGAGCAATGCAACCTGAGGTACTATGTCATTAGAAACATTTTGGCCTGACTCTTTTGTGAAAATGCCGGAAACCAGCGAAGAAACTCGGAGAAAAGGATCTACCTGCGGACGCAGCTAGCGGAGGACTACCACGCGAGCGCCGACGATGCAGGCCAGCTTGATCCAGCGTTATCCAGGGCGCTACAGGAGATGACTGAGAAAATCACAAAGGTGATCGACGATAAGCTGGGGTCGCTTGCGCACAGCTATCCAAGCCCATTCGCAACAACTTGAGCAAACAACGGGCAGACTTAATGAAGCCGAGAACAGGATTGCTGCAGGTTGAGTCGTCAGCTGATACAGCGAACGCGCGGCTTCAGTCTCTCACGCGCCAAGTTTCGTCACTCGCCGAACACCTGGATGATATAGAAAATCGAGGTCGGAGGAAAAACTCTACGCATCATTGGCCTTCCTGGAAAATGCTGAAGGAACTAATCCGACCGCATTTCTTCAGTCTTGGATCCCAGAGTTTCTCAGCATCGAAACGGAAGTCGGGGATGCTTAAACTGGAGAGAGCTCATCGCATCTCTATGCCGAAAGCTGACGCCAGGGGTAGGCCTCGTCCGCTTATTGTTCGCTTCCACAACTTTCAGGATAAACAGCGGGTTGTGGATGCCAGCAGATGTGAGGCACAAAAATGAGATCTGATGTACAACGGGCTGCAAAATATCGTTCTATCAGGATTTTTCTGCTGCTGTTCAAAACAAGCGGAGGGGGTTCTACGCGGCGCGGCAAAAGCTACAGCAGATGGGAGCTGAGTACGTCATGCTTTACCCAGCTAAACTCCGAGTTACCATCGGTAAAGCTACTAAAGTTTGTGAGTCCCCTGAAGAAGTTCTGGCCTTTATTGATTCGTCAAAGTGAACATTTTCTCTTGAATGGATACCTGATGGTCTTAGGTCAGGCTTACACAATTTTATGGACCGTTAGTTTCTCGCCTGCCTCAGTGGTAGGCTATGTTAAAAATAATGTTAACTGAGTCCTGTTTGATTTCGTACTCTCTAGATTGTCAATGAGTGAGACAGGTTGCGTTAAAGTGCATGGCTACTTAAGTTGTTTAGTGTTTATCAGCCATCCTTTCTTTGAGGTCTGCACAGCAAGAGCCTTTTGCGCTGAATAGTGCTTTATTGTTGCACATCGTTCCCCTTGCTATGGGGGAAATACCCCTTGTAAAGGTATTGTTCATTGTTTTGTTTCTTTTTTGCTTTTTTTTTATATTTGTTATAATGTTCACTGTTGAAGCTTGGGCAGACTTTTTTTCATTTGAGTATTTGCTTTGCTACTTTATAAAAAGGGAGGAGCAGTTCCATATCTTTGTGCTCTATTCATTAATATCTGCTCTATACATTAATGTTGGATAGTAAACTAAAAATATGTACTTGGAATGTTAGGGGTTTGCATGGAACACTGAAATTGAGGAGGGTAATGTCTATTCTTGTTAAGGAAAAAGTAGATATTGCTCTATTACAGGAAACACATCTGGATGATGAGGCTCATTTAAAGTTAAAACACAACTGGATTGGCCAAGTCTTTTTTCATCGTTCACAACTAGTAGTAGAGGGGTTGCTATACTTATTAATAAGAACATCCCCTTTAATGTTGTGAAGAGTGACAAAGACCGATTTGGCAGGTATGTTTATCTTAAGGGGGTTTTGTATGGGGAAGAGGTTTCGTTGCTTAACGTGTATTTTCCTCCAAACTTTTCCCCTGAATTTCTCACGTCAACCCTTGCTAAATTCTCTGTATATCCCTCTGAAACACTTATTATTGGAGGGGATTTTAATTGCCTGATGAACCCTTTGATGGACAAGTGGCCTGTTAGAAATCCCTCTCCATACTAAAACAGTCAAAGACATTAGTAGCTATCTGTGAAGAACTAGACTATGTGGATGTTTGGCGAACTTTAAACCCCACAAAAAGGGACTTTACCTTCTATTCTGCACCACACAAATGTCACACAAGAATTGACTATTTTTTCATTAATAAGCTGTTTTTGCAATCGGTCGCTGGCTGTGAGTTGGGTAACATTTTCAGTATCAGATACATGCCGCTGTATATTTAGATATACTAATTCAGGGAGTCACACATCAAACAAAAAGATAGCGTTTTAACACTAGCTTACTTAAAGATACGGCCTTTCTCTCTTTTTTTTGTACAGAACTCAAAATATTTCTTTCAATTAACTCTACTGACTCAGTTAGCCCATCCTTATTATGGGAAACTTGCAAAGCATATATCAGGAGGGCTAACTATTTCATACTCTTCTAACAAGCGACACAGACAATTGGCTAAGCAAAAACTTCTTGAAACTGAACTTGATAAGGCTAAAAAGGAATTTAATGTAACATCAGACTCTAAAATACTTGAAAGAATATCTAATCTTAGGACCTCTCTGGATTTGTTGTTAACACAAAAAGCTAATACTAATTTCTTATTTTCTAAGCAGAAATTGTATGAGCATGGTAACAAACCCAGTAAATATCTTGCTCAGTTGACTAAGATTAGGGTAAAACAACAATTAATTACTTCTGTGTTGGACACATCTGGCAAACAACATTTTGATAATCCTTCAATTAATAATGTGTTCAAGGAATTTTATTCAGATTTATACAAATCTGAGCAATGTGTTGATGGTGCAGAACGAATGTATTCCTTTTTAACAATTTACCCTTGAAAACTCTCCCACAAGCTTATAGGGACCTTCTTGATGCCCCAGTTAGTAGAGAAAGGCTATGCAAGCCCTTCAGAGTCTCCAGACTGGTAAAGCACTGGGCCCTGATGGCATAAGTTCTGAATTATATAAGGAATTCCATTACGTCCTGTTGGACCCCTTCTTGAGATGTTAAACCAATCTTTTGAAGTAGGATTGTTGCCCGATTCATTAAGAGATGCTGATATCTCGTTGATTTAAAAAAAGGGAAAGATCCAGAGGATTGTGGATCTTACAGGCCGATAGCTCTACTCAATTCCGATTTGAAACTATTATCCAAAATACTGGCACTTCGTTTAGAGCAAGTATTGCCAATATTAGTCTGTGAGGACCAGAATGGTTTCATTTAAGGAAGGAGTTCTAGCCACAATGTCAGAAGGCTTTTAAACATAATTAATATCTCACAGAATCAAAAACTTGACACGTTAGTTATTTCATTAGATGCCGAAAAGGCATTTGATCGTGTTGAGTGGCCTTACTTATTTTTTACTTTGCAGAAATTTGGGTTTGGGGACAAGTTCTTGAGGTGGGTGCAGCTGCTCTATAATAAACCTTCATCTGCCGTCTTCACTAATGGCATCAGATCTAAAACATTTCTTCTGGGTAGGGGTACCAGGCAGGGCTGCCCACTTTCGCCTTTATTGTTTGCCCTTGCCGTTGAACCCTTGGCAGAAGCCATAAGATATGATTCATTGATTAAAGGGGTTACAATAAATGACAGACAACACAAGATTTCACTCTATGCAGACGATATTCTGCTATTTTTGTCGGATGCAAATATATCAGTTCCACGACTGGTTGATGTTATACACTTCTTTGGAGAATTTTCTGGTTATAAGATTAATTTGTCAAAATCTGTTGCTTTACCATTGGGCAGTCTCACCTCGGAAACACAAATGCTCTCCTCTTTCCCTGTTAAATATTCCATGTCAGGTTTTACTTACCTAGGTCTTCATATAACCCCAACATTCCAACGTTTACTTAAAAGTAACTTTGATCCTCTTTTAAAAAAAATTCATAGTGATTTGCAAAGGTGGAATGCTCTTCCTATATCTTTTTGGGAAGAATTGCTATAATCAAAATGAACATTTTACCTCGTTTAATATACCCTTTAATGATGCTGCCTATTTTACTTTCTAGCAAGGTTATTAAGGAGCTTAATGGATGGCTTTCTTGTTTCATATGGAGTAAAAGGAAACCAAAACTGAAAATGAGCAAACTACAGCTCCCTAGTCATAAGGGTGGTCTAGATGTTCCCGATATCAGATTGTATCAGCTGGCGTGTCAGCTGCGTTTTGTGGCGGACTGGTTGAAGACTGGCACAATCTCTGTGCCCTCTTCAGAATCTTTTGTTTGTTGTCAATCCTAAAAAGTTAAAAGCTCTATATGATAGCCCAATCATACGGAACACTCTTAAAGCTTGGGCACAGTCGCGCAAGCTAGAAGGTCGAATTTAATCTGACATCAGCTCTTACACCAATTCAAAATAATCCTGATTTTCCTCCTGGCACTGATGACTCTGGGTTTAACCTCTGGATTTCTTTAGGTATTGTGAGGCTGAAAGATATATTTGAGGGTTCGTCACTTTTGTCTTTTGAACAGTTGTCTGCTAATTTAATCTGCCAGACACATTTTTTCAGGTACTTGCAGCTAAGAGACTTAATTGGAAAAAAGACCACTTTGAATACTGATAACTTCTAGGACTGAAATTGAGAAAATACTACAAGAAGACACAAGACAAAAAAAAATATCTCATATTTATGTTGCACTGAGTCTGACTCTCCCAGGAGATACAGACAATCTTAGACAGATGTGGGAAAGTGATTTTGCAGTAAATATCTTAAGAGAGGATTGGGATTTAGTCTGGGACCATGCTAAAAGAATATCAGTGTGTAACAGAGCACGTGCTATTCAATTCAGAATAATACGTCGGCTACATATCACCCCTTATATTAGAAACAAAATGGACCCAAACTTCCCCAATTGCTCGAAATGTAAAATTTCAGTTGGTAATTATATTCACTGTATCTGGTCGTGTCACAAAATTCAGTTGTTTTGGAAGAAAATTGCAGACCACATTGGCAATATTCTGGGAACGATAATTGATGTTGATCCTTGTTCATTTATTCTAGGTCTGCCGACTGGTATTGTTTTGAATAAATATCATGAAAGACTTTTTAGTATTTTAACTTTTGCTGCAAGAAAGAACATTTTGATGTTCTGGATAAGTGAAAAAACGCCTTCAATTAAAAATGGCATAACCTAGTGAAAGAGCTCATCCCAATGGAATTCTTAACATGTATATTACATTCTTCAACAGAAGTATTCAATCGCATATGGACACCCTATTTGGACTATGTTTCTCTCACTTTGGACGATTGCTTACATTTTTCTTGAAATCTGTTGTATTGGCTCAAAACGTGAAGCCTATTCCTGTGAATGCTTTTGTATCTTCCCTTGTAACCTATCTTTTTATTTTATTTCATTAAGAATTGACTTGAGAATTGTGCATCTCAAGGTCTGCCTGAACTGTTGTCTTTTTTTTTATTTTTTTATGTTGTGTTGTGTTGTTCGTTTTGTTGGAGCAAAACTAACAAAAGTTCAATAAAAAGAAAAAAAAAAACATTCAAATGTATACATTATTTTTAAAGATTAGATTATTATAATAAGCTAATACAGATTTTTCATTATCAAAGTTTATAGTTGTAACAAAAATCTCACACTCCTTACCTTCTGCATTTTATAATAATTCCCTTTTCCTCAGTCGAACGATTACTCTAATCTAACTGCTGAAAAGACGTAGGAAGGGGCACGCTGTTTCGTGAGACATTTAAATTTTTATATGCCTTAATTTCGTGAATTTCGTAATTGGCATGTTCCACTATCAGTGTGCAATGCGCTGAGGCTTGCCATCGGTAGTCTGCAGGTGTTACTGGTGTTCAGTCACAACATCAGTTTCATGCACATGCCCACGCTGGCACCACGGTTGGCATGTGAAAAAAAAAAGTTTAAAGCCTTAAAAATATTGAATGCAATTAGTCATCAAATCCTGCATATTACCACACACACACACACACACACACACCGTTAATCTACTCCTGACTGCTTTCTGACTGATCCTGTCAGATCATGTCTGTCAATCAAACTCCAAGCGAAGTCTGACGCTCAATTTAAAAGTGAAAGTTAGTTTCGTTTTCAAACTAGCACATATTCAGGGCACAAATAACAAAACAGTTCTTTCCCGCACTACCGTGCCGTTATGTATGCCCGTGAAAGCGTGCACATTTTACGTTTGCCTTTAAATTAGCGATTTAAAGCCCCGCCGGTGAGACATTGGTATTAATTGGTGTTGTCACACGTCGATTAACCGGTGAGAAAATATCACAATGTCACAACACTACAATGCGCGTGACGTCTATGTTCGTCAATAAATAAACTGCACGTGTCTTGCGGAAGAACACTTTAGCCGAAGCTACCTCTCTCCATTGATGTCTATGGCGAGTCACGCAGGCACTGGGCAACTCCGCATCCGCTCGACCCCGGGATAAAACAGTCCGAATATAAACACTTATTATAGGTGTACCGTTGTGATTCAGGATAAGTCAAAAACACGGTTTGGAAAATGGATTCATGATGTAGCCGACTCGCTCATTATGAACATAAGTTATGCAGCTGATACACCGGCGTTCTGTTGCGTGAGCGTCCACTTCGCACATATGCGACCACATAAAATTTTAACATGGACAAGTCTGTGCTCAGGTGTGTTCATTTGTTGTTGTTTCTCTCTGAGCTTACTGCAGGCTAGCTCGCTTTTCTTAAAATGTTCTACCAGACATCTTTCAGCCCTGACAGCTTTTTCAATGCTTGGATGCTTCAATGCAGCATTGATCACAAGTTGCAAAGTATGGCCAGTGCAACGGACAGAGGACCACCCATGCTTCTCTTCCAGGATATTTGCAGCAGCAACAATGTTAGGACCATTGTCATGGACTATGGCAATGATTTTGCTAGGAGGAATTTCAAATCTGGCTACTACCTGCTCCGACCACTCTGCAATGTTAGATGCAGTTTGTCTGTCCTGCAGTGGCATGGTGGTGAGGCAGAATGACTGCATGGTGAGGCAGAATGACTGCATATCCCAGTCATCTGTGATGTAGTGGCATGTAACACCAAGGTAGGCTTCAGTTGCTACACTTGTCCAAACATCAGTGGTGAGAGCAAGTTTGCTGCTGTTGGTGTTTATTGCAGCCTTCACTTTCTTGAATGTTTCTTCATATTTTCTCTCCATGAGCTTTGTAAAGTGGGTCCTAGAGGGCAGAGTGTATCCAGGGTTCAAGGTGTGGATCATTTTAGTGAAGCCGTCATCTTCAACCATCGACAGGGGCCTCATGTCAGTGACAAGCATGTTGAGGATACTATCTGTCAAGACAGCAGCTTGCTGTGGTGTACATGAAGCATTTCCCATCAAGAAGTCTCTCATGGTTTGCTGCTTTTTCTGGAATCAAGGAGATAGTATTAGTATGTGTAATAGCACAAATTACTTTAATATATACTTGTTGTTTTAGCTACTTGTTGTGTAAAGGCAAGAACACAAAGCAATTACAGACAAGACACACTACACACACACACACACACACACACACACACACACACACACACACACACACACACACACACACACACACACACACACACACACACACACACACATACATACATATATATATATAGTCGTTTTATTTCAATATATCTCAGTATTGCTGTTTTTACTGTAATTTAGATCAAATAAATGTAGCCTGGGTGAGAATGTATACATGACAACAGATTGAAATATTAATGGGCCAAAAAAACGCAAGGTAATAAAAACTTGTATTTTGTCTTGCTAACTATAACGTTATACGTTATACGTTATATGCTTTAGCCTAGTACTGTTATTAATGAGCTAACACTAACGTGTCATGCTTATTTAGCTGGATAATGAGTAAACACCAGCACCAGAAGAGCTACTGTAGGGCCGTTACATACATTTTACTTCAAAACGAAACAAAAGTAGTAATTTGTAGTGACTTACCCTGCTGTTGAACTCCCTTCCTCATCAAGGACTCCAACATGTTTTCGTTTTAGGTGCTGCATCATCACCGTGGTGCTCCCGTGCCAGGCCATGTCGCTTTTGCATATCTTGCAAATACTTTTTTGATTTATTTAGTGTGAAATATTCCCACACCTTGGATGATTTAGGTCGTACTCTATTTCTCTGCCTCCGCCATGTTTCAGAACAATGTTACGGGTCTCTCCAAAGGTCTTTCCTATAACGTTACCTGCTCTTTTATTTTCTTTCTTGTCAGCTCTGCTGCGTGGCGCGCTCAACTTTTTTCTCTGCTCTGCTGCGTGGCGCGCTCAACTTTTTTCTCTGCTCAGCTGCGCGCGCTCAACATGTGATGTAATAGTCACGCGACACAATCAGATCTTTCTGTAACTAACTTTTTTAATAATCGAATTTTATCGATTTCGTTGTTGCAGCCCTAGTACATTTTCTACAAGGAGTACCTTTACTTTGTCCATGAAAAATGATTTTTTTTCTCTGCTTGCTTCTCGACTACTGGCACTTCCCCTCAGCACAGGTTTGGTATTGTTTTGAAGCGCAGCATTCCAACTTTGTGAATAATCATAGTGAATTGTAGATGGCATAAGCCTGAACCAATGAAATCAACAAACTCATGCTGGTGTGAACAAAAGATCTTTAGGCCTTTTTACACTGAGCTTGTTTGCTGTGATCCAAGTCCGATCACAATTGTTCCAGGTGCTCCCTGCAGTCTCAGATTCACTGTCAACTTCTATTGAATCCTGGTATACTTGCGTGTATCTTATGCTAGTGATGCGCTGGGTTCGACTCGTAACCCACGGATCGGGTTGGGGCGGGTAAAGAAATTGTCACTTTATTTGCGGACGGGCTGGGGCGGGTCATTAATTATTATTGTTTTTTTTTATCCATGTTGCTTGCAATTTCCAGCCTATATTAAATATTTGGGAATATCTATTTTCATATTTTATAAGGTTATTTGATAAGGTTACAATACGATTGCGTAGCAACGTAACTTGCGTGAGGTTCCCAAACATTTCAGTGTCACGTGACACGTCACGGAAGCGGCGCACCAAGCAGCTCCCGCCGCCAGCCTCGACAACAACAACAACGGAGAAATATAAGTGAAGATGGAAGACGAGGTGCGGGAGAAATTGAGGTCGGGAATATACATGATTAAAAGAAAAAAGGTCAGGCTGCTGAAATCTAATGTTTGGGAGCGGTTCTCATAAGTACAGTAGTTGCAGGCTAGCAGGAGACAACAGTAGTCTCGCTGCCTGAAGTGCAACTCGTGTGAAAAATATACAAACAGTAGCGCCACAAAATGTCCACTTCCAGCATGTCAAGACATATTTATGGGGGGTCTAAGAAATAAAAAAAATGGTTTAGCCTATTAGATGAATACAAATGCTGCTTTGTAAATGTTGAAAATGTTTATTAATGACCTGATTTATGGTTCATATTCATAATCGTCTGTTGTTGCCAGTTTACAAGGTAATGTTTCCAAGCACTTTCAGGCTGAAATAAAGGCTATTTTCATTTACATTACAATGCCTAGTAGCTACTATGTCTATTTAACGGTCGCGGGCGGCCGGGCGGGTTGTGAAAATAGAGACAGTAGTGCGGTGCGGGCTGGGCGGGCCAACTAATTTCATAAAAGCGGGACCCCGCGGGTTGGAAAAAGCCGACCCGCGCATCACTATCTTATGCCATCACAAACCTCCACAGTGCCTGATAGAAAACAGAACAGTGGGTCAATATCATTGTGTAATTTTTATTTGGTGCTACTTTTATGCGCACTTGTGTTTACTATGTGTATCACATGAAAATGGCTTTCTGCTGCTTGCAAACTGAATCTTCAGAGGAGAACCGTGGATTGCCATTAATTTGTTTGCCTAAATTAGCTTTCTCTATGCGTGAACACACTGCAGGCTCATTCTGTTCGTATCAAGCTGTTTTATTTAAAGGGTTAGTTCACTCAAAAATGAAAATTAAGTCATTAATTACTCACCCCCATGCTGTTACAACCCCGTAAGACCTTCGTTGATCTTCGAACACAAATTAAGATTTTTTGAGATTTAATCTGAGATGTGGATCACTCCTACATAGGCTGCCTAATGGGACTGGCACTTGACGCCCATAAAGTCATTAAAGAAAAATGTTGAAATATTTACTGTATATACGTATAAGATGATGATCCATATATAAGGCGCTCTGGATTCTAAGGCACGTGAACAAGTGAAAAGCGTATGTACAGCGCGTCATCTTCCTCTGTTTGAAAACAGAAAGTTTTGTCGCTTCCAGCTATATCAGCACATCATCTTATACGGTAGGTGGCGGGGTAATACTCCTCAAGCGGTGAGCAGCCGGTAACAGAGAAGTAGTCGAAGAAGAACGGCCTCACTCTCAGTTCTCGCGCATGCATTCTGGAAATCTCTTTCAATTCTCGTCTCAAGGCCCATAAGGAAGTAATGGAATAGTCGAATAAAGTCGTTATTTATGGGGGTTTTTTTGCACAAAGAGTAGTCTCAGTCGCTCTGATAAACTTATAATTGAGCCACTGTAGAGCACATGGAATATTTAAACATTTTCTTTAATGACTTTATGGGACGTCAAGTGCCAGTCCCTTAGGCAGCCTATGTAGTAGTCATCCACCTCTCAGATTTTAATCAAAAATATCTTCAATTGTGTTCCGAAGATAAACGAAGGTCTTACGGGGTTGGTACAGCATGGGGTTTGAGTAATTTAAAGGGTAACTAAACCCCTGGGTCAGAGCCTGAATCCACCCACTGGCAATATTTAAAAATGCTGCAAAAGTGGGCTGACCCCAGCGGAGATAGAGGGGGCGAAATAGATGCTAAAACACTATCCCTGATCGTTTTCAATACTCACCAATTCCAAGTCCTCTTCCAAGTACTCTCTACAGTGGTTTTGACGACACAAGATCGTTTTTCTACTGCCAAGGGCGTAGCTCGGCATGGTGATCTGAAACCTGCGTACGTCACAAAGTGCGGAACATCCAATAGGAAAATTCAACTGCAGTAGCCACCGTTCAACCTGAAGAGGGCAGCACTAAGACGTTGGTTATATTTATTGTTTGTTGGTTGTCTTTTGTAAACTTTTCTCTTTGTTTGAATGAAGCTTCCAGAAATTGTTGATTTTTTTTTATGCCAGAATTTTTATTGGTATCGGCGGCATTTTCCAGATACTAGTATCGGAATCGGAATAACTCTACACCCAAGTCCATGTTGCTTTCGCATTCAGCGCGAATCGCGGAACAGTTCGAGTACCACCTCCTTTAGGTAGTCCCGGGTTTGGTCCCTCGGTGAGCTCCCAGGTCTGCATGATAGCTTTCACATTACCGACTTTTCATGCAAGCCGTGCCCATTCCGGAACTAAACTACCGGTGTAAAAATGGGCTTACTCGTGCTGACTGACACATCCAAGCGTCATGCACACAAAGGCACTTCAAGCCTCGACTATACTCCAGTTCGGACGTGTACATCAAACTGGGTTACTTGTATTTATACAACTGAAAGTGTATGTTGGGGTTCACTCGGTATCGTGTTCCACACATGCACAGTTGATCGGTGTGTACATTTCCACAATTATTTTCCCTCCATGAATTATTGCACATCTGGCTGTCTTTATATTGTTTTAACAGCGGATTGTAGAGGTGTGCGTTGCGACGGAATTCTTCACAAAGCCTCTCTTTATATTCAACATCCATGTTGTTTTTACTGCACATATGCAGTTGGAGCTTTCTGTAGCCTTGCGGTCACAAAAAATGGGAGGCACGGGGATGTCCGCAAAGAGCCTCCACATACGTACACCCTCCGATGACGATTTTAACGTCACACAGACCCTTACCAAGCGGAAAGTATAACACTAGCTTCAGACAGCACTCAATCCCGATATATGCACATATATACAGAATTACAGTATTTCAAAATATTTGTCTTGGCGAGTATCCACACAAAAACTATCTGTTATGTCTTAAAGGGATACTCCACCGTTTTTTATATATTATTAAACTATGTTATTCCCATAACTAAGACGAGTCGATGCTCTGCCGTCTCAGTGCGTGCACTCAATCTCCTGGCGGCGAGACAGTTTGATAGCACTTAACTAGCCCAGTTCATTCAATAGGGGCCAAGCAGAGAGTCGACCAAACACATCCACGTTTTCCCTATTTAAATACAGTTACACAAGTAGTGTAACTCGACCAAGAATGGTGACAAAATTAAACATGGCACTTTTCTAAGCGTGTAAAGTGGATAACTATAATGTATGGCGGAATACCACAGCAAGTGATTAGGAGCACTGGAATGGCATGCATAAGGGCAGGAGAGATACGGAAAGACCCACTGTCGACCACCAAATCCAACACACAAGAGTGTGAGTCAGAAGTCAGATATAGACCTGGTTTCACAGGCAGGGCTTAGATTAAGCCAGGATTAAGGCTTTAGTTCGATTGGCTTCATGCACAGCTACACTACTTCCTGAACTTAAGCTAGCTCCTTTGTTTCCTGTCTGCCATTATTTACCAAACTTGATTAATTCAGGTGTGTCTGATTATTGTTGCCATGACTACTGAGGTCAGGCACACCTGAACTAATCAATTTGTCCAATAATGGCAAACAGGAAACAAAGGAGCTGGCTTAAGTTCAGGAAGTAGTGCAGCTGTGCATAAAGCCAATTAGGTCATAAATCAGCTTTTATAAACATGCTTGGAAAAACAACAAAAAAACAAAAAAACATGACTGGTTTGGACCTCGAGACAAAACAATGGCAGTGGCATATTTTAAGGTAAGTAAGGGCAAGGTGCTTTAGTTAAAACAGCTCAAACATACATTTAGTCTGGGACTAGACTTAAGCCTTGTCTGTAAGGCCGAAGACACACTGGCTGCGTGGCGTAAGCGTCTCGTAAGCGTGGCGCGTGTTGCTTTATTTCTGCTCCCATGTTAACAGATTAGAGCTTGCACACTGCCCGCATGAGCCGCACGGAAAACTAATTAGAGTAAATAATTTCATGTCATTTTTATTTTTTTAAACAGAATCAGTCCTGGGTGTCCACTATAGAGGTCCTATATTTTCTTCTTTTTCATTTGTTTCTTATGCTCATAACAATGTGATTACGTGAAGAAGAAAAAAAAAACTTTTGGAAACAAAAAACGTTCTGGGGCAGGAGGATATAAAGATACGAATAGGCTAGAATAACAACATGTGTCTTCTGAGTAACGGTCCACCATCAGGCTAAATATATGCTCTTTAAGCTACACAAAATTTGAAAATGTTATTGAAATAAACAGACAGCCTGAGCCAACTTCCATATTTTTCGGATTTTGGAAGATGTGTGATAAGTTGATAACAGTTGAAATTATTGTTGTAAAGGCAAGAGCAACACACCGCTAATCCAAATGTACAGTAGACTGTCTCTCTATGTCATCTAGCAGCAGCAGCGCCGCGTCAGATACGCTTCTGGTGTGCAAAGACACAGAAAACGCGACAGCCGCCACACATCTGACACGCTACAGAAACGGCCACGCTCACGCCACGCTCACGCCACGCCGCCTGTGTGTCTCCGGCCTAACACCAGGAGATAGTCACTCTGCTTGCAATGCTGGGAGTACGAGCTGAATATTCAGTGTACAGTTTTGTACATTATTTTCTAGTAATTCAGTTTCACAGACCTCAAATCGGCTCAGATTAGTACAGTAGGTGGACAACCAGAATGACACTTACCGCCGCGACTACTGCCACACCAAATCCACTGCGGCAAAAATAAACTCAGAGGCCTGCATTTCAGCCGCACGGTTCAGAGACTTTATTTACACTCCTGAGGGCCGGGCTTCGGGCCAATTTTCACGTCATAGTTCACTTGCGGGCCGGGCCTCGGGCCCTTTTAGGCTTATCCCTTTTATAGCCTATTTAGATATTAATTAAAATATGGAGAAGATGACTACTGAAAAGCAAACATAGAAAGACGTGTTTATAACCCATCACACTGACCTATATGACTGACAGTCTGCTCACGCACACAGGTTTCCCGGCGGCGCGATCTGCGCGACCGGCTCGTCTGTGTTTAGTGTCCCGCTAGCAGCAGAAAATAGTAAGCGTGACTTCAGCGCAGCTGGAAAAAGTCCTGAATGGATTAAACCTTCCACCGTGGATGCTGTGCTTTTTCATCATCGATGCTCTGTAAGAGACTGTTTTTAGCCATGTTAGGATGTTGTGTCATTGTTTCTTGTTTGATTGGACTTTAGTTTCATGAGTCTGTTGGAAACTATTGGAAATATGAAATGGCCATGTATGGCCTATGGTTCTGTAGTGAAGACTTGATTTTTGAGGTAAGAAAACCTGCATGTTTGTTTTTAATGTAATTTATTTGATTTGTTTAGATTGCATTCTCTGTATTGTATTGTAGGCTTGTAAACTTATTTAGTTTGCAAGTGGTGTTGCAAACTGAGCAGCAAAGCAGTTTGCCTCAGCTTTTCAAAAAATGACAGTGAACGTTTAAACACACATTAACTGTCTGTGTGATATGCTCAAGTTGTTCTATATCTATGGATTTTATTGTTAGCCAAGTTAAGTGTTGATTTGAGAGGCTATAAATGGATCAAACATGTTGAAACTCGCTGTCAGGTGCTTGGTTGTCATTAAAACAAAAACAAAAAAAAACATTTATCTTAATTAACTTTGCAAAGAAAATGAAAATAAACTCTATAACTACTTAACTATGCCATTGAGAACAAATATCATATCTGTTTAAATGACCGCAACATAGGGCAGGCTGTGTAAGTGTTTTTTTTTTTTTTTTTTGTAAATAAACGGGCTCGGGTTGGACTCGGGCTGATCATTCTGATGAGCTGCTTTCAGACACGGGCCAGGCTAAGGCCAGGGCCGAGGCTCAGGGCCTAGATGATCCAGGCCGTGCAGGGCTCTAAAATTAACTAAAATAAATTCAAAGTCATTCACAAAATTACCACCAAGGTGGAGCAAAGGGACATTTAGCGAAAGCAAAACGTAATTATGTATGAATTAGCCTACATTTTGCTGAATAGGATATAGCAAACTTTTATAGCAGAACATTTTTATGAATCAAAAGTTAAAATAGGCCCATCTTGCAGTCAGTGAAAATATATTGGGTGCAATCAATGACGCTGAAACTATTGAGGAATGAGAAAATTGAGTAGCGCTTCTCTCCGTGCACGCCAAGGGAGCAATTGACAGCGAATAACTTTACATCTGAGGCGTTTGAAGACCCCAGTTATCCTTTATTATTTATAAAGAAACACGACAATGTATAAAATGCTCCATTTTGCTCCATGAGCTACAATTATGTTATGGCCCCTGTAGAAGCAGTTTTAGTGAAAGTAGGCTAACGATTGCGTCAGTACCCATGCGACTCTTGTCGCACAGTAAGAGATTACGTATGGACAGGAGAAGAAGCTCGCGGGCAATCAGGAAACCGTGGAGGCAAAATGACAAAATAAGTAATCAGAATAGCTGAGCAAAATTGTCTCTCTCCTGAGCTCATGGACACCTCCTATTCACACTCTCCGCCTCTGCAAGTTTCAGAAGGGAATGATTCAGATTTCTCATGCCACATCCACTAGAAGATCAGACGGGGTGCTCTCGTCACATCTACATCGTCAAGCTCTGTTTGAGTCTGCGTGTCAGGGACGGAAGTGCTAAAAAATTGCCAAAAACGGGCTTCAATTCGTCTCAATGGAGTTCCAATGAGATCACTCTGTCCATTTCTTATACGCCGTACATGGCGCACGCACACTGACTCTTGAAGAACCAAACTTCTGGGCATTTCTCAGTGAGAAAGTGGGAGACGGGAGTGGCCAGCGGCTAGAGTGGCAAAAGCCAATGTGTGCTCCTTCTACCGATATACTTTAGCGATATCTTTTGCATTTCTAATCCAAACAACGTCAAACTCGGCACTGCACTTACTCGTGCCCGTAGCATGACACTCTGAAGTTTGAGATCCATCGGACTTAAAGGTTCGAGAGATATGTGATTAACAGACAGACAGACACACAGAAAGACAGACAGACGTTTCCTGCAATTTATAGAAAGATAAATACACACACATGCATGTATATTTAAGAAAACATATTATTTATATATAAAATATTTATATTTATATATAATGTAAATTATATATGAATCTATATACATTAAAATATTTCTTTATTTTCGTTATCTTCGTTATTTTTTAAGTGTTCTTTTGAAAATGTTATACCATCACATGCCTACTGTGTGCGTGATGTCAATTCAGTGCTGTCATCGGAAAAGACCAGGTGTAAATGTTCTCTGAAACGCAATTCGCTCAAAACTACATCAGGAGGTGGTCTTGGCCACATTCTAGACGGAAACTGGACAAGTGTAAATATATCTGATAGTTGATAAAAAACACATGTAAATTTTATTCCTCCCAACAATGCTAAAAATAAACACGTGCTAGAGGCGTGCCGCACCGCACGCATCACCACCGCTTCAGGGTGACACCACCATTAAACAAACAAATGTGGGACATGTTATTAACACTATAACCATGAAACTGTTATATAATGTCTATCTAACTATATAAAACGTGTATTCTGCTTTTCAGCAGATAAAAAAATGCCATTGTTCTTTAGTCCCTTTCAGAAACAAATTTTATTTTACATGTCATTTAAATTCAACATCACTGAGTCCAAAAGCAGCAGGCATCATGCAGATAACTATTTTAGTAACAGTTCTGACTAAGTCCAACTAAAATCCAACAAAATAAACAATGAACAAATAAATACAAAACAACATGAAATTAGATAGTCTAAGGGGTTGTGACGAGACGCTTATCTGACTGAAGATGAGAAGAGACACGACATTGGGTTCCATGAGAATGAGACGAGATGGATTTTTGCACAATTTTTCAGAAATCCTCAATGACAAAATTCATGACTGGAAAAATAGTATGCAGGTGCATTTTTCAATCTTTTATCTAATAATCTTCTAATGTATATCAATTCAGGTCTACTTTATGAGTATGAATTATCAAATGCATTGAAAGAAAACAATATACAAGCACTGCAAAAGTTTTTATTGACTGGCGTCTATCCTGTTTGAATTTAATAAGTCTCTTCTTCAGACCTTACAGTACAAGAGCTTTCAGGACTTCTGTTTGAGGCTGTGTGTGACCTAACTGAACTCATTTGAAGTCTGAAGTTCAAACAGATCAGTGCAAGTGCAACATAATCAGAAGTTAGTCACACACGACTTGTTAGGGGCCAAGCACCGAAGGTGCTGAGGCACTTTGTATCTGTCGGTTTTCTTATTGGGCCAAGCCCCGAAGGGGCAGTAGCATTTTGCAAATGTACAGTTCTTAGTTTTTTTTGCTACTCCTCCTTTCAAATTTTGTCCAATTTCTCAAACATGCACTCAAATGATCTTCTGACCTAGCCGCACAAGTACTGTCCTCGTATTTTTTTTATTCATCTTTGTTCAAAAGTTATGGTGTCTCAAACTTAACGAGGTCCACCCAAAATTGGCTAAGAGGCTCTATCTCGGCCAAAGTTTGATCAATCGAAACGAAAATTGGTACACTTCATCGGAACCATTTTCTGAGGTTCCATGCCAAAGTTGGGAACAGCGCCACCTACAGGTCATGAGATATGCAAAAGTGCTATTTTGGCCAATAACTCTTGAACAGTTTCTCAGAAAATCATAAATGTGGTATCTATGGATTCCTTGGATCATGCCGAATCCGTGGAAATCTGATTTTTACCATGATGGGATGTACCACGTGTCCGCCATTTTGAATTTTGTCATAATTTGCAATATCTTTTAAACTATTTGAAATTTCTTCACCAAATTTGGTATGGATCACCATTAGCATGGTCCGAAGTACCTGAGAAGTTTGAGAAGTCACAGCACCCCCTAGTGTTCCAGAGATATCATTGTTTTTGCAAAAACGCTTATAACTTTTGCTAACATTGCTTGAAATTTGATTTCTATAAGTCAAAATATTCCTTGGGTTATGCCGATTTCAACGATATCTCATATGTTATTTTTAAGCAATGTCACTGGCTGCCATATTGGAGCGAATGTGAAACAGTTTTTTCGCTACTCCTCCTTCAAATTTTGTCCAATTTTCTCCAAACATGCACTCAAACGATCTTCGGACTGAGCCGCATAAAAGTACTGTTCCTGATTTTTTTCTTCATCTTTCTTCAAAAGTTATAGTGTCGCAAAATGAACAAGGTTGACCCAGAGTTGGATCAGAAGCTGTGACTCGTAACTTGGTTCAGTTCCCCACATGGGGCGACTTTAAATTTGTGTATTAAGGTTTCATTTCAATTCCTTCCTGCTCTTCACTGCTGTTTGTGCTTAAATGCTCGCTGTGCTTCATTTACATGTGTATTCAATTTGCGCTTATATTGTTCTTGCGGCTCTGCACTGCTATTGGTGCTGAAATGCTTGCTGCTCTGCTGTGCTTACGGTACTTGCTGTACTTGATGTGCTTGAAGTACATTTACGTGTACGTTTAATTTCTGATGTTTTGTTCTTCGGGCTCCGCACTGCTCTCGGTGCTTAAATGCTTGCTGCGCTGCTGTACTTTATATGCTGGCTCTGCGCCGCGCTTGGTCTGCTTGCTGCGTCTTGCTGGGCTTGGCCCCGAATTGCTGCTTGCAGCTATATTTATTATTATTATTCTGTGAATTGAGTCTATGGCAGCCCTATGAACCGTACGTAGGAAAATGTTGAAATTTGGCACACTTGTAGTGATGCTAATGAATAGTAATTGGACCAATTTTTGACCCTCTAGGACCAACTCTATAGCGCCACCAGCAGTTCAAAAATTCAACATTGAAATGGTTATAACTTTTGAACCCTTTGCTCTAGAGACATGAAACTTGGTACACCTGATTCCTCTCATCATGCTGATCACAACCAATACTGTACATTAAGACCCCGCCCAGTACAGTAGTGGCCCATTTTGAAATGTACAGTTCTCAGTTTTTTCGCTACTCCTCCTTCAAATTTTGTCCAATTTTCTCCAAACATGCACTCAAATGATCTTCGGACTGAGCTGCATAAAAGTACTGTCCCCGATTTTTTTTATTCATCTTTGTTCAAAAGTTATGCTGTCGCAAACTTAACGAGGTCCACCCAAAATTGGCTAAGAGGCTGTATCTCGGCCAAAGTTTGATCAATCGAAACGAAAATTGGTACACTTCATCGGAACCATGTTCTGAGGTTCCATGCCAAAGTTGGGAACAGCGCCACCTACGGGTTCGTGAGATATGCAAAAGTGCTATTTTGGCCAATAACTTTTGAACAGTTTCTCAGAAAATCATAAATGTGGTATCTATGGATTCCTTGGATCATGCCGAATCCGTGGATATCGATTTTGCCATGATGGGATGTACCACGTGTCCGCCATTTTGAATTTTGTCATAATTTGCAATATCTTTTAAACTATTTGAAATTTCTTCACCAAATTTGGTATGGATCACCATTAGCATGGTCCGGAAGTACCTGAGAAGTTTGGTCACAGCGCCCCTAGTGTTCCAGAGATATCATTGTTTTTTGCAAAAACGCTTATAACTTTTGCTAACATTGCTTGAAATTTGATTTCTATACGTCAAAATATTCCTTGGGTTATGCCGATTTCAATGATATCTCATATGTTATTTTTAAACAATGTGACTGGCCGCCATATTGGAGCGAATGTGAAACAGTTTTTTCGCTACTCCTCCTTCAAATTTTGTCCAATTTTCTCCAAACATGCACTCAAACGATCTTTCGGACCGAGCCGCATAAAAGTACTGTTCCCGATTTTTTTCTTCATCTTTCTTCAAAAGTTATAGTGTCGCAAAATGAACAAGGTTGACCCAGAGTTGGATCAGAAGCTGTAACTTGTGAACAGTTTGTCACAAAATCACAAAATTGGTATCTATCGATTCCCTGCTTCCTGTCGAATCCGAGGATATGTATTTTGCCAGGATTGGATGTACCAAGTCATAAGCTACATTGCCATTGATTTAGCTTAGCATGCGGATCTGAATAACATGTCATGGAACTTTTTTGTGAATCATTCTCACACCAAACCATCTCCCCTGCTGCTTTGAAATTCACAACCTCTGAGTGGCGCAATGTGTTAAACCATGTATCTCAAATCCTGAACCACTCAGGTTGTGGGTTCGAGTCCCATATGGGGTGACTTTAAATTTGTGTATTAAGGTTTCATTTCAATTCCTTCCTGCTCTGCACTGCTGATTGTGCTTAAATGCTTGCTGTGCTTCATTTACATGTGTATTCAATTTGTGCTGTTATTGTTCTTGCGGCTCTGCACTGCTATTGGTGCTGAAATGCTTGCTGCTCTGCTGTGCTTACGGTACTTGCTGTACTTGATGTGCTTGAAGTACATTTACGTGTACGTTTAATTTCTGATGTTTTGTTCTTCGGGCTCCGCACTGCTCTCGGTGCTTAAATGCTTGCTGCGCTGCTGTACTTTATATGCTGGCTCTGCGCCGCGCTTGGTCTGCTTGCTGCGCCTTGCTGGGCTTGGCCCCGTATTGCTGCTTGCAGCTATATTTATTATTATACTTCTTCCGCCAATGGAAGTCTATGGCAGCCCTATGAACCGTACATAGGAAAATGATGAAATTTGGCACACTTGTAGTGATGCTAATGAATAGTAATTGGACCAATTTTTGACCCTCTAGGACCAACTCTATAGCGCCACCAGCAGTTCAAAAATTCAACATTGAAATGGTTATAACTTTTGAACCCTTTGCTCTAGAGACATGAAACTTGGTACACCTGATTCCTCTCATCATGCTGATCACAACCAATACTGTACATTAAGACCCCGCCCATTACAGTAGTGGCCATTTTGAAATGTACAGTTCTCAGTTTTTTCGCTACTCCTCCTTCAAATTTTGTCCAATTTTCTCCAAACATGCACTCAAATGATCTTCGGACTGAGCCGCATAAAAGTACTGTCCCCGATTTTTTTTATTCGTCTTTGTTCAAAAGTTATGCTGTCGCAAACTTAACGAGGTCCACCCAAAATTGGCTAAGAGGCTGTATCTCGGCCAAAGTTTAATCAATCGAAACGAAAATTGGTACACTTCATCGGAACCATGTTCTGAGGTTCCATGCCAAAGTTGGGAACAGCGCCACCTACGGGTCGTGAGATATGCAAAAGTGCTATTTTGGCCAATAACTCTTGAACAGTTTCTCAGAAAATCATAATTGTGGTATCTATGGATTCCTTGGATCATGCCGAATCCGTGGATATCGATTTTGCCATGATGGGATGTACCACGTGTCTGCCATTTTGAATTTTGTCATAATTTGCAATATCTTTTAAACTATTTGAAATTTCTTCACCAAATTTGGTATGGATCACCATTAGCATGGTCCAGAAGTACCTGAGAAGTTTGGTCACAGCGCCCCTAGTGTTCCAGAGATATCATTGTTTTTTGCAAAAACGCTTATAACTTTTGCTAACATTGCTTGAAATTTGGTTTCTATACGTCAAAATATTCCTTGGGTCATGCCGATTTCAACGATATCTCATATGTTATTTTTAAACAATGTGACTGGCCGCCATATTGGAGCGAATGTGAAACAGTTTTTTCGCTACTCCTCCTTCAAATTTTGTCCAATTTTCTTCAAACATGCACTCAAACGATCTTCGACCGAGCCGCATAAAAGTACTGTTCCCGATTTTTTTCTTCATCTTTCTTCAAAAGTTATAGTGTCGCAAAATGAACAAGGTTGACCCAGAGTTGGATCAGAAGCTGTAACTTGTGAACAGTTTGTCACAAAATCATAAAATTGGTATCTATCGATTCCTGCGTCCTGTCGAATCCGAGGATATGTATTTTGCCAGGATTGGATGTACCAAGTCATAAGATACATTAGCATTGAGCTAGCTTAACATGCTAATCTGAATAACATGTCATGGAACTTTTTTGTGAATCATTCTCACACTGAACCCTCTCCCCTGCTGCTTTGAAATTCACCACCTCTGAGTGGCGCAATGTGTTAAACTATGTATCTCAAATCCTGAACCACTCTGGCTGTGGGTTCGAGTCCCACGTGGGGTGACTTTAAATTTGTGTATTAAGGTTTCATTTCAATTCCTTCCTGCTCTGCACTGCTGTTGGTGCTTAAATGCTCGCTGTCCTTCATTTACATGTGTATTCAATTTGTGCTGTTTTTGTTCTTGCGACTCTGCACTGCTATTGGTGCTGAAATGCTTGCTGCTCTGCTGTGCTTACGGTACTTGCTGTACTTGATGTGCTTGAAGTACATTTACATGTACGTTTAATTTCTGATGTTTTGTTCTTCGGGCTCCGCACTGCTCTCGGTGCTTAAATGCTTGCTGCGCTGCTGTACTTTATATGCTGGCTCTGCGCCGCGCTTGGTCTGTTTGCTGCGCCTTGCTGGGCTTGGCCCCGTATTGCTGCTTGCAGCTATATTTATAATTGTTTTGAAATTGCTGTTTTATTTTGCACCGGCATTTAAATAGTTAAAGTGGTGAGTTCCAAAAAATTCGGCTAGAGAGAAACAAGGCTGGTGTGTTTGTCTCTATGTTGTTTTTCTTGTATTCCGATTATAAGTTCAGAAACAGAGCCTCCCTTGTCTGTTGTCCTTAAGACATTACAGTACTCTCTCAATATTCGAAGAGCAAACAGAGACCATAGCCGCAAATGAACAGTCCAGAGATTGGTATTGGGAGATAGAATATGAAGCCTAGTTTGTGTGCAATGCACATCAGGGAGCTTGTGTTTTACTGTCAAATTGGTGATCGCACATTACTCTATGTATAGGAGGATCTTTGTTGACATCATTGTACGCATGCGCGAGTCGTTGGGTGGCAAGAAAACAATAGAATGACCGGCTGTAAAGACGCGACAAGCACTTTCAAGAGTTAGCAGGCAAAATCCACAATATATAAGCACTTTAATATCTGACGACCGGAGGAGGTTTGGAGAGAAGCTCAAAATTTGTATTGGTGACAAAATTGAAGTTATTCAATTCAAAGCCAATTATGTGATTTGGGATGTCAAAACATCGGTTCGACTCGCCCGTGTCTTGGCCACTATAATCTACTGGGGAGACATTTATTCTTATTTAGGACCCTTCACTCATGAAATATTAAAGGCTTTCAAAAGCCTGGAGGGCTATGATTATTTTGTTTCTCGAAAAGTTGGGCCGATCTTTTCTGGCAAACAGAAAGCAGTGATAATGCTAAACATGACATCATGATTTTTGCTTAAACATACACACCACTTTCAAATCAAGTGGCATGTTATCTTTATGCATTTTGAGCTATGCGTGTATTTCTCTGCCATTAAATGAAACGAAGCAAAATGTAGATCTACATCTGGGGAGCGATATTTTTTTCCTAGGATGGTCAGGGGAAGACTCATAAATGCTATTAAGCACAGTGACGGGTAGGTTTAGGTACGGGGTTGGGGTAGGTCATATATTTATATATACAGTAATGTAACGTTAAGTCAATGGCGTTCATAAACACGGTGAAAAGCGATTATGCGTGTTAGAAATACGAATTGGCGTGTTATACATGCGCCATTCCATGAGATCAGACTGTTAAAGCAGAGGTTAGACCTGGCCAAGCAAAGTCACAGCGTGATTCGCAATTTCGCTGCTTCGCAATGCTTTACTGACTGTCAAACGTTTGCATGTAATAATATGAAACTCGGTACACATCTCATCAGTTCATATATACTTCACACTCTTACTTTTTACCCCAGCCCAACAGGAAGTCGGCTATTTAGGGTTGTTTGGAAAACGCATGCAATGGAATTTGAAATAAATTCCTCCTCCTGAGAGAATTCAAACACATGGCACGAAATGGGATTTTTGATGTCTCGAACGGTTTGGCCGTGGCAAGGAAACAATATTATGGGGCGAAAAGAGAAACAGGAAGTGTGTTAACTTCTTTATACATTAACTGATCTTGGTGAAACTTCAGCAGTGCGTTCATTGTAACAGGCCGGTCACATGGATATGACTATTGTGAGTCAAAGTTATAGCACCACCAACTGGCAGCAGGAAGTGTGTCACTTTCAAAATGCTTTGAAATAACCCTCTTATTTTTACCCGATTTGCTTCAAACTTTGTGTATAATGTAAACACACGGCAGATGTAGACCTGTGAAAAGATTATTGCAATCTTAGATACTGTTGCTGTGGCAATGCATCAAACTTTAATATTCTTGTTTGATGCTTTTGAGACTCTCAGCATGCTTGAAATTGCATAAAACTCAATAGACACATTACATTTATAAGCCAGTAGACATGTGCAAAGTTTCAGAAACGGGTGTAGTGAGGGCTCAGTAGCGCCACCTTTTGTCAAAAATTAGTTTTATCTACAGTTACAAAAATCAGTATGTATATTGTTCTCCTCGAGCCAGACAACTTTCTAATTCACAGTTATTAGCTCTAACCAACAGAAAATAAGATATTTTAGTTTGAATTAGGGGTTGAACCGACTAGTCAATTAGTCGACCTTAATGCAATGCCGTGACACTTTAAGCTTGACGTCGACTAGTCGAGTGGATCATGTGACACTTTATGATTGCGCTAATTTTAATATTATATGGCCGTGTTGCAGACGACAACAGATGAAGAGCCCAGAGGGTCATTGCTGCAAGAAAGCAGCATTGGTAGGCTACATAAAGTGTATGGAAATACTTTACTAACTTAGCACTATATTGTTGAAAACGAAAGTGAAAGCATGACGCACGCTCAATCTTTTACCGGGAAATGAGAGTTTCTCTTTTAAAATGATCAAACATTATTTATTTTTTTCATATATTATTTAAACATATTAATGCATCTCTAATTCACCCGCAATTATTTTTGTCTTTTCATCTTAAATGATGATGTAAACAGCGGGCTTTTTAGCTAGCCTACATCTGTCCACTTTCATGTGTTTCTGTGATCTGATTGCTATCCGATTGTGAAAAGACCACGTGTAGGCTAAATGCCCTCCGAAATCGCATTCGAGATGGATTTTAAATTTAAACCGTATATATACTTTTACCCAGCCCAACAGGAAGTCGGCTATTTAGGGTTGTTTGGAAAACGCATGCAATGGAATTTGAAATAAATTCCTCCTCCTAGAGAATTCAAACACATGGCACGAAACGGGATTTTTGATGTCTCAGAACGGTTTGGCCGTGGCAAGGAAACAATATTATGGGGCGAAAAGAGAAACAGGAAGTGTGTTAACTTCTTTATACATTAACTGATCTTGGTGAAACTTCAGCAGTGCGTTCATTGTAACAGGCCGGTCACATGGATATGACTATTGTGAGTCAAAGTTATAGCACCACCAACTGGCAGCAGGAAGTGTGTCACTTTCAAAATGCTTTGAAATAACCCTCTTATTTTTACCCGATTTGCTTCAAACTTTGTGTATAATGTAAACACACGGCAGATGTAGACCTGTGACAAGATTATTGCAATCTTAGATACTGTTGCTGTGGCAATGCATCAAACTTTAATATTCTTGTTTGATGCTTTTGAGACTCTCAGCATGCTTGAAATTGCATAAAACTCAATAGACACATTACATTTATAAGCCAGTAGACATGTGCAAAGTTTCAGAAACGGGTGTAGTGAGGGCTCAGTAGCGCCACCTTTTGTCAAAAATTAGTTTTATCTACAGTTACAAAAATCAGTATGTATATTGTTCTCCTTGAGCCAGACAACTTTCTAATTCACAGTTATTAGCTCTAACCAACAGAAAATAAGATATTTTAGTTTGAATTAGGGGTTGAACCGACTAGTCAATTAGTCGACCTTAATGCAATGCCGTGACACTTTAAGCTTGACGTCGACTAGTCGAGTGGATCATGTGACACTTTATGATTGCGCTAATTTTAATATTATATGGCCGTGTTGCAGACGACAACAGATGAAGAGCCCAGAGGGTCATTGCTGCAAGAAAGCAGCATTGGTAGGCTACATAAAGTGTATGGAAATACTTTACTAACTTAGCACTATATTGTTGAAAACGAAAGTGAAAGCATGACGCACGCTCAATCTTTTACCGGGAAATGAGAGTTTCTCTTTTAAAATGATCAAACATTATTTATTTTTTTCATATATTATTTAAACATATTAATGCATCTCTAATTCACCCGCAATTATTTTTGTCTTTTCATCTTAAATGATGATGTAAACAGCGGGCTTTTTAGCTAGCCTACATCTGTCCACTTTCATGTGTTTCTGTGATCTGATTGCTATCCGATTGTGAAAAGACCACGTGTAGGCTAAATGCCCTCCGAATCGCATTCAGAGATGGATTTTAAATTTAAACCGTATATATACTTTTTACCCCAGCCCAACAGGAAGTCGGCTATTTAGGGTTGTTTGGAAAACGCATGCAATGGAATTTGAAATAAATTCCTCCTCCTAGAGAATTCAAACACATGGCACGAAACGGGATTTTTGATGTCTCGAACGGTTTGGCCGTGGCAAGGAAACAATATTATGGGGCGAAAAGAGAAACAGGAAGTGTGTTAACTTCTTTATACATTAACTGATCTTGGTGAAACTTCAGCAGTGCGTTCATTGTAACAGGCCGGTCACATGGATATGACTATTGTGAGTCAAAGTTATAGCACCACCAACTGGCAGCAGGAAGTGTGTCACTTTCAAAATGCTTTGAAATAACCCTCTTATTTTTACCCGATTTGCTTCAAACTTTGTGTATAATGTAAACACACGGCAGATGTAGACCTGTGACAAGATTATTGCAATCTTAGATACTGTTGCTGTGGCAATGCATCAAACTTTAATATTCTTGTTTGATGCTTTTGAGACTCTCAGCATGCTTGAAATTGCATAAAACTCAATAGACACATTACATTTATAAGCCAGTAGACATGTGCAAAGTTTCAGAAACGGGTGTAGTGAGGGCTCAGTAGCGCCACCTTTTGTCAAAAATTAGTTTTATCTACAGTTACAAAAATCAGTATGTATATTGTTCTCCTTGAGCCAGACAACTTTCTAATTCACAGTTATTAGCTCTAACCAACAGAAAATAAGATATTTTAGTTTGAATTAGGGGTTGAACCGACTAGTCAATTAGTCGACCTTAATGCAATGCCGTGACACTTTAAGCTTGACGTCGACTAGTCGAGTGGATCATGTGACACTTTATGATTGCGCTAATTTTAATATTATATGGCCGTGTTGCAGACGACAACAAATGAAGAGCCCAGAGGGTCATTGCTGCAAGAAAGCAGCATTGGTAGGCTACATAAAGTGTATGGAAATACTTTACTAACTTAGCACTATATTGTTGAAAACGAAAGTGAAAGCATGACGCACGCTCAATCTTTTACCGGGAAATGAGAGTTTCTCTTTTAAAATGATCAAACATTATTTATTTTTTTCATATATTATTTAAACATATTAATGCATCTCTAATTCACCCGCAATTATTTTTGTCTTTTCATCTTAAATGATGATGTAAACAGCGGGCTTTTTAGCTAGCCTACATCTGTCCACTTTCATGTGTTTCTGTGATCTGATTGCTATCCGATTGTGAAAAGACCATGTGTAGGCTAAATGCCCTCCGAATCGCATTCGAGATGGATTTTAAATTTAAACCGTATATATAAATTGGACTTCTCCCGAAAATGCTGAAGGAAAACATTTGAGAATGTGTTATTCATTATATGATGAAGCTATGGCAACACGCATCACCGCAGCTGAGCATCTATTTATAAATCCAATGTGTAAACTATCGTAAATCAAAGTGAATGTAAGTCACAGACGCTTAACACACAATCATCTCAGCTAAAAGTAAAGAAATAAAATGATCTTACCAGTGCTGTCTCTCTTATTGCGGTCTGAAATTTTTAAATAGCTGATGATCAATAAAATGCAGATTATTACTATTGCTTTCGGTGATGTGAACTCAGAAAAAAATCTGCATATTGCGCGTTGTTTGAAGATCGGATCTGTATCCGTTTTGCAAACATATTTATGTGACTAGGGGTAAATGGAATCGTTTTGATAAATCAGACCAATAAAAACGCATGAAGTGTCCAGGTGTAAACGGCCCCATTATGAGCTGGCAGCATCTCTATAATTTTCTGTTAATTAATTGTAAATTGTGTCATGTTGCAAAGCAGTCACATCTCTTATGTTTTTATGAATGTACGTCAGCGACTAGTCAACGTCGACTCGACTTTGATGTCATAACAGTCGACTTCAAAAAATCTGAAGTCGTTCAACCCCTAGTTTGAATATGGTGAGCGTCTCTGTATAGCAAAAAGCCCTTATAACATTTAAAAGGTAAGTTTGACTATCCAGAATTAACATTGTAGATGTCAACAGCGTCTTTCTGACTAGTCTTGATTACATTTTGGATAGTTTGTATTATAATTTAAGATATCTGGGATGTAATTGTGACTAGTCGAAACGACAGATGAGAGATATCTGTAATTCAGTTTTGACTAGGTAAAACTGAATGACGGATATCTGCAAGAACGTCATTGAAAACAACATTCAACTCGTCACACATCTTAAATGACAATTGCAGATATCTGTAATTCAGTTTTGACTAGACAGAATGAAAGTTAAAAAAGATATCTCAAACGTCATTATGACTAGAGCAAATTATTTTGAATAAGGTTGCTCTATTTTAGTTATCCATAAATGCGTAATTTCCCCTCTCCGCCATAATCAAAGAAGAAGTGGGTTAATTTCCTTATTTCCATTAATGGAAAAAGAAAGAAGTAGTAATGGCAATGGCTGCAATCGAAAAACACCAGAAAATGTTTCCAGCATGATGCAAATTTTATTCATTAGCATTAGCCTACTGGTTTCTAAAAAATATTGGCAACATGCAATGTTTGCCATGCATTTCTATGTTTATGATCATGCTTAAAATTACCGTAGGTTATTGTTGATGTAGGATTTACGCATGAGAGAGATTCACACTAATTCACTTTAATAAAGATGCTTACATACATGCTATTCTTGGCATGGCAGTGCAATAACTGAAAAAATAAAATAATAATAATAATTCTTAGTTCAGATTAGTGCTTGTTTTTTTATTTTATTTTTCACAGTAAAAACCCATGATAGCCTGTAGGTATTGATTTCAGGTTAAAACAGTTGCTAATATAATTAAAAATGCTCTGTTCTCGCCTAAAATGGAATGCGGGCCTAATTTGCATACAGATATCTGCAACGTCATTTCACCTAGTCAAAAATCTAATTCAAGATATCTGTAATTACATTTTGACTAGGCTGAATGAAAGTTACTGATATCTCAAATTTCAGAAATCTCTAATCCAAATTAATTTCAAGATATTTATAACTTGATAATAAATATCTACAATTAAATTATGACTATCCCTAACTGCAGTTTGAAAAATCTACAATGCCATTTTGACTAGTCATAATTACAGTTACAGATATCTACAACTAGATTACCAATTTCACTGCTGTGTGGTTTGGCCTGCATTAAAAAATAAAAAAATGTCTTAATCCTTGTATTTTTTAAATAAGTTTTATTAATAAAGTAAATGAATTTAACAAATTTAATTGTAGTGCATATAAAATAGTTTTATATAATTAGTTATATAATAAATAAATAATTATAATAAATAATATAATTAGTCTATAATAAAGAATAGTTTAGCATCCAAATATGGATCCAATTACATATATTTGTAAAACCAATTACAAATGCTTGTAATTGGTTTTATTTATTATTGTATTACTGATCATTTACTTGTCTGTAATAATGTTTGAACTTTTATATTATATAGTTAGACTTGAAGTTTTTGCTGTAGTGATTTTAATGTGTGACACCAGCTGCATGGAGGGCTGACTTTTAAGATGCAATTCTCATAAATCATGTATTGTTTTAACTAATTGTGGTGAGACTAACTGACCATCCTGCCCATCTCTGATGTCAAAGGAGTCTTGAGTTTTGAGAGATTCACAGGCAGTGGACATCAGGGTCATGCTGATAACACTGCGATTATGAAATGCAGGTTATGTTGCAATATTTGTACTGTAATTTCTTTTGTGAAACAAATGCACTTCCCTATCTCAGTGCTCTTTTTTTAAATCCACTGTTAAAATATGAGAAGTCACCTGGTTTCAGTGATCTGTGGGGATAGTGCTATAACATGCAGCCCATATGGTTTTAAATCTACACCCGTACTTTTCTAATGCATCCTTGCTTTTGTCATGTGATGCTGTTTTCAGTGTATTTTTTACATGTGTTTGGGAATCTACATTTAAGCTAAAGGACCTTGCTGCAGAAATTCCCAGCTGTGTTGACAAAGTATTATGTGGAAAGACGTGCAGCCCACTTAATGCCTGAGCTTGTTTACTTATGCATGATGATGTGATTTTGATCACATATGGTTCCAAAATAGTTATGGACTCTTCTTGGACATTTCTTGGTGTGTTTGAGTGCCAGATGGGTGTCATCTGCTGTTCACTACAACATTTACCGAATTACATAGTACCACAGTTGCTACACACACGCAAAAAAAAAGAAAAAAGGAAAAAAAAAGACAACAACACAAACAAAACTTGAATTTTCTCATAATATACATTGCACATCACATTTTTCAGTGATTCTCGAACAACTCGTCAGATGATTGTTTTTCTATAAACCCCCCTCTTTTCTTCGAGCATACTCTGTTCTGATTGGGCAGATGGCCCAGACTGTTAAAATTGGTCTACCGCTTATAGCACTTTTTGGAAACGAAAAGCCCATTACTGGTAATGGCTTCAGCTTCAACTTCAGCTCCGGAGGCTTCCTAAAGCTCAGCGATTGTACACACTGTAAAGAGAGTAACGATGGTGGCGATTTATGTCAATCCGAGTGTGCACCCCATGATAAAACATGGGAAGAAATAGTTATTCAACCCAAACCTCATCAAAAGGACAACTTGAGCTGGAAGTTTTTCTCATTGATATGGTATTCAGTTTGGCGTACGTTATGTGATGTGGCATATGTTATTCCTCACCATCATCATTAACAAGTGTATGTCCATCAACAAACTGATGTGTATATTTCTAATTTATTGCCATGCACATAAAGGAACTGTATCAACTACGGCGCATACGTTAGCCAAGCGCTATGAATGAAAGCCCAAAACAACTTAATTTGAACACCCGGTTGAAAATATATACTTCACTAATTAATCATACTTACAGGTTATGATTCTCAGGAGCAAACAACCTGGGTACTGACCTATCCTTCCAGAGCAAATTTTTTGCAAATCCCGCATCAAATACCTTCTAATGGAATTTTTATTTGAGGAATATATCAGTTTTAAATGACTCTCTCTTTGTCCAATTAGTCCTCCAAATAACATTTCATTATCCACTGCTCCTGTTTCTTTTTTTTTACACACAACTTCCTACTCTCTCTTTATTTTGATACTATTTCTGAAGAGTCTAGTTTTCAGGCTTGGAAAAAAATTTTTTTGCTGAGTGAGCTGGGAAACCAATCTATAAAACAAATGAGCTGGAATGCCACGATGAATCAGTGAGGTGAAACCCCACCTAACACTTACAACTCTGTGTAATATTAAAACAAGGCATGTTTTCTGTCTCCCTGCTATTGTTTATTGTCACAATTCTTTATGCTGTCTCATGTCCTTATCCACTGAAAAATAATCCGACAGGGATAAGTTTGTGATCAGTTTTTGAAAGTTTGTGAAATGAGCGGGAACACAAAGGCAGTATGCCCTAATGAGGTGAAGCATTTTCCCCTTGCCTGACTGTCAGGGATTGTAGTGAACATGACCGTACCCTACAAGGACAGGACAGTCAGCCTGTGTCATCCTCTGTTGTGTTATCACAGCATCTCAGGGTGGATGTATACTGTTTGGGCCTTATACCTAGTTTGAGGGGAAAATGTGTGTCGTCTTAAACCTCTGTTTAGGTTTACTATTCATTTTATGAAATGTTTTCTCAATAATTATGAGTTTTAGAGACTAGATTGGCACTGGTATGTGTAAAAATAATGTAAGTAAGTAAGTAAGTAAAAGTCTATTTATAGAGCACCTTCGCAGATACAATCACAAAGTGCTTTACAAAATGCAATCATACCAAATACAACTAACGAATATACAATTTAAATTAAACAGCAATAAAACCCCGTCAACTAAAAGCTTGTTGAAATAACAGTGTCTTTAGTTGCTTTTTAAAAAGAATCGACAGAAACAGCCACACGGAGGGACAGGGGCAGGGCATTCCATAGTCTGGGGGCAACAACCTGAAAGGACCGGTCACCCCGGGTTTTGTAGCGAGTCTTTGGGACCAATAAAAGACTCTGGCCTGAAGAACGAAGGGCACGGGCTGGGGAATAGGGCAGCAACAAATCAGCAATGTATTTAGGGGACTGACCATTTAAAGCTCTAAAAGTTAAGACTAATATTTTAAAATCAATTCGAAATTTGATGGGTAGCCAATGTAGGGAGGATAAAATGGGTGTGATGTGTGTTCTTCTGCTAGATCCTGTTAAAAGCCTTGCCACGGCATTTTGGACCATTTGAAGACGGTTTAAGGCAGATTTGTTGAAATACGTAAAAAGAGAGTTACAATAATCTAAGCGTGACGAAATAAAAGCATGGATAACCATCTCCAGATCAGAGTCGGACAGAATCGACCTCAATTTAGCAATATTTCTTAGATGATAAAAACAATTTCTGACCAGAAGTCTAGAATGGTAGTCCAAAGACATTGACTGGTCGAACCAAACGCCAGAGATTTCTGAGACTCGACTGGACAGTTGAGCTCAGAGAACCGAGGTGCTGTAGGATTAAAGAGATTTTGTTATCTGGGGCAACAATTAGGGTTTCAGTCTTATCCGAATTTAATTGGAGACAGTTTCTAGCCAGCCACGATTTTACACAAGAAATACTATCCAACAAATCAGTTAGTTTGTGGAACTCAGTGTCATTGAACGAGCAATACAATTGTAAGTCATCAGCATAAAAATGATATGACACATTCTTAAAATGGCTCAACATTTTTCCCAGAGGGCTAATGTACATTAGAAACAAAAGTGGACCTAAGACAGAGCCCTGGGGTACACCATACAAGAGTGGAGTGGCATCAGACAGTATACCATTTCCATAAATAGAAAATGTTCTATCACTCAAGTATGAGGAAAACCATTTTAAAACAGACCCAACAATACCAAACTCATATTTCAATCTGTTCAGCAGAATTTTGTGGTCCACAGTATCAAAAGCTGATGATAAATCCAATAAAACCAATACAGTGTACCTTCCAGAATCTGCAGCCATCTGTACTTCATTAGACACTTTGAGGAGGGCGGTCTCAGTAGAATGCATCTTTCTAAAACCAGACTGATACTTATCCAAAAGGTCATTTTTACTTAGAAAACCTGTAAGCTGCTCAGCTACTACCTTCTCCAAGATTTTTGCGAGAAAGGGCAGTTTTGATATTGGCCTATAATTACTAGGCACCGCTGGGTCCAAATTGGGCTTTTTTAATATGGGGCTTATCGCTGCCTGTTTATAAAAGTTTGGGACAGTCCCAGTGGAGAATGACAAGTTAATTGTTTTGACGACAAAAGGAATAACAAGATCAATCACTTTGAAAAACAAAGAGGTTGGTAGTATATCCAGCGGACTTGAGGATGGCTTCATTTTTTCAGTACGACCAAGACATCATCTATTGAGACAGTAGAAAAGCTAGCCCAGGAGGAATTTGGAGAAGCTACAGCCATGTTGCTCTCATCAGAGGGTTTTACACTCGCTCTGATCTCATTAACCTTATTTACAAAGTATTTTAAAAATCTATTGCTATCATCGATGGTAAAAATAGGTACCAGTGGAGATGATGGTGTAACAAGGTTCTGAATGGTATCAAAGACAACTTTGGGGTTTCTCTTATTCTGATTTACAAGATCAGAGAAATACTTAGATCTGGCCTGCTTCAACATTTCATTTAGTGAAGCAACCAACTCCCTTAAATGTAGTCTGTGCACTTCCAAATTAGAGGATTTCCATATGCGCTCTACCTTACGACATGTTCTCCTAAAGGAAGCAATCTCCTCATTTAACCAGGGACAAAGATTGTTAGGAGAAGTTGTTTTTTGCTTTACAGGTGCCACTATGTCCAGAACAGATTGGCACTGGTCATTAAAATGCTTAACAAGGAGTGATGTATCATTACAATCCTCAATAAACTCGAGCTGAAACAATTCTGAGAACTGTTCAGCAACAGTTTGATTTATAATACGCCTTTGGGACACCACTTTATGAGCATTTCTGACCACCTTACAAGACACATTAAAATAAACACAGTAATGGTCAGACACATGAACATCCACAACATTCAGGCAGTTAATGTCTAGGCCAAGAGAGAACACAAGGTCTAAAGTGTGGCCTTTTTTGTGTGTAGGACCAGAAACATGTTGTTTTAAGTTAAAGAGTCTGTGAGTGTTAAAAACTCAGACGCTATATTACAAGAGGGGTCGTCAATGTGAAAATTAAAATCACCAAGAATTAAAACATTGTCTAATTTAATAATAGTAGATAAAAACTCAGAGAACTCATCTAAGAACTCTCGTGCAGGACCAGGAGGTCGGTAAAGTAAAATACAATAAAAGAAATCATTATTTCCAACCTTTGTCATTTGTAGCTCGAATGAGTTAAAGGGCTCCGGCTTCATAAGCCTACAGCGAAAACAGTTTCTGTGGATGAGCGCGAGGCCGCCTCCTCGCCGAGCAACCCGTGGAGTTCCAAACACGGAAAAGTCCGGAGGGCACAGTTCATTTAAATGAAAAAAGTCAAGATCCCGCTGCCACGTCTCAGTGAGGGCCATAAAATCCAGATTTGCGTTTGTCAACAAGTCTCCCAGATAAAGTGCCTTGTTCGATATGGAGCGGGCATTTAGTAAAGCAAACCGTGTTTCCAGCGCATAATGTACTGGGGGTGTGCAATGACTAGCTGGGCACCACGGCGCGGCCAGGGGAATATTCATCCGAACAGTTCGCAGAACACGCTCACGCGGAGCGAGGATCTGGGCTCGCCGGGTTGGACAAATCCGATCAGAGTGCAAAAGAGGGTGAGAAGCGAAAGCCGGTTGCGCACAGTGCGACTCCAAAGCCCGGTCAGCAACTGGAACCAGACGAAGGCACCGCACAGCTCCGAGAATCTGGACCCGCCGAACCATGATATTTGCCCTCGCTGCTTTCTCTGTCTAGACTGTACACCAGCCCTCGATCTCCTCTTCCTTCTCCTGCCACGACGCTTCACTATCAGCAGGTACTCTGGTGATGATGTGGCGCATTCAAAATGCGGAGGGAAGTATTCCCTGTACCTGTCCCAGGTAACACACTCGTCTTTCATTTGCTCCTTAATTCGAAATAGCATGTGCCGATCATATTGAATGACAGCAGAGACACAGCTTTTAGTTGACAGGCTTGAAAAGGCATAATATAACATTAAACAAAGTGCTATTAAGTCGGGTCAGCGGAGAGGTGGCAGGCAAAGCAGAACACAGGCGCCATCATGCCCGTCACACCAATGCAGAAATGCAGGAAAGTGAAGACAAAAGACTGAAAACTTTTTTTTTCTTCTGTGTTTACATGAGGGATAATGGAAAATGCTTGATCACACTAGTACCTTGCCTTGGAGACATGCCATGGGAAATACTCCTCAAGCTATATTTTTAAACATTTTGAGAAAGTAGCAAAAATGCATTGTTGTCTGTAACAAAAATGGTACAAGATGAATTTAACACATGCCTTACCTGTTTGGCGTGATGACTATTAATGTCCCCAACAGCCTCTGTAGTCCCATTAAGCCACTTGTTAGCAACCACCTTTTTCAAGACGCATAACAAAAATCACAAGTGGGGTAATACTGATGTATTTTATATCATAGAATACACATTTAAAGCCATTCAAAATACCCATTGACTTCAGGATGTTGGAACTGGAAGGGCTAAAATGCTAACTTTATGCATTTTGACCTACAAAGTGATGTCATACCTGCACCACCCTACAGAATGAACTGAAGACACTTTAGGTCTGACTCTTCTGTGTGAGATTTGATTTTTCACAAACTGCAGTTTCTGTACTCACTGCCATGACAACCAGGGCCCCATACAGTGTGGTCATGTTGTCTGTAAAGCCCTCTCCTCTTATAGACCACCCATGTACAGGAATAAAAATATATTTTACAGTTTTGCAACTTGACATTCACTCATCAAACCATGTGCTACTCTGACCTACACCAACTACGGACACATTTTCTATCAACTATGCCAATTGAAGACAAATTAACCAATCAAAGTAAGTGTGGGCCGGGACGACACGTGCACCCCACCCCGTTCTGCAGGCTACAGCCAGGTGTACTTGCTCACTCATGCACACACTTTCCTCCCAATAACAAAACAACAAAAATGACAGGGGTCTTATAGGATCTTAATAGGCATCTTATAGCGATGTGGATATGCAATAGAGTGCCGAAGTGATGACATCACTTTGTAGGACAACTCGGAAGCTCAGCGGCGCATGGGTTCCCTCGATCGAAAAGCAATGCATTTTCCCCATAGACTTTTGGAAAATCACAAAACATAAGATCTGTGTTTAACAAAGAGTTGTGACCCTTACATGTTTTGTCTATCAAGATAATCTTTACAAGTTAATCCAAAATTTATAAATTTTGAAGCCTATATAAAGTTTTTGAAAAAAACACAACCAGACACAAAGTTTAAAAAACTTCAAGCAGGTTTTAACAGTGTTCTATGTCATAGATCAGAACGTGAAAATATTTAGAGGCTTTTTTCACCACAGACCTAATTTTTAGGCGATTTAGCAAAAACCCATTAAAAAATCCCATAGACTTTAAAAGCGAGAGAACCGGTAGTGCTAAAATGCTAACTCACTTCCACGTTTTGGCCTACAGAGTGACGTTGTAACTTCGACACTCCATTCACTGGCATGTCAACAGATGAGGTAATTTAATTTACACTACACACTAGATTTATAGACTATATAAATCTGGCTATGTGAGGCTATAGTTTCAATTAATCCCTTTTATTGCATGACACATTGACAAAGTAGCAGGGCAATTGGGTGACGGTGAGACGCTGTAGTCGAATGGAAAAAACACCGCTCTTAAATACCGATTACATCATCAAATAGATTCTCACTTAGTGATACAGAGTGCCTGACATCAAAGCAAATATAAAAGTGCTCACTAATGCTAATAGTAAATTCTCTAAGATTATTATTCATGTCGGCACTACTGATGTTTGACTTCGCCAGTTGAAGATCACTAAAATTAGTGTTAAAACTGGCAAGTATGATGTCAGGCACTGTAATTTGCTCTGGCCCCTTTCCTGCGTTTGGATACAAAGTGGCCTTAAAGGGATAGTTCGGCCAAAAATGATATTTAAACCATGCATTACTCACCCTCAAGCCGTTCGAGATGCATATGTCAATCTTGTTTCAGACGAATACATTTTCAGTTATTTTAGAAATGTCTTAGACCCTTCAGTGGATATAATGTGAAGAAATGGGGTCCAGCTCCTTCAAGTACCAAAAATGTGCATAAATCCTTCACAAAAGTCATCCATCCGGCTCTCAGGGTGATAAACGAAGGCCTTCTGAGGGTAATCCGTGCGTTATTGTTGTAAAAATATACATATTTAAAACTTTATAAATGAAAATATCTGACTTCCGGCAGAGTAATGCATGGTTTAAATATCATTTTTGGCCAAACTATCCCTTTAAAAACTGCTAGATCTGCTAATTTTTCAACCCTATTAGAAGAAAATAAACAAAACCCAAAGTATTTATTTGAAACAGTGGCTAAACTTACAAAAAATAAAGCTTCAAACCCAGACGTTTGCAAGCAGCACCGCAGTAATGACTTAATTAACTTCTTTACTTACAAGATTGATAATATCAGGGATAAAATTATAACTATGCAAGCATCTACTACAGTATTGAATCAAGCAGTGCATTGTAGTCTCTAGAGAAAATTTGATTCATTCATTGCTATGGGAGAAGATGAATTTTTGAAACTCGTTTAAATCATCTAAATCGACAACAGGTAGACTCTATACCGGCTAAACAACTGAAAGAAATGTTTCCAGAGGTCATAGATCCTCTTCTTAATATCTGTGGTGAGCAGGACGTGGTTGAGGGATGTGAGAGGACTGCGCGAGGCCGGTGGCGTGAGTGATAATGAGCGACACATGAGACGCACCGGTCTAGCGCCGCCCTCTCACGTCCCTGCGACCTCGTCCTGCTCGCCACAATATAATTAATTCATCTTTGTCATTAGGATACATACCAAACACGTCTAAGCTGGCTATGATTTGTTAAAAAAACCACAACTTGATCCTACAGAATTAGTCAATTAGTCAACCTTTTCTGTCAAAGATACTAGAAAAGGCAGTATCTTCACAAAATGTTCTCTTTTTTAAAGAAATGGTATCTGCAAGGATTTTCAATCAGGATTTAGACCATAGTACTGAGACAGCTCGCATTAAATTCACACAGTACAGTGGAACCATTAAAGTAGAACAGTACAGATTGGTTCTTTTGGTATTATCATGAACATTCTATAAGCATTCATTTCATGTGTTAGTTGACCTTGTTGAAACATTACAGATTAACTTATTCACTGTTCCTGTAAAACAACAAACCTTTTATTTTAGCTTGTGTTGGAGTCTTGTGTTGTGCTGTGCATTTGTTGATGTTAGTGGACTCAATGTCTAAGCTAACATTAGCTGTAAGAAAAGAGAGGCTCTCTCCTTCACATACTGTAGAATTCAGTCTACAGACTTTCATTGACAACTGAGGAAGTCGGGGAAGTTCTCATCTCTGAAGTTCGTTATGAGCTGTTCACACTTCAGCTGTGTGAACAACTTCACTGATTAATGCATTCAAATTCTTACATATAGCCCCTCAAACTGATGATGCTTTATTGACAGAAGGCTTGTGCAGGTTACATAAGCTCTAACAGAAAGTGTGTTTAATGAGTCATATTATCTCCTAAAAAATCAAGTGGCTGTTGTTTTGTATTACAGCTTTCTCAATCTGATGATGCTCAATCACCATGGTGCTGATGCCGCTTTTGCTGTTGACCGTTTCATGCCTAAACTTGTCTTAGCAGTTGTCGGATAATGTTATTGGATTACACACTGATGATGCACACTGTGCTTCATCTCCACATGGCCTGTCACCTGATCCACAGTGATTAAACACACTCACCGAACAGCCACACACACTATTTAAAAACCACGTTTCACTGAGCATGTGGGATTTCTGTGGCATATGGTGTGTTTTTTAAAGAAATAGATATAATTCTACTATAGAAAAACAATTAAACTATTTCTTATTTTGTTTAATTTATAATCATTATAATAAAAAAATCATAAAAATAACAATAGATTTTTTTATTATACTGTCCTACTGATATACACACAATATTGTGCAAAATTGTTCAGACTCACAAATAAGCACAGCAAACCTGAAGCTTTTCATGAAAAAAAAAGTAGCATTTTAAATTGTAATCAGAAAATGTGCAATTTAGGGTTCACCCCCAACCCCCCAAAATCATACCACTCAGTTGGTATGCGTGGCAGTGTGGCAAGCAGACAGAGGTCGAGGGACATAGAGAGAACGGTTCGAGACTGGTGGCGTGATTAATGATGAACTAAAGTAAAAGGCAGCAGCCCCTCACGGACAACTGCTGTCACATGTAATAAAACATAACACAACATAATATAAGTTGCGCAGGGTCTCGCTAAGCATTAATCATGCCACCAGCTTCGCACCGCTCTCTCACAGCCCTCGGCCTCATCCTGCTCGCCACAGTGAGTTTCCTGAACAACTAGCCAACTAATCTGAGTTTGCCCTGTAGAGTTAATTACCCAATTTTCTGTAATCATAAATATATTTATAAAATGAATCCCCAAAAATCATCACTAAGGAAACTAACATTAGTGTAGCTTCAGGAAGTGTTTATGATCATATGCTGCTAAAAATATCAAAACTAAAAAGAAATGCCATTTAAATGTTTTTGTGTCCAGAAGCATCACTGTATGGCATACTAAAATCGGTAATTTATTTGAATTGAGATTTACTGGAGGTTGATGGTAGACATATCACTGCTCAGTGCCAACAGTACTGCACAGTCCTCATTGATATCATAGCTTATCATTGCTTTTCTTAACGCATTGCTGTTTTGCCAACAGTATAAGACATTTTGTGTATAATCTTTTGTGTATAATCTCAGTCACAATCAATTAGAGCGGTATTAAATTCGGTATGAAATGGACGTTTTGATAGTCTTTTCTCATAAGTATATCTGAGTGAAATGGCTTCTGGAATGAGAAAAATATAGGTGGGGATTTGATTTTGTCCTTCTGGAATTTTTTGGATCTTTGGAAGTTGGGTGTTGCTAATCAAATGGAGGCAGATCTGAATTCCAGTTTGCAGTCAGTTGTGACAGATATTTAGCCCCACCTTCTGCCAAGACACGACATAAAGAGAACAGATGTCACTTCGAGGGGGAGGGAAGGTTAATATTTTTGAATAAAGATTAGAAGGCATATGAAAAAAATAAAATAAAAATAAATGTGCACAGATAAATCTTTTATAAAAAGCACTGCAACATTCTGTAAAAAAAAAAAAAAAGGTCAAGTACAGTCAATTTTGATTTCATGGCAACTTTAACAGCATGGTATTGACACCAGCCATCACATTTGAGAGAAAAAGTCTTGCTTGAATAGAAGACATCAGCACAACACATCACATCCATAGGGTTTGAGAATAATAATATTCTGTCCGCATGAAAACTCTCACTGAAACTCTCCTTTGCCTTTGCAGTTTATGCTAATGATGGCGATTTATCATTCACATACAACCACATACAGCCTGTGTGGTTCAACACTGACTGTTTAGGCAAATAACTGGATGCTATCGGAAGCTTGTTTCCACCACTGAATAAAAACTAAAAAAGGTAATTGCATCTGACAATTTTATTTAACTTTTTTTCTACTTTTTTTCATAATTGTGTGATATTAAACTCGCAATTGTAAGAAAAAAGTCAGAATTGTGAGATGCAATTCAACCAGATGCAATTCAACCAGATGCGACTGGGAGGCTGAATTCACATCCAGCCCGTAGGAGAGCTTTCAGCCTTTCAGTTGTGCTTTTCAGTTGCGTCTGTTGGCTGGTATTTGCTAATCTCTGTCTCCTGAGAAGAGCCCTGTTCTCTCGCAGCATCATCACTCCACCTAAAATGCAATTTTAATGCATTTTCTAAAATGCAGACGCAATTCAACCAGATGCAACTGGGAGGCTGAATTCACATCCAGCCCGTAGGTGAGCTTTCAGCCTTTCAGTTGTGCTTTTTTACATATTTTGACATGGTTGGACACTTTAAATGTGACTGCTCTTTTTAAACTGTTTAAACCAAAACCCAAAACAGATCATTGGCAGACCTCTGATACTTGCTTGCTCAGACAAACTTGTAGAAAAACAGAGTTTAAATGGCAAAATGAAAGACTTCAATCCTCATATGATATGTCCAAGGACTGCCTTCAGGGTTACCAGAATGCTGCCAAGGCTGCAAAAGCTGCTTATTTTTCTAATTTAATCTCACTCAACTATCATAGACCTAAGGTATTGTTTTTAGTTATAAATGCTGTTTTAAACCCACCTGTTAACCATTATTCCAAATCCTTTTAAATGCACTCTTGTGAATCCTTCTTGGGTTTTTTCACTGAAAAATTCAAATGTAAGATTTCAAATTTCAAATTTATTGAGCCGCTGGCCTCATTGGAGGTCTTTGATCCTATTTCTTCACACTATCTCACTGAAATTATTGCCACCCTCAAAACTTCTTTCTCTCCTCATTAAGTGATACACCCCCTAGGTACTTTAAATTGTTAACTTCGTCTGTTGGCCTTCGTCTGTTATCCTTTATGAATAAATATTTACTAAAAGGTACAGTTCCTACATGCCTGAAAGTAGCAACTGTTACCTCTACTCAAAAAGCCTTCAGTACACACATCTGTTTTAAGGCAAGACAAGGCAAGTTTCATATACAATGGCATTTCAAAGTGCTTTACAGTAAAGAATTAAAATAATCACAAAATAAAAGCAAGGAAAATTAAAACGGTTATAAAATAAATTAAAAGATAAATTTAATACAGTTATAAAATTAATTAAAAGAGTGAAAAGATGATACATAGATAAACCTCATCTGGCAAAACACCTGTGTATCATATTTTTCACAACTCCCAGTTTTACTCTGTTGATTACTGTGTCTGTGGTGTTGTAAATTGTGGTGATTTAAATTATTATTGTCCAATTTCTGTGGTCCTTTGCAGGTGCGTAGGAGCAATTTTGAACCTGGACGGACGTTAATGCTAGGGGTGCAATGGGTATGCCCCCAAGGGAATTAAAAAAAAAAAATAAACCATTAAATGACACTTTCTGGAGAGTTTTGTGCAAAGAAATGGAGAAATTGAGGCTTACATGATATGTGAAAAACTGCAAGGTTAAGAACATATACTTTGCATTGTTGTAGTATCAACATCATGTAGGGCATTTAGCATTTACATTACTGTTAATCAGTCATGTACTGATTAACTCAAATAAATGGTTGATTTGATTTCCATTAACTATAAAATACTAAAATCAATAAATCAATCTATCCCTTGTGGAAAGGTTGCTTGGTAGCTAAAAGTAGGTCTAGCAATTATATTTCAAGTTTTTCACACAGATCAAACACAAATATGCTGACTGAATAGATTGCTAGTTTATTTTGAGTAGCCAGCTAGCAGTTCTCTTGGCAGTTTGCTGATAATCCGGTGTCTGAAGTAAAATGCTCAAAACATCTCCTGAGAAAAATACCAACCAAGTCTTGGTTATTTAATTTGGTTTAGTCTTATTTTCCTTACCTTGTCATTCAAGGCCAGGGCACTTTTGTACATTTCTGGAACTTTTGCGCGCTTCCACATCCCGTGCAACTACAGATCTCCCAGGAACATATTGATGATGCGTACATTTATCCGTGTCACCTAGATGCGCATGCGCGAGCGGTGCGCGATGCCGCGATCATGGTCAACTGACGACATAAGCAGCTGAAGAATATCGCTCTTTTTAAAAAACTGAATTATGTATTTAAAAGTTGCAGAATGGATTAATTGGGAGACTCCAAAATTGGCAGAGATAGGCAGGCAATGCAAAACAAAATCCTACTTTGGGAAATAGTGGGGGGGGGAGACAAAACTTATCATTAAACTTAACGTATAATGGCTCCTACACCCTGTTCCTTTGTCTCCAAGGTCCTGGAAAAAGTTGTGATGTGCCAACTTAAGTCATTTTTAAATAAGATTTAAATTTCTGAAGTCTTCCAGTCAGGGGTTAAGCCTTTTCACAGCACTGAATCTGCATTGTTGAGAGTTGAGAGTCTTAAACGGATATTTTGTTGCTACTGATGCTGTTGATTCTGTGATTTTTGTACTCCTAGACTTTATCTGCAGCCTTCGATACGATCACTTATTGCTTCTATCAGATTAGAATCTATATTATATATATATATATATATATATATATATATATATATATAATAGCATAGAAAAAAGCCGCAAAGACCACTCCCTTTACAATCACTAAAAAGCTGTCTTTCATCTCAGTTGGCGAATTCTCTTCCTTGTCATTTCTAGTCGAATATATATATTGCTGAATATTTCCACTTGGCACTTGTGTAGTGTTTACTACAGGTAGTCTGGTAGTGAAGGAGGGGGTCAATTTGCATATTTATGGTTAAGCTATTTTAAGGCATGAATAAATAATTTTCATAGATTAAAAAAAAAACATTGACATTATGACGTGATAATCAATGATGAGTTTTAAGGGATAACATTATTGAATGGAGGGGGACTTCAACCCACACTACACGCCTGACAAACAATATTATAAGATATTGAAGACTCCTTTTATGATGTTTTTGTGGTGATCTATGGTATGATGCTTCTATGTTGTGATGTTTTTGTCTTGTTTTGTGTTCTACAGAAGACATATCATAATATAAGTTAAGTTTGTAAGGACATGAGAGAGTAATGATAAAAAAGGTGAAAATTTTAAAAGTTCAGCACAGGATGGTTATTTCTCAAATGCAGTTGGTCAAGTATATTCAAGGAAACTGTTCTCTGTTGTGAGGTGGAAGGGGACATGTCTGTAGATTCATTGTCAAGGGAAATCTGGTGCTGTTGAAAGCGGTCCAGTGCTCTTCCTTGCTGCTTTATCCTTCAGAAAATTATGGCCAAGGCTCAACTGTTAGTTTTATTTGTAAAATAGCTGGTTATACAATTATTTAAATTCCCAAACATTTTGTTAAATGAAGGTCTGATGGATGTTCTTGTACTTGGTCTGATGGAAGCACATAGGTTAAGGTGAGTTTCAGGATATTACAAGGGAAGCTGCTTTTCAGGCAACACTTCCTCTCTCTTCCATTGTGACTTCAGTGATCAAAGGTCACAAATACGGGGGCAGTTCTTCAGGGCTTTATTATTGCGATTTGGCTAGAAATCAAAGGTGTGATGTCACTATTTGTGGTATATCAATAAAGATTTGGACACAGCTTTCCTCCACTGAGTCTTTAAAGCATTCAGAAAGTGTTTTCAGCCTTGAAATATTTAGTGCATTTGCTCTGCTCTTCAGTCTTTTGGAAGTGTTTTTAATGCCCTTGACTTGTCTGCACAAGCACTTATTACTCAGTTGCATAACTTTAAAGAAATGAGAACGAGCCTGAACTTAGTCAGAAGCTGTTTGGCATTTTTTTATACTATTTTCTTTGCTAATGTGCTAAAATCAGTCAGAACTTATATTTTTATGATAATGTTTATTCTTCTCTTTTACCCTTTCTCACACAAGAAGTCATTGATTCTGTACCTTCTGTTGATAAAGGCTTTGATCCTCAACTCTTCATATAACATTATTTATGGCTGTTCTATTGGTTAGACATGTCAGGGACTGATTTAGAAACTGCTTTTACCAGATTTGCTGTTCATAGTTTCTATTTTTTACCTGATTATTTTTCATTGGTAGATTGTACCTACTGAGTATAACCAGTATTGCTACAGTATATAACACGAAATAGAGGTGTTTTTATGTGTTCACCCTCATATAAGTGTTCACCCTCAAATCATTAAACACAGAACTATGTTGAATTGGAACATCTTTTATTGCAGTGTGCATTTCACTTGTAGTTGTCACAATGAAAGGGAGAGAAAGGACACTGTAGCGCAATTACTCTTACTGTTTTTGCAGAAAATATTTGTGTGAATTCACTGCATTATAAGCACTAACATTTCTGCCGCTGATGTCTTTCCAAATGTATTCTGCTCTTGATTATAGAAAAACATCTCTACTTTTCCAAACAAGTGAGTTATTGGTTTAATCACTCCTTTATAGGTAGTAACAAGAAACACAGTGGACCCCTAGATGGCTTGCAGAATTACGCACACTTCTAATCATAGAGCCAACGTGAGACCGTTTTGCCTCTCGTGGATTTACTCCCTTGGAAGGAGAATTGTAGGGTTCAGTTGATTTTGGTATTCATGATTATTTTTTTTTTACCTTCAATAATCTCTTCAGCAACAATTGCCTTGCTCTCTTTTGTGCTCTATCACAAACTTACTTATTTCCCTTTCAATTATTGTTTACCACATCCATTTTGTTTCTTTCTGCCTTTCTCCCTCTTGCCCTTGCTCCGTGTGGAAGCTATTACATGTGAGGTCCCAGATTTGGCCCATTCGCCCCTGCACCCAGCAGCTTTTGAAACAAGCTCAGTGAAAATAAATTCATTAAATTCGTAGAAATATTGAACAGGTAATTATTTTCTACTTACTATGGTATCTAACCATTAGCTTGAGCAAGATGCTAACTCCAAACTGTATTGAAATCAAATGTGAGAATTTGAGAGTGCCAAAATAATAAATAACTCTTTCAATAAATTATCATTATATCAATCATGAAATAAGTAAATATTTTGACACATTTCACGCACACACACACACACACATCACACACACACACACACATATATATATATATATATATATATATATATATATATATATATATATATATATTGATATATATATATTAATCATGAAATAAGTAAATATTTTGACACATTTCACGCACACACACACGCGCACACACACACACACACACGCACACACACACACACACACACACAGCACCCACACACACACAGCACACCACACACACACCACAACACACACATATATATATATATATATATATATATATATATATATATATATATTAGGATAGGACGGTATGAAAATTTCATATCACGATTATCATGTCCAAAAATAATCGTGATTATAGCAATATTATCACGGTTTTGTTAAAAATTTATGAAACGGCTCAAAAAGAACTAGATCTCACACTGAAAACATTTCAACAAGTTCCGTATCAACTACAAAATACTACTACTGACCTATAAAGCCCTAAATGGTTTAGCTCCAATGTACTTAACGGACCTTCTTTCGCCCTACAATCCACCGCGTTCTTTAAGATCACTAAATTCAAGGCTTCTGGTCATTCCTAGGATATCTAAGTCCACTAAAGGAGGGAGGGCGTTCTCGCATTTAGCTCCAAAACTCTGGAATAGCCTTCCCGATATGGTACAGAGGCTCTGACTCGCTGACACAGTTTAAAACTAGACTAAAGATGCATCTCTTCAGTCAAGCATTCACATAATGCTTACCTTTTAGTCCTCTGTTATGCCATACAGAACCGTTTGCCACTGAAACTGCTTAACGCACCAGTGGGGCTCGACAGCCTTTTAGACAAACGGGTCGACACGTTCGGCACGTATGGTTGGCTTGCGGAGAGTTTGTGAGATAGTGATTTTCTAACACCGACTCTTGTATAATGGAAATCATTCTGAACATCAGCTATGCTAATTATTTTCCATCTGCCTTTCTGCTGTTATCTCGGGACGTTTGTCCCGGAGAATGACGTCGTCAGGTCCAGTTTGTATCCAGCCTCTCACGGGGATCTCAGATGCCCAACGCCTGTGAAGAGACGACTCAGACGCTGGCGATATGTTATGGCTCCGTATTATATATAAACAATATTTATATTTAATATTTATATAAAAACAATATGAATGTAAGCCAGAGGAGAACTGGCCCCGACTGAGCCTGGGTTCTCCCAAGGTTTTTTCTCCATCCAATCTGATGGAGTTTTGGTTCCTTGGCACTGTCACCTTGCTTTGCCTTGCTTTTGGCTTGCTTAGTTGGGTTTATTTAACATTTAACAATATTATTTATCTGTATTGTACTACTGTCATGTTATCACTGTGAAGCTGCTTTGATACAATCTGTATTGTGAAAAGCTCTATATAAATAAAAGTGACTTGACTTGACTTGACTCAACGGCTAAAGAAATACTCCTAACTTATTGTGAGAGTCATGCCGAATGAATTCCCATGTTTTGCCAGAAGATGCCGCCCACATCTGAATCATCCATCCATCCACTTTTCAATGTGGGTACAGCGTAACATCGTTCCTTTTTAATTGATTATTTTGATAAAGGGTGATAAAATACATGCTAGTTCCATGACAGAGTTTAAGATAAATCTTTTCATTACTACTGGAGCTGCTAGTATGCTAAGTTTCAAATGATTATTAGACGGCAAAGCAGCATCCCTTCCGGCACACTCAGTATTCTGAATTTACTCATTTTCATTCACTCCTTCAAGTGGACTATATTCAGTGGAGTCATGAATGAGGCTATAGGGGCAATTTCGAACACAGCTCTGAAGTGGGTGTGTCAGATAAGAGAGGCATGCAGAATGTGCAGTCCTGCTGGACAGGTTTGAAAACCACTGTAGTAGACAACAAGGCGGCTCTGTAGGTGTTTAAAAAGAGCATTTTGGTGCTGGATTCCTCTTTATCTTTCTCTGGGTTTTCTTAAAGGTAATATGAGAATGACAGCAATGCTCGAGTTCTGTGTGTTTTCTTTCAGCCAATCACTTATTTCCTTTTGCAGACTTTCATTCAGACAGGTCCTCGCTGACAGATAAACTGCCATAGGAAGGATTAGAGTGGAGGTGTTAGTAATTGTGCCAGTGTTTTATATTTAATTTCATGTTTTTGTTTACATTTTTGTTACATTTAGTGCTTAAACAAATGCATGTTTTTTACTTTTATTTAAGAACAGGCATCTAATTTTGTTTGTCTCTCTCAACAGTGGAATGGTATTGGCAGACTTGTTGTCCACTAGGAAGTGAGGGAAGAACGATGTAACTGGGGTGAGAGATGATGGATGCTGTGGACTCTTTGCAAGGCTCATCTCTGGAATCCAAAGCTGAACGTCTCGCCCACTACAAGGCAGAGAGAAGGCGGGAGCTGTCTGAGCGGTATGCCAACTTGGAGGAAAGTTCATCCGTGTACACACGGAGGGAAAGACACGGGAAACCACTGACACCTCAGATGTAGTTCCCAGCTCGGGAGCAAAAGAAGACCGATGTTTCCTCTGGACTGAGTCAGTACAATAAAGATAACACCGCTCCGAGAGAGCAAGGAGAAAGGAGCAATTTTGAGGGAAAGGCCAAAACAGATGCCACACCATCCTCTACCATCTTTGTTTGTCACAGCAACAAAGAAACAAGGTGAGTCACAGTGAGGCAGTGAGTCAAAGTGAGCCAATGTCACAGGTGAGTTTGAGTCAATGACCATTGACCATTTAGAGACTTACAAAGATCTCATGTTTCACTGCTCAGTAAATTCAGGAGTGAAGGGCAGCATTTAGACATTGGGAACTGAATAGTCAGGGAGATTGAGCCATGCAGAGATCTGCACCAGGACACATCCTGCTTTTCTGACATCTGAGCTTTTTGTTTTGGTTTAAACTTGTAGAAACTCAGTCAACATGGATTGTTTTTCATTTCTGAGCAATTACAAACAGATATAAGCAAATGTGTGGGGGTTGGATAGGCGCCAGTAATTCCGCCAGTTTGGAATGTATGAAGAACAGAGTTGAACTTTCTCTTCATTGTTTGGTTCTAATTCTCTACATCAATTGGTCTCATACTGTCGGCCTATGAAAGATATCAAGTAATCCTTTAGTTGATTGATTGATTAAATCTGCAATGAATTAAAAAAATCATAGATTTGGTGGCTGTAATAAAGCTCATGACAAAGGAGATACTTAAGGAGACTCTCAACTGAGCCTGGGTTCTCCCAAGGTTTTTTCTCCATCCAATCTGATGGAGTTTTGGTTCCTTGCCACTGTCGCCTTGCTTTGCCTTGCTTTTGGCTTGCTTAGTCGGGTTTTTACCATTTAACAATATTACTTATCTGTGTTGTACTTCTGTCATGTTATCACTGTGAAGCTGCTTTGATACAATCTGTATTGTGAAAAGCGCTATATAAATAAATGTGACTTGACTTGACTTTTAAAATAATATCAACACACCAAACAGGAGAAAATCTAGGAGAATGTACCACCACTTTAAGGTGCTGGGTGCAACTTTTTCACTCTACTGAAGCATATAATTACCATAATATGTTTGCATATATTGAGGAAACATGCTAAGTTCACATACTCGTTTCTCTGAAAAACACTTCCAGCCAGTTAATTTACTTTGAAATGTAAAAGTTTCCTGGCTGGAATGTTTGTCATTGTTTTGGTCTGTGATACTGCACATTGCCAATTTCATTGTCCATTGTGCTCGTTCCTGTTGTGTGTGCTCAAACTGGCAACCCTTCTGAGCGCTGTCCAGTCTGAGGAGCATGTGGCAGGAGAAACTATGATCTCTGATATTTTGAATTCGACTGCAATACCTATTTTGACCACTAGTTGCCATTCTTACATACTGTACCTTTAAACAGTGCAGGACAAGGAACTAGCTGAGACAGAGGGCCTAAATAGTGCAAAAAAGGGGGCAACTAACTAGATACACCTAAAATGAGTACTAATCAATATGTAACCATGGAGACAAACAGGCAGTGATACTGAGAGAATGTAACCAATTAACAAACTACTAGGCTAATGACAAAATTGAACAGACCAGGAAAACTGAACAAAACAGAACAAACATGATACAATTATATTATTAAATATAATCACTGAATGTAATACAGTATATTTAATATTATTTTATATTTAGCTAATTGTAATGAAATAATAACTGGCAAAATTTTAGATCTGTAAATGTAAAGCTATATTAAAATGTAGGATATAACTAATGTGACATTTACATTACTTAAAGACTGCCTGTGGTGAAAATCAAGCTTTGTTTTTTTATATATCTATGTGGTGTTTTGAAATCTACTTTCAGACAAAACGTTTTCAAATTCATGTCATCACCATTGCGAAGTATTTTCTCGGCACACAAAGACAGTCTCAAAAACGCGGTTTGAAATCGCTGGAGTTTCTGACTTCACAAACTACCTTGTAACCAACCACGTCAAACGAGTGGATCTCTGAGCTGGTGTGAATGAATGGAGGCAGGGCTAATTTGGATTTTCATAGAAACACATATACTCAGTCAAGACTAGTTAACATTCAAGCTGTTTTGAAGCATGAATATTTTTTCCCCCAATGAAAAATAAATATGTTTAAATATGTCATTTTGTTGATAATAGATGAGTTTTAAGTGATACATTTATTGACCACAGGAGTTTGAAATTACCTAATATGAACTAGTCTGTGGTTTCCTCCAGATTTGAAATGTTTTGTATCTTTTAGATGAAAATCACAAGAAATTGAGACATTTCTCACCTTATAAGTCATGATACAAGCAATTGTTTGTACTTGCCACCAGCCTGTTACCCTTTTCTTATTACCTCATTAAAATTGATAGCATAAATATGAGAGTTGCATGTTGTCATTGTTCATTCTCAGACTCAGCCATTACACATTAAACCAGCCAGTACTGTCCCGGCATGTACTGTAACTGTTTAGTCTTTAGTTGTCTGTATTGTAAGTGTCTCTTACCGCTTTGTGTAGGCTTATGTGTTAAAGTGAAAATAAACCTGAATGGGACGTTGAATATCACTGACAACAGCCAAATCGGATGCAATTTATGAGGTGACGCAATGGTAGTCTTTAGCTATTTTTTCAGATCTGATTAAGAGATCAGTGAGATAGTGTGCAGTAGACGTGCTGATGGTGGACTTGATCTGACCACATGATATTCTGCCTTGGTAATCTTTGACTTGATCAAAGAGGTGCTATCTTCGAGCATTTTCACCTGTAATTTGAATTACTATGGCAATCTGTACCAAAAGTTTGTCAAAAATCTGAATTAAGCTATTTAATTTCAAAACTAAATTTAAAATGGATGGGTTGAAGCGAATAATAAAAGAAAAGCAGCCAACAACTCTCCAGCACCAGCATGCATGTAAACTTAATCAATACAGTTTAAAAAGCATCTGAGGATGCACCTCATTCTGAATAATGAGTAGATGTTTCCAAATTTTGACTGTTATAAATTAACAGAAAGGTTTTTTTTTTTTTTTTTGCTCATCTGTTTTGTGTTATAACAAGTGCAGCCATGTTAGGCTGATTATCTGACACAATACCTTGAGGTAAAAGGAAAGCTACAAATTACCAACAGTGTTGGTAAAAATCGTGTTGCAAAGTTTGATTAAAAATATGAAATATACTAAATGAGAAGAATCTCTTTAAAATGGATCTCAATAGAGATGTGCTAAATCACTTGTTGGGGAGGGAAGCAATATATAACAGGATTATGTGTACCTGTGTTCTGTCCTCTGAAAACACCCAGCATGTTTAATAGGGTTCAGCTGCAGGCTGCTGTAATATCAAGGCCATTCTTTATGAATGAATGAGTTGGGTCATGTTGTTTCAACCCTTTACCTACTCTTTCATCAAATATTTTCATTTCGTCTGCTCTCTTCTCTTCTGCGTTCTTCTATTCCGAAATTTTATTGTTTGACCTTCCCAAACTTCCCATTTCATCTTTTTCCTTTATTTCTTCCTCTGTTTCTGTTGGCCAGGATGAGTGCATCCAAGTCCTTTGACCTCTCTCAGAAACCCTACACGTCAGGTTCAGGGCATGCTTTAGAAAGATTTTTAAAACATTCAACATTCAGAACATTCCTGGGGCAAAGGATAGTTCTTGCCCTTCCAGAAATTGTCTTCAGCCAATCAGCATTGTTTACTCACCCTCATGTTGTTTCAAAACTGTACTGTATGCTTTATTTTGTCCCCATAAATTCAGATTAGAATGATACTCAAATGCTCATAATCTCAATTCCCATGGAATCAAAACTGTGCCTTAAGCACCATGTCGTCATGATGAAATGAATGAAAAGGTCTACAGTATTTGAAGATTTCACTGCCATAATAACAGCAATGTGCCTTTCAAAGGACACGAGAGAAAATTATGACAATTCTATTTTTGGGTGAAGGTGAACTTCCTTCAAAACTTCATACCAAGACCAATATGACTAAACATGTTGTTACAATTGAAGATATTTGCAAACAACAATATGTAAGTATTTATTTATTTTTTAATTTTCTGGAAAAACTTTGGATACCTAAAAAATGTGGATATGTAAATTTCCCTTTAAATTTGTCATGTTATTTAGACGTGTTTCCCCCAGTGGGGTGTCTGTTACACATTTATGCCATGTTTTTCCTCTAGGAGAAACTTGTACGCTCTAAACACTTAAAACACATAAAGCTTTGATTTGTCTCAGAAATTTCTCAGTCGTATGAGCATTGACTTATTGTAACACAACATTTGGTGAACTCTCATAGGGAAAATAAAACTAGCATATACTAGTACTCTACTAAATACTAGTACTCTACTATAGTAGTTCATGGCTCATTGTGCTCGGTATTGGGTTTTGATAAGCTTCTGTGCTGTCTGATAAAAAAACACATTTCTTCCTGTTAGTTGTGGTTTTATAATGACATATTTTTTGCTGTCCTGTTTGTGAATTTCATTCTAAAATTAGTAGTTTCTATTCCTGTATTAAAACTGTCTGTAACAAATAACATTTTCTACATGCAAATTTACATACTTAAAAAATAATTGAAAAAAAAAAAATAGTTCGACAGGCTTTAGTTGCTTCATAGCATAAATCACAGCTGTGGGTCTGATCAGATAGTGAAGATATGTTGAACTTCACTTCACAAAATAAGTTAATTTGGAACACCCTGCATATGTCAGATGCTTGATTTGTGCATATAGAGAAATCTAAGGTATGATATGATGAGAAGGTGTGACATAATATACTAAATAAATATCAATTACCATTAGTGTCATAGATTTGTATAAAAGAAATCCATGTAAATATAAATGTATTAAGTATTATCAATTTAAGTAATATAAATTGACTTATTTGAAAGCGTTAAACTAAATGATAAATGTCTATTGTATTGTTTAATATGAAAAGCATATTTTTTTATCTTATTAAATATATTATTGTATATTAACCATATTGTGTCTCTTGTACTTTATACTTGCGAACAGCTGTGTACAAACCACAGATGGGAATAATTAAATGGGAGTAATAATGGCTAAGCCGCAACTCAGTTTCACTGCCTTAATTTGTTTTAAACTTCTCTATGTGCAGAAATTACTTGTGTGTATATTTCCCACTTCCTGTGATTTTTCCTGACCAAAAATGTGCCTATAGCTGCACACATCACTTTTAGGTGTGAACTATGGCCTCAAAGCATTGATATATTAGAAGGCACCAATTTTTAAATGTATATTTCATCTCAGATATGTGCCTTTCATGATTTGTTTTTCACAGATTTTATTGTTATCCAAATATGGACGTGTTATGTAAAAAGTCCATGACACAGCCTGCATGACTGTAAAGAAAATAATAATGACTTTACAAGTTATAGATGGAACAGTTGCTAGTCTTCACAGTGCTTGAATAATGTGTAGCAATGTGTAGCATTTATTATGTGTAGTGTGTGCTTTCTCATGCTTTTATCTGCCACAGAGTTTCCATTCTTATCTGCCTTAAGCAGGACAATGGAAATGCTGTGAGGGGCGGCAAAACGGTGATTAGGTTTTAGCTGTGTCATCTTTTGTTTGCTTGACACACATTAATTCATAAGCTCATCAGTCTTTGCCTTTCTCTCTCTCACACACAGTCCACTGGAAGCAGAGGAAGCCCAGAAGCCACAGGGTGAGTCTCCTTTCCTTTCATTGGCTTCAAAGAGCCCCTTTGTGGAACACAGTTCCTTTCTCTTGCTTCAATTGTGCCACACTCCCTTTTTTAAAAGAGCAGAGAAACAGTGTTGTGTTCATATACAGCCCGAGAGAATCTAGTGAAACACACAAACAGCCTTACACACAGATGTGAACATGTGTAATTGTGTATACAGCTACAGTATCCCGTTCCGCTGAGAGCTTGTTCAGTTCGAAGTTGTGATACTCAAAGTAGACCCAGACCCCCAAATGGCCTGTACACCATAATCAATAATGTATTATTTTTGAATTTTTTTAGGAAAGGGAGTCTCCGATGTTTAACACATTTGTACACATTGGATGAGTTCTAGTATGTTGCGACACATTTGATTTTGTTGTGTCATTTTGTCGGTGTATGAATGAGTGAGTGAATGAGTGAATGTGAGGCAAATGTAAAGCGCTTTGGTGACCATTGGGTCTATGAAAGCGCTATATAAATGCAATCCATTTACCATTTGTTTGCAGTTTAGACGTCTTGTTCACTATGGCAGAATTCTAGGTTTGTCTTGTCAGTTGTTTACAATATAGATGTGGTTTTTGCTGGACAAATACAATAAATTAGGGATTCACAATATCTGCATTACATTGTTATCTGTCAATATTATTTGATGTCAATAATATTTTTTCAATTGTTATTGAAAAATATATGATATACACTTCCATTCAAAGGTTGGGGTTCAATACATTTTCGTTTGTTTTTGAAAGAAGTCTATTATGCTCTTAATCTCCATTTATTAAATTAAAAAATACAGTAATATTCTAATATATCATTTCTATTTAAAATAATGAATTTCTATTTTAATATATTTTCTTTTTTCAGGTCTTTTGGTGTCATGTGATTTCTCAGAAGTCATTCTAATATGCTGATTAAACATTTCTCATTTTAATATTTAGACCTGAGATTGTATTATCATAAAATATAAAATATGATACAAATTATATATTATATTAAGATTTTTGTGGAAACTGATGTGTCCTTGCTTAATTCAGGCATCTGATTGGCCAAGGACAAAAAAGCAGGAAAATATACCAATTATTTTACCAAATATACCAAATATAAAATATACCAAAAATATACCAAAAAATATACCGAAAATATACCAAATATACCCCTCCCCCTATATGAATTGATTCATATTAAAGCTACTATTTAAGTTATCAGTCAAGAGCAGTGAGTGATTTTTTTCCTCTGTGTTTTGTTGTTTTATTAAAATTAAATAGATAGTTCTCCCAAAAATTGTAATTGCTATCATTTACTCTCTCAAGTTGTTTTAAACCTGAATAAGTTTCTTTCTTCTGTTGAAGTTATTTGGAAGAATGTGGGTAACCAAACAGTTGATGTACCCCAGTGATTTCCATAGTAATTTTTTCGCTATGGAAGTCAATGGGCACCAGCAACTGTCTGGTTAACCACATTCTTCAAAATATCTTCTTTTGTGTTCAGCACAAGAAATAAATTAATACAGGCTTGGAACAACATTACAGTGAATAAATAATGACATCATTTTTATTTTTTGGGTCAACTATCCCTTTAAGGACAAGCGGCTGCATGTTTATTATTAGGGCTACTGTCACTTTAAGGCCTGTACGCGACGCGTCTAATATAAACGCGCATTTGACAAGCGAATTTCTCTCAATTTTCTCGGTTTGCTTTCAGTTTAGACATAACCAAATTTTCTTCTGTAAACCGTGTGTGTATTTGAGAGTATTAGCGAAATAAGACTCGAAAGATAACTTAGTCCAGCAACCAGGTGCTGTTAGACAAGCTTTTAGTGCATGTTCACGTCAGGTGTTCGTGCTCAGAACAGCGCATCAGCAGTGAATGACGTTTAACAGGCAAGGCTTTAAAGCACATGCAAATAATGAACTTTTGTGAATTCACTGAACTGATTTGGCCGTTCCTCTGCGTTAATATTTTATGTGAGTATTTGTCGCGTTGTACACTAATGCTGTTGAGACGGAGGCGTCAGAACTCCAACTATGCACTATGCACTAATGCACGATATGCAGTCAGCAGCTTGCTTGGAGCAAGGATCATAGCGCAAATTTGAACTATATCGATATATCGCCCAGCCCTACTGGGGACCTGACGGTGATGTTCTTGTAACTGACAATGATAACACAGTAGCGCGAGAGCGACTGAAGTACGAAATTGAGCAGGTGAACAAGCTGAACGCAAGCACGTCCTTGTTGATACTTGGAAAGGAAGGAAGAATCTATATGCACGTCAGCCAGTTATGTCCTCATATCCTCTCCTTTTCACTCCGGCAGCCGACACTCGTCCCTCATATCCTCTCCTTTTCACTCCGGCAGCCGACACTCGTCCCCCTCCCCCTTTTATTTTTATTTTTTTACAGATCTGCATGATTCACGTAGGTAACATTTTCAGGTTCAAAAAATCCGAAATTCCGGAAAAATCACATCCCTGTGAATTATATTCAGTAATTAAAAAGATAAAATAAAAAATCTGACTGTCCCCAAACTTGAGTTGTAGTGTATATTGGCTGATATTGAATATTTAATTCTACATACTATTTTCTGCTTATTTTTACACTTAGATTACCTTTAGAGTTAATATTTATCAACACTTATAATTTAATAGCATTGATAAATATAATATTTTGCGGTGGCAAAATTGTAATCTTTTTTTAAAGGAGTCATAACCTCGTATTACCTTGGATACCCACGCTCTATTATAGTCTTTCATGCCCTTCTAAAAAAGAAAAGTGAAAAAAAAAAGTAAACACAGAGCTCCTTTGACCCTTATTTCTGAATACATTATTGCCTCAGCGAGATCTGATGCGAATATTTTGGCTGTCGTTGTCAGGAGCCAATCAGAATCCTCTACGTCACCGCACCAAGATCCCCGTCCCCAGAGTATTAATCACCTGCACCTGCTCCCAATCCGCAATCACCGTCCCAGCCAGCATAAAAACCCCGGTCCCACAGTCATTCATTGTCAAGCCTCCGACAGGAAGAGACCCACAACCGCTCTCTCAGCTTCCTTCCCGAGTGATCACCTACATGGAACGTAAAGTATACTCACCTGTAATCCACTAACCTGTGTGTTCCTGTTCCGAGGTCCCCAGAATCCGCTCCTCGGTTCCTGTTTCCTGTGTCCTGGATCCAGTGTTGAGTCCCGTTCTCCTCCGGATGATCTAGAAAAGAGAAGCAAGCGAGTATCACTGAACTGGTTGATTCACCCTTGAAAGCACTAAAGGAATCTACTCACGTGGAATTCTCTCTGTGTCTCGTCTACCCACCGACTCTCTAGAAGAGGGAAGACGGAGAGTCAGCGCAAAGAACCACAGTCACGAAATTCCTTATCAAGAGAATTCACTCACCTGGAATAATCCTGCCACGAATCCTCTTCACAAGCACCACTGAGCACCTAAAAACCTGAATCCTTACCTGTTCTTTAAATAAAGCAAAGTGTATATTCTTCACTTACCCCTGTGTTCGAGTCTGAATCCTGACAGAAGGCTTGACCGAAACAGCAACAGAACGAGGTAAAATCAAGATGACTTCAAAACGACCTGAAATTGCTGCAAATCCACTATCTGACACCGCTACCCCAGCACAGCCGGTGTTTTTCCCCGCAGGGACTTCTGGAAACACTGCTTCTACGGTTACCTGCATTACTAGTCCCCCGTCTCGCCCAGCGCCCTTCTCTGGTCGGGCGGAAGATTGCAATGGCTTCCTATTGCAGTGTTCACTCGCGCTGGAGCTGCAGCCTCAACTATATCCCACGGAGAGATCTAAAGTGGCCTTTGTCATTCATCAGTTATCAGGAGCGGCGCTGAGATGGGCAGAATCATTATGGACAAAGGAGTCACCAGTGGTAACGTCATTTCAAGAGTTTATTAAGCACTTCAAAGAGGTCTTCGGAAAGCCAACTGAAGATTCCTCGTTCTGAGAAAATCTGCTTCAGTTACGTCAAGGAAGGAAGTCACTGACCGATTATTCCCTTGAGTTCCGCACGCTCGCATCAAACAGTGGGTGGAATGAACGAGCGCTCATCTCCGTGTTCCGAAGAGGTCTGAATCCAGCCTTACGCCTCCAAATGGCCATTTATGATGATACCTTAGGACTCGAGAAATTCATGCAGCAAGCCATGAGAATAAATCAAAGATCCCAAAGTTGTTATAAAGAGCAGTCTCACCTTAGCCCAAATTCTCACACAAGTGTTCGAAGCCCACCGCCAGAGGGTCCAGTGGAGGACATGCAAGTTGATGCTTTCAAACTCTCGCAGTCTGAGCGTCTTCGGAGACGAGAGCTCCGATTATGCCTGTATTGTGGGGGAAAGGGACATTTTCGACTTAATTGCCCCATTCGACCAGGAAATATGATGGTGAGCTCAGTTTTAAATCACCCCACTGTTTCAGCACCCCTCACAATCACTGCGACCATCAAAATTGAAGAACTCTGCGTCTCTGTCACAGCAATCATCGATTCGAGGTCCGCGGGAAACTTCATCTCGGGAAAGCTTTGTAAGAGACTCAAATCTACGAGAAGTCCGCACTCCCAAATCCTACTCCATCTACGCCGTGACAGGTGAGAGAATTAACATGCAAGATGTTACTACCCAGATAAGACCCATTCAACTGTATATTGATAGAACGCATTGAGAGTGGTTTGAACCGTTTGTCCTTCGGAACAGCCAGACTGATCTCATCCTTGGGTGACCCTGGCTAGTTCTACATCAACCTACCATTGAGTGGGAGTCCGGTAAGGTTCTTCATTGGGGGTGTCATGGTCACACAATCCTAGATCCAGTTCCTCGTCCACCTGATCTGCAGGTAAACCAGAAACTCACTGTAAATTCCACGTCTATTGAGAGTCCTACATAAAATCTGTCCACGAATATCCCAGAATGTTATTCCAAGTTCTCTGAGATTTTTAACCCTGTCACTGCCTCCCGGCTGCCTCCACACCGACCGTGGGATTGTGCAATAGATCTTGTCCCAGATGCACGACTCCCTAAAGGTCGAATTTATTCCCTGTCCGTGCCAGAACAAGAATCCATGAAGAAGTACATCAGAGAAGCGTTGGATCAAGGGTACATCCGGCCTTCCACTTCACCAGCAGCAGCTAGCTTTTTCTTCGTGGCCAAGAAAGATGGCGGTTTAAGACCATGCATTGATTACCGAGCCCTAAATCAGGTCACCGTAAAATTCAGTTATCCCCTACCTCTTATTCCAGCCGCACTTGAACAACTCAGAGAAGCTAATGTCTTTACCAAGCTAGATTTAAGAAGTGCATACAATTTGATCCGAGTGAGAAAAGGTGACGAGTGGAAGACTGCATTCATAACCCCTGCTGGCCACTATGAATATCAAGTGATGCCCTATGGTCTGGTCAATGCCCCATCAGTTTTCCAAAGTTTCATGGACGAGGTCCTCCGAGACTTTTTAGGGAAGTTTGTTCTGGTTTACATTGACAACATCCTGGTCTATTCACAGAATCTCCCCGAACACCAACGCCACGTCTCTCTAGTACTCCAACGGCTCAAAGAATTCAATCTGTTCCTGAAGGCGGAGAAGTGTAGTTTTCATCAGTCCACCATTGACTTCCTGGGGTACGTCCTTCAGCGAGCGAGGAGTTGAAATGGACCGAGAAAAACCGAGACCATCCTCTCCTGGCCAAGCCCCACATCTGTAAAGGAGCTTCAGCGTTTCTTGGGGTTTGCAAACTTTTACAGGAGATTTATCAATCAGTACAGTCTTCTCACCGCCCCATTGACCTCCTTGTTAAAAGGAAAACCTAAGACCCTGTCCTGGACCCCAGAAGCTGAGAAGGCCTTTCAATCCCTGAAATCCGCTTTCACCTGTGCCCCGTTGCTGCATCATCCCGATCCAGATCGACCCTTTGTGGTGGAAGTAGATGCGTCCACCACCGGAGTGGGTGGGATTCTATCCCAATGCTCAGAGTTCTCTTCTAAATCATTACCCTGTGCATTCTTTTCGAAGAAGTTTTCCCCGCAGAGGTGAATTATGATATCGGAAATTGTGAGCTTCTTGCCATAAAGCTTGCCTTAGAAGAATGGCGCCATTGGCTAGAAGGAGCGAAACACCCGTTCATCGTTCTCACTGACCATAAGAACCTCCAGTACCTGAGAGATGCAAAACGGTTGAACCCCCGTCAAGCCCGATGGGCGCTATTCTTCACCAGGTTCCATTTCAAAATCGCCTATCGCCCCGGATCCAAGAACACCCGAGCAGACGCCCTGTCCCGTATCCATGCCCCCGATACTCCCGTAGAGAAACCTGAGACTATCCTGCCAGAGAAACTATTCATAAATCCAATCCAGTGGGAAATCAACGAACAACTCCAGGAATTGGACCAACCGCATCAACGAGTTCCCGGATGTCCACCCAACAAAATTCATGTACCCGAAGATTTCCGTAGGGCTCTGATTTCTTCAGCGCATTCCTCAGTGGGCACGGGACATCCCGGTATAACCCAGACCCTGGCTACACTCCAAGAAAGGTATTGGTGGCACAACATGCGTCATGACATTGCCCAATTTATTCAAGGTTGTATTCCCTGTGCCATCTCAAAGGTCCCGAGAAATCTGCCCGTTGGGAAATTAGTACCACTACCTGTTCCAAATAGACCATGGTCGCACATTGGAGTTGACTTTGTCACGGATCTTCCTGTATCAGAAGGTAACACCTGCATCCTAGTGGCGATTGATCGATTTTCGAAAGCATGCAAGCTGATCCCACTGAAAGGGCTCCCAACCGCCTTCGATACGGCGGAGCTACTCATGGAACATGTCTTTCGAAATTTCGGCATCCCAGAGGACATAGTTTCAGATCGGGGACCCCAGTTCATTTCCAGAGTCTGGCGATCATTTTTCAGTTTGATGAATGTGACTGTGAGCCTATCATCCGGATATCACCCGCAAACCAATGGGCAAACCGAACGAAAGATCCAAGACATAGGCCGGTTTCTGCGCACATTCTGTCACTCCAACCAAAACATCTGGAGTAGATATCTTCTCTGGGCAGAATATGCGCAAAATTCACTCAGACAAGCATCCACGAAGTTGACCCCGTTCCAATGTGTCCTTGGCTATCAACCCCCATTGTTCCCCTGGTCCGGTGAACCGTCAGAAGTGCCAGCTGTAACACTTTACAATAAGGTTCATTAGTTACTACATTAGTTAACATTAACAAAGAATGAACAATACTTCCTCAGCATTTGTTAATCTTTGGTAATGTTAATTTCAACATTTACTAATACTTTATTAAAATCTTGTTAACATTAGTTAATGCACTGTGAACTAACATGAACTAACAATGAACAGCTAGATTTGTATTAACTAACGTTAACAAAGATTAACAAATACAGTAACAAATGGTTAGTTCATGTTAGTTAATGCATGAACTAATGTTTAATAAATGAACCTTATTGTAAAGTGTTACCACAAATGGTTTGAAGAAAGTGAAGAAGTATGGAATCAGACACATCAGCACATCCAACAAGCCATTAACAGACACCGACAGTTCGCAGATCGCCGTCGTCGACCCACTCCAGAATATCAGCCAGGACAATTAGTATGGCTCTCCACTAGAGACATGAGACTCCGGCAACAATGTAAGAAACTTAGCCCCAAATATATTGGACCCTTCCCTATTGTCGAACGAGTCAATCCTGTCACCTATCCACTCCGGTTACCCCCTGAATATCGCATTCATCCCACGTTCCATGTTTCTCTTCTAAAGCCCCATCACCCACCTGCACACCAGTCAGATACCGAGGTCAATCCCGAACACAACCCCCGATACCATCCATTGAACCAGAGTCCATCTACCTCATCAGGGAAATCTTGGACTCTCGACGCCGTGGGGGCCAACTGGAATACCTCATCGACTGGGAGGGATATGGACCAGAAGAGAGAAGTTGGATACCTCGTAAGGATGTTCTTGACCCCAGCCTGCTCCAAGAATTCCATGCCCAATATCCTGAAAAGCCCGCACCAAGACCCAGAGGTCGACCCCCACGACGTCGAGGTCCAAGGTCCGCTTGCGCGGACCCTGGAGGGGGTAATGTCAGGAGCCAATCAGAATCCTCTTACGTCACCGCACCAAGATCCCCGTCCCCAGAGTATTAATCACCTGCACCTGCTCCCAATCCGCAATCACCGTCCCAGCCAGCATAAAAACCCCGGTTCCATAGTCATTCATTGCCAAGCCTCCGACAGGAAGAGACCCACAACCGTTCTCTCAGCTTCCTTCCCGAGTGATCACCTACATGGAACGTAAAGTATACTCACCTGTAATCCACTAACCTGTGTGTTCCTGTTCCGAGGTCCCCAGAATCCGCTCCTCGGTTCCTGTTTCCTGTGTCCTGGATCCAGTGTTGAGTCCCGTTCTCCTCCGGATGATCTAGAAAAGAGAAGCAAGCGAGTATCACTGAACTGGTTGGTTCACCCTTGAAAGCACTAAAGGAATCTACTCACGTGGAATTCTCTCTGTGTCTCGTCTACCCACCGACTCTCTAGAAGAGGGAAGACGGAGAGTCAGCGCAAAGAACCACAGTCACGAAATTCCTTATCAAGAGAATTCACTCACCTGGAATAATCCTGCCACGAATCCTCTTCACAAGCACCACTGAGCACCTAAAAACCTGAATCCTTACCTGTTCTTTAAATAAAGCAAAGTGTATATTCTTCACTTACCCCTGTGTTCGAGTCTGAATCCTGACAGTCGTGGACGGTCATTATAATAATGCAAATGAGGGGCGCGTTGATTGGTGGCAGGAAGGAGGGGGCTTGACACCGCGGGGAACTTCAGCATATAGAGAGCCTAAGTCCCGCCCCTCCGCTTCCGGTTCATGGGACCTTATCTCGGAAAAATAATGCATGGTAGTCAATGGCGAGAGATAACTTATCTTTTTATTCCGTCTGAACTGTGTCCTGGATTACACATATGATGTTTGTCAATTTAAAAGATAATTATGAAAGCCAAGAAAGTCGCAGTTTGTCATAAAACAGAAGAGTAACTTTTAGTTTTATGTGAAAAACCCTCAATGAACTACATCTCCCGGGAGGCGAAACAACGAGCAAGATCAGCTGCTGTGTGTGTGTGCAGTCTGGAACAACACACTCATGACGGTAACGTTACGATTATAACGTAAGACTATAGAAACAATGATATAGCCTCAGTAAAGTTCGCTTCATTCATTGAGAGAAAATGTGCGCCTTTGGGGTTTGTAGTCTTTGTAATTACGTATTTTCACAGTCTTATATCTCAACAGTTTTACATCAAACTGCGACTTTCTTGACTTTAGAATGTATCTTTTAAATTGACAAACATCATATGTGTAATTCAGGGATCAATTTAAACGAAATCAAAATATTTGTTATCTCTCGCCATTGACTACCATACAATATTTTTCCGAAATAAGGTCCCATGGTGGTCGACCGGAAGGGAGGGACTTAGGCTCTCTATACCATTACAAAAAGACCGCGACCTGTGGAATTCAACCATGTGTTTGAGCCAGACTCTGAACTAGAGCTGGAAACGGAAGATATAGAGTTAGGGTGTAGCCAGTTTGAACCGTGCCCGAGTGCGTTTGACCACCAAAGCGCGGTTCGTTTGACTAGTGTGAGTGCTCCGAACCGTGCCCGGGCGAGGCTCGATTGGCCGGCCCTGGCCCGCTTGGAAGAGGTGGGCCAGAGCACGGCTTCAGTTGGACTCGGGCGCGGTTCGCATGCAGTGTGAGCGCTAACCGCGCTGGAGCACGGAACAGGACGCGTGACGTGCAAACCTCCTCATACCAGCAGCACGATTTCGTGAAAATTTTCGCAACACATCTGTTTAACAACAGGCTGTGAGAGGGCAGTGGACCAAACGACACAAAATTATCCACAAAGAAAACAGAGTGATGGACTTCATTGTGTTCCGTTCAGAGAGCGCGCTCTTCTTGTTTATCCCGAAACCGTCGCACCATAATGACGTAAGGGTGTACTTCACACTAGGCACGGTTGCCATGAACCGGGCCCGAGTACGATTGTCCCCACTCCCCCGCTGGCCTGCACTCACATAGGGTTTCAGCATTTGTGCCGGAGCACGCTTACGTCATTATGGTATAACGGTTTCGGGATAAACAGAAAGAGCGCGCTCTCTGAACGGAACACAATAAAGTCCATCGCTCTGTTTTCTTTGTGGATAATTTTGTGTCGTTTGGTCCACTGCCCTCTCACAGCCTGTTGTTAAACAGATGTGTCGCGAAAATTTTCACGAAATCGTGCTGCTCGTATGAGGAGGTTTGCACGTCACGCGTCCTGTTCCGTGCTCCAGCGCGGTTAGCGCTCACACTGTATGCGAACCGCGCCCCGAGTCCAACTGAACCGTGCTTTGGCCCACCTCCTCCAAGCGGGCCAGGGTCGGCCAATCGAGCCGCGCCCGGGCACGGTTCGGAGCACTCACACTAGTCAAACGAACCGCGCTTTGGTGGTCAAACGCACTCGGGCACGGTTCAAACTGGCTAGGGTGAGTACACCCTAAGTGTGCTCCGGCACGAATGCTGAAACCCTATGTGAGTGCAGGCCAGCGGGGGAGTGGGGAGGGGGGACAATCGTACTCAGGCCCGGTTCATGGCAACCGTGCCTAGTGTGAGTACACCCTCAATGGAAGGACGTTTACATCAACATGTCTCTGAATGGTAAAGACAATCATTTTGACTGAGACATACATTAACATCAGTAACGCGCTAAAACGTTTGTTGCTATTTTCTCCCACATAAGTTTACCTTTTATTTAATGTAGATTACATTAACGGAGATGTAGTCTACTTTTTTATCAGCTTACAGTGGTTATAGAGATTGACGTTTGCTATCATGTGTTGTTTTTGCCTTGTTTCACGTTCACGCACTTCTTATAGCTGTGTTTACTCAGCTCTTACGGTGATTTTCTGAAGTAAAACTGACGCTTCATCTTTTGTGTGATGCACAATAAACTTTATTAAACTCATCAGTATATGTTTTATCATCATTCGGACCTGGTCCGAAACAGCAGACTTGTAGGCTATTAATAAATAATGGATACATACAAGCAGATGGCAAATTACGTTATAATAACCGTAATTAAACTACTAAACTATACCTGTTCCATCTCTATACAGCACTCTGACTCTGTAGAAATTATTGTCCGACTTGAAATGATCGTTGTAAAGGATTCCTGTGTTAAATGTTTAGCGCAGACACCTAACGTTGAGCCAGTTGTTGGAACAGCGTCATTAAAAATGAATTTCATCCACTGGTCCCTGGTAGTGTGGTCCGTTTTTGGTAGAGAAAACACATTTGAATGTTGATTCTGGCAGTCAACCACAGAGCAACACACGTGTGCACTACATTTCTGCATCTTCCTTGACTGAATATGAGGGGGAGAGGGACAGCGCGAGCTTCCTGCAGCATATGTCTGCGAGTGTCCATATATGGTATATCCTGCCCCGTCTTGACGTCAAGTCGAGGGAGAAATTAAATCTCGTATTTGAGTGCGCGTGCACGTGGGCTGGTTTATGAACCCTGGGGTAAACAAACACTTTACTTTTGAATATCGGCTTCCCGGCCAATGTTTAATCTTTAGGCAATCATAACATACATTGATTCTCGTGGAAAAGTGAAAATGACAGGTTATGACTCCTTTAATACTTTCACTTATAAAAATAATTTTAGTGTTTACATTTTTATTAACGCATCATGGAAAAAATGATTCATTTTGGCCTTTTATTGGTTATTGTCAATAGTATGTATCACAAAATATTGGCTTTTGTGGAATATTCAAAGTATAATGCTAATGAATTAATTCACATTAACACCAGGAATATCTATAAAAGGTAATAGGGTCATTTTGCACTTTGAAATGTTCAGTAACCAACAAACACAGCTACATGTAAGAACAGACACATTTTTAAGCCACCTAAAGTAGGATTACATTCAGGTCTGAAAGTGGCCCCCAAAACGCATAAACTGAGTATCCCTGCTTTATGAGTGTGATCAGTTTCTGTATGCTGTATTCTAGTGCTTTCTTCTCTGATCTGCTTTCTTCTCTGATCTTTCTTTTCTTCTCTGAGTATTTTGCAATGAGGTCATTCATTTGAATGTATGAACTCAGCTGGTTTTAGGATTTGTCCACATCATTGATGCCTCTTACACACTTACACACTGTACAGTGAGCAAATCCAAGACAAACATTAGCTATACATGTTATTATAACCTGTGACCAAACAAAGGACAACTGGCTGGATAGATGGATGGATGCACACAGACATAACGTACACACATAAAACTGCACTTATGAGAAATGTACCTCTCAGGTTTTTATTGCTAAGTCTGTAAAATATTGTTGGTATTTTAGCTATTACTACTATGATGTAACATGTGCTTCGATCTTATGTTTTGATAAACTATTTGCTGAACATGCAAGTCATGAATATAAATAAGACACTCAAGGTTTTTTGCTTGGAGCAGAAACATCCTTTTCTTCTGGTTGTGTTGCAGTAGTTCAGGCAGTATGACAACACGTGCTCATCAGGGTTGGGCGGAATTCACAACTTAAATGTGGACTGTATATTTTTCCATTGTCAAAAAAGTTGAAGTTAAACCCTTAAAGGAACACTCTGACTTGTTGGGACTTTAGCCTATTTACCTTATCCCCAGAGTTAGATAAGTCCATACATACCTTTTTCATCTCCGTGCGTGCTATAAGTCTGTTTGATGCACCCACCGCTATCCTATAGCTTAGCACAAAGACTGGATGTAAAGGGTTGCAGCTAGCATACTAATCCAAATAAGTGACAAAATAACACAAACTATTTACATGTTGTGATTTGTATAGTCACAGAGTGTACAAATAACAAGGTCATATAAGACACAGACATCTTTATGTCTTTTAACCGTATAAATACTGGGAACTATATTTTCTGAAGACATAGCACTGCTACTTGGACAGAGTGATAACCGCAGCACGAGACGCACTGTGGTGAGGAGCAGGGAGTTCGCTCAGAATTGGATTAATAGAGTCATCAATTACTAAATAGAAAAGCATAGTTTATCATGGTTGTCCACTTAATTGTATGAGCTGTGACAATAAACAGGGGAGACCAGGTACTACCATGATGTTTCATTGAAATCCAACCAAATGTATCCTGATTAATAAATATCACAGAACATGAATAAAGAATTATTATTTCAGGAATCGATATATTTTAAATGCAATTTATTAGCTGAACCATGTATTCAACAGCATATAATACAGTCTAATTGCATTACAATAGGCAAGAATAAGAGGAAAGTAATAGCACAAGGCAAATGTTTTTTTTTTTTGCACAATGAACCCACAGACAGTAGCCGACGGGTGGTCACTGTTGCTCAAAAAAAAAAAAATTGATTCAGCAAGGTGAAGGCTACAGTCCTGAGTTTACCTCTAGCTCCGCTCATTTGTTACTGGGGTGATAGAGCACATAATGGCACTGTTCTAATATGGCACCAAGTAGAAGTGCTTCGCCTTCAGAGAATATAATTCCCAGTATTTATACGGTTAAAAGATGTCTGTGTCTCATGTGACTTTGTTTTTTTTTACACTCTGTGACTATACAAATCATCATGTAAACAGGAAAATGTTTGCGTTATTTTGTCACTTATTTGGATTAGTATGCTAGCTGCAACCATTTACATCCAGTCTTTGTGCTAAGCTAGGATAGTGGTGAGTGCGTCAAAACAGACTTATAGCATGCACAGAGATGAAAAAGGTATGTATGGACTTATCTAACTCTGGGGGATAAGGTGAATAGGCTAAAGTCCCAAAAAGTCGGAGTGTATGAAATGAAAGGTATCTGTGAAAAATGTTTGAAATGATGTACACTCAGTTGTTGGCCACACCCCACAGGATGTTGAAATGGAATGACAAGAAGAGGGATTTACTGAATTACAAAGCAAGTAAATTTTGCACAGTAATTTCATTAGTCAGCTTTATGATGAAACAAATAATTATATTAATTTATACAAATAATAATTATTTATTCCCTGACATGTAGATTACATTTTTAAGACAGTGAAACGATTTCGTCAAACGTCAAAATATACTGGACGATAAAATGTCCTTCATTGTTTTCAGAACACTTTCTGAATAAGGGGCATTAGCCTACAACAATTTAACCGATGCTTAACTTTTAAAAGGTAGTATATAGCCTATGTATCAATTATATATATATTCGATCAGAATTGATCCAGAATCGTTGAGAGAGAGAATCGTGATGCATCGAATGGATCGAATTTTTTCATATATATATATATGTTAAATGGTTGTAGGCTAATGCCTCTTATACTCAACAAGTTTGCTTTACCGATCTGAAATGCAGTAAAAAAACAGTAATATTGTGAAATAGTATTAGAATGATATAAAACAATTACAGTTTGAAATTACACATTTCTATTTTAATATACATTTTAAAATGTAACTTTTCCTGTGATTTCTAAGATGACTTTCAGCAGTCACTACTCCAGTCTTCATTGTCACATGTTCCTTCAGAAATAATTCTTAATTGCTCAGTTAGTGGTCAAGTAAAATTGCAAATAATTATCAATGTTGAAAAAGTTGTGCTACGGAATATTTTTGTTGAAAGCATGAAAAAAATCAGGATAATTTGATGAATATAAAAACAATATTTAATTGAACACAATTTCATAAAAGTGGCAACCCAGGCTCATTGGAAATACGTTACTCTGCCTACATTTTTGCAAAACCTGAAATACGTACCTCCAGGTACGTTTCCCTGCACTTTTCGGGTGAAATGTCCACTAGAGGCGCAAGATGCGTGTTTATAATACGTAGGTTTTAATACGTTATTTTCAAATATATAAAACGTACGTTTTTGTACGTTTGGATAGATGCTAAAACGTATAGTATGGATGTATTTGTAACATTTAAACATAACATTATTACGTTTTCACAGCTACAAAACGTTAACTGTTTACGTATGTTTCATATCATAACGATATCTGTATACTTTCACTTTTAAAGATAAATGTAACAAGATCCCTTAATCCTACTCCCAAAATCTAAACATATCCATTTTATACAGAATATAAAAAGGATAAAACGTAAGTTAATGGACAGAAATGTGTTGGTAAATGAGTTTTAGCATTAAAATATATTTTGAGTCACTAATCCTACTCCTATCCCTAAACCTAACCATTCCTTAAAACTACGTAGGCTAACACAATTATGAAGAAAAAAAAACATAACAGACAGACAAGTATACATTTCACAATAATTTATTTATTTTGAAAATGTCGAAACCGGTAACGTTAACATTACCAAAAGTCGTTCACATGATGATGCGTTGCAGTCACAGTCCTCTGGCAGTATTATAGTAGTTGTGTACAGATCAGAATTAAAGTTATTAACGATAATCCATGAAAATGTTAATCTGATTTCGGTTCGCTCTCTGAAGGCGCGCGCTCTTCTCCATTTCAAATGTACTACACTGACTGAAACACGGCATGTCGCATATCTGTGACGATGCAGGCGAGAGCCAATGAGCGTTTGATATCACTGCCGTAAAACATGTCGTAACGCTTCTTGAAGGCGCATTATTTGAATTTGAATAGCCTCTATGCACGATCGCGTCAGAGTTTGTCTCAGCACGCCCAGTCACTTCCGGTGCTGCGTCAGTCTATGGTCAGAAGCCGGTTTTGCGTTAGGTGTAGATAGTGTCAAATTACACTTGCTGTTTATAAAAATGTCTTGCGGTTAACGTGAATGATGTTAACAACACTGTGAAGCAGTTAGCTGTCACACAAGAGTGAAAAAGAGAAGTTATTTAAATTATATATTTCGAAGCTACATCAACAACTTTGAGGGTTAGTATTCTCTTATATTGTACGAAATTCGACTCAGCGAATCAGCGTTTCTAAAATCGTTGCCTCTGTTTCTGAGAAATTGGATTTTATTCAAGTTTTGCCGCTATACACTTGGCCTGCAGAACGCGCTTCCGGAAGTAAAGACGCCGACTGAGATTCTTTCGGACACACGTCATCAGGGTTCGTGCATAGAGGCTATTCATCACCAGCGCGGATTGGACGTTTGCGGTCGCTGCTGAGAAATGAAGATGAAGATCAATGGATAAAAGGCTGAATTTGGATCTGTTTCTTGCAAACGGATTCTAGGATTTGGTTTACATCAAGCTAATAAAATGCATGTCTTTTGTGAATGTATCAGTATGTTGTGTTTTATTGGAGAAAATGCTTTTTGTGTAAACACTAAATACTACAAAATGGTTAAACAAGGTATTTTTAAGGTTAAAGGTGTATTCCTTTTTAACACCACGCAGGCTAACCCTCAGAAACTTGCTGCAGAATGCATGAACAGAGCGAAATGTTAATATTTATGAACAGAAAATATGCAAAAGAAAAAAATTATACCACTTAGCGCCTCTAGTGGACATTTCACCCGAAAAGTGCAGGGAAACGTACCTGGAGGTACTTATTTCAGGTTTTGCAAAAATGTAGGCAGAGTAACGTATTTCCAATGAGCCTAGGTTGCAAATAAAAACACTTTTGAATGGTATATTATACATATTGTTGTCAAGTGCTCTGAAAGTGTTCTGAAAACAATGAAGGACATTTTGTTGTCCAGTATATTTTGATGGTTGAGTTAATAGTTTTGACGTGTTTCACTGTCTTAAAAATGTAATCTACATGTCAGGGAATAAATCACTAATGTAATTATTTGTTTCATCATAAAGCTCCCTCTTCTTGTCATTCCTTCTTTCTTTCTTTATATAAATATATATATATATATATATATATATATATATATATATATATATATATATATATATATATATATATATATATATATATATATATATATATATATATAATATATATATATATAAATATATATAAATAAATATATATATATATATATATATATATATGTGTATATATATATATATGTGTATATATATATATAAAGAAAGAAAGAAGTAATGACAAGAAGAGGGATTTACTGAATTACAAAGCAAGTAAATTAGTACAAAGCAAGTAAATTAGTAAACTTGAAGGGTTTTAGTGCATATATATATATATATATATATATATATATATATATATATATATATATATATACACATATATATATACACATTTATATATATATATATATATATATATATATATATATATATATTTATATATATATACACTCACCGGCCACTTTATTAGGTACACCTGTCCAACTGCTCGTTAACACTTAATTTCTAAGCAGCCAATCACATGGCGGCAACTCAGTGCATTTAGGCATGTAGACATGGTCAAGACAATCTCCTGCAGTTCAAACCAAGCATCAGTATGGGGAAGAAAGGTGATTTGAGTGACTTTGAACGTGGCATGATTGTTGGTGCCAGAAGGGCTGGTCTGAGTATTTCAGAAACTGCTAATCTACTGAGATTTTCACGCACAACCATCTCTAGGGTTTACAGAGAATGGTCCGAAAAAAGAAAAAAACATCCAGTGAGCGGCAGTTCTGTGGGCGGAAATGCCTTGTTGATGCCAGAGGTCAGAGGAGAATGGCCAGACTGGTTCGAGCTGATAGAAGGGCAACAGTGACTCAAATAACCACCCGTTACAACCAAGGTGGGCAGAAGAGCATCTCTGAACGCACAGTACGTCGAACTTTGAGGCAGATGGGCTACAGCAGCAGAAGACCACACCGGGTGCCACTCCTTTCAGCTAAGAACAGCAAACTGAGGCTACAATTTGCACAAGCTCATCGAAATTGGACAATAGAAGATTGGAAAAACGTTGCCTGGTCTGATGAGTCTCGATTTCTGCTGCGACAATCGGATGGTAGGGTCAGAATTTGGCGTCTACAACATGAAAGCATGGATCCATCCTGCCTTGTGTCAACGGTTCAGGCTGGTGGTGGTGGTGTCATGGTGTGGGGAATATTTTCTTGGCACTCTTTGGGCCCCTTGGTACCAATTGAGCATCGTTGCAACACCACAGCCTACCTGAGTATTGTTGCTGACCATGTCCATCCCTTTATGACCACAATGTACCCAACTTCTGATGGCTACTTTCAGCAGGAAAATGCACCATGTCATAAAGCTGGAATCATCTCAGACTGGTTTCTTGAACATGACAATGAGTTCGCTGTACTCAAATGGCCTCCACAGTCACCAGATCTCAATCCAATAGAGCATCTTTGGGATGTGGTGGAACGGGAGATTCGCATCATGGATGTGCAGCCGACAAATCTGCGGCAACTGTGTGATGCCATCATGTCAATATGGACCAAACTCCCTGAGGAATGCTTCCAGCACCTTGTTGAATCTATGCCACGAAGAATTGAGGCAGTTCTGAAGGCAAAAGGGGGTCCAACCCGTTACTAGCATGGGGTACCTAATAAAGTGGCCGGTGAGTGTATATATTTATATTTATATTTATATATATATATATTTATATATATTGCGCTAAAACCCTTCAAGTTTACTAATAATAAACGTGTATTGTGATTTAAGAGCTAGAAACGAAGGCTTGAGCAGTTATTACAGAACGAGAGATTGATTGATTGATTGATTGAGCATGTGTGAATTACCTTTATTACCTTCCCCCGTTGGAGAATGTCACCTGAAAATACCTGAAAAAACCTATTTCAGTTGTATCTTTAAGTTTTATTTATATTAGTTAGTTAGGTTAGCCATAGGCAAAAGTTCCTTGTGTAAGTGTTCTTTAGGCTGCTGATTTTTGTTCAGGGTTTTTAGCTGCAACCAATTTTTTTGCAAAAAGAGACAGAATAAATATGTTTGATCTCAATGTTTAACTTCAATCACATTTTCTTTTATCACATTTAAACTTGGAATCGATAAGAATTGGATAAGCACAATTAGAATTGTAATTGCTATAATTCAAATGCTAGCCAACCCTGTTCCCTTCTTAATATGCTGTCACTGAACTACAGGTGGTTTTTGTATGGTCATTCGCAGATTTCGCACAGTGGGTCAAGGTCAAGAGAAATTATTGAAGATAAGAGTTTATTGAAGAGCATAAGTGTGTATGCGTGAAGGTCTCTTTTGTACGAGAGTTATTTTTCTATTAAATATCAAAACCAAAACACACTGTGAAATGATCCTTCTGGGAGCATGACTTAACTGACATCGGATATTGTGTGCAACATGAGGAAAGTTTCCTTCAGCCACGTTGATTGGTGTGCATGCATGTGAGTTTGCACATTCTGACATTAAACTTTCTTTGTGTGTTGACAGATGAGGGAAAAACAGATGACGCCAAAACCGGTATGCTTGCCAAGACGTCTCTTTTAAAAGTAAGTGCCCTTAATCTGTAACAACTGTAATGGAAAGTTCATCCGCCTGTCACCTATGGAAGCATATGAGTAGCAATATTCAATATGAAATGTAATATGCAAAATGACAATGCAATATGTAAAATGGCTAAGCATTTCTGTTTTTGAATTTTTGTATCAGAAACATGATTCAAATTTAAACAGTTGGCTATTTTTGCGTTTACAGACACTAACGTTATTGTATATCACAATTAGAACAAAGCACAAGAATAGAACACTTACAAAATTCTCAGCTCCACGAAGTGAAAATAAACCAGCACTTAATTGTTCTGAAGTAAATGTACCAGGATTAAATATCCTCACAGCCTTGCGACAACTGTGACAAATCTGATAAAAAATAGTGTGTTTACGGAGTTTATGTGGGCATTTACATGTCTTAATGTGTTGCTTTAGATCATTTGCTTTCAAATAGCGTGCACTCTCCGTGGGCGTGTCACATTAGGAAAATAATGAGCTGTGAGAACGATAATGAGCACGGCTAACATCTCTATCTTTTTATATTACATAAACAGAGAATATTTATTTTAGTTTTAAATAAGATAATTTAAAAGTACAAACTTAAATGATTAAAAACATATATTGCTTGTGCCTTATTTTACAAAAGCACAGTATTTTATTTCGATTGTAGTTGGGCACATAAAGTTGACATTTAACAGTTTATTTTGATATATTTCTTAACTCTATATGACCAGAAATGGAGTACTTTAAGTCTATTTTTCTTCTATGTTAAAAAAATCTGCCAAAACGCGTCGCCGCATTAGCCGACCTCTAGGGGTTAAGCCATGGTGTACAGGTTGTTCGTCCTTAGACCAACTTGGCGATTTACATAAGACACCACTGCCATGTTGTCCATCCAGACCAAGAAGTGGTGTCCCGCCAGGTTCGGGAGGAAGGTTTTTAGGGTTAGAAAGACTGCTAGAAGGAACTCTGGGCTTCAGCCAGCGTTGAAGGGGACGTATATGCAGTAGGCCCAATTGGAGTACTGACGATGCAAAGGCTATAAGGCCCAGTGCCCTTTGAAACTTTTTGAGGGGCAGAAAACAGAATTCCCAGCTCTTCCTCCTCATCTAAAAGACATCTTCACAAGTTCAAAAATTCAAATTGCTGAATAGGCCTTCTGGGTTGGCATAGCCTAGTTGACATTGTAACTGAACAGTTGTGGTGTTTTGTTCTTGAACAATTCAGTATTTAAACTAATTATTCTTGTATAGTTTGCATGGACTAACTAATTTTTTTTCCACTGAAGTCATGTTAAAGTGTGCTTTCTATCCATCAAAGACTATCCACCTATTAATTAACGTAAGAGCCATTTTTACATGTGGTCATTTGTAAAATGAATGTGCAAGGCTTCCGGTGCCATCCTCTTCCAGTTATTTTAGCTATATAAAAACAGTGCATTATGCTGCTTGAAATTGCAAACTGTTATATTATTTTAATGTATTATTACAATCATAAACACTAGTTTTTAGTGGAAATAGTTTTACAGGATATTGCACTATTGTATTGTAATACAATATATTGTAATATTGTATTTTTTTTTCTCTTGTTTACTTATAGTGGCTTATGGTTTGGAAGTCTCGCACATTCAGGGGAAATAGATTAATTCAGCGTCACAAAATGATTTGGATATCACAAGCAAATAGCAGTTGATTGTGAGCTGTAAAAGACAAAGAAGTAGTCCTGCATTAATTTCATGTCATTGCTTAAGCCAGAGGAAAATAGAAAAAAATTAATTTAAAATAAAAAAATGGCACACTTTAGTTTAATTGATGAAATGTAAAGTAGCAGTTTGTTAAAAGCGCTAGATTTCTGATCAGCTATGAAAAGTAAAAAACAAAATAAAATAAAATCTTTAATTATTTATTTAATAGAATTTTTTATTCAGTTTAATGAGACTCAACTTTACTCCCCTAAGACAAATTTATATCTCTCCTTTTATGTTGGTATTATTATGGTGTAAGCTTCTGACTATGATTATTATGTCAGCATCTGGTCGTGGCATGGCAGGAAATCTTGGATGTTGGAGGAGTTACACTAAATTAAATGGATTGTTGTCAGCTGAGCTCTGAAGTTGTCCCAAATGGAGTGCAGTAATGCAGCTGTGTTTTGTTATAAGAAAGTCTGCAAGCTGGAACTAAAGACGTCCAGGTGTCCTCAAGGACAATTGAATGAAAACACCATAGTTTTTGTACCCAGAAGGCCAGAACATACTGGGTCTGCATGCACACAAGTCTCGCTATATATTCAATGTCAAAAAAATACTATAAAAATTTTATTCACAGCCCTTCAGATTCTCATTTAGCCTCAAGAGTTCTTGTTGTTACAATCTTGTTTGAAAAAGAGAATGATTTCGATTATATTTATAATATGAAGCCATACTATAGTATAATGTGAGATAGAAATTTATATTTAAGTCATTAAATTTAAGATCACGTAACTTTTCCCTCCGCTGCAGGCAGCTGTCAGTAATTATCCATTCAGCGTTCAATAAAACAGCGCGTCGACTCGTCAGTCATTCTCCATTCAGCATTCAAACAAACAGCGTGTCGTCACTCGTCAGTCATTCAGCATTCAAATAGCACAGCGCGTCGCGTTCAGCAACGATGAAACTCTCTCCAAGATGATTAAATGTTAATATTGTACTTAATCTGTAGATAAAAGCTCTATGGTTTCGCATAAATTGACTATCTTGCTGTAGTACCTCAATCATGTTCCTTTACCGCGTGTCTAGATCACAACACTGGAGAGCACTATCATTGTTCTTCACGCGTCGCGCATAGTAAATTAAATTTAAAACTGTTAAAAGAAAAGGCTGAATAAACTATTGCATAGATAGATACTGTATAATACACTATGCATCGATATTTATTTACTTTGTGCTTTGAACTTTTCAATGCGTAACTTAGTCTAAACAGAGCTGCGCGCTGTGACTCGTGTTGCCTCAAACGCATCATTCAGCACTCGCAATGCGCATAAGCGCTGTGTGCAGCACTCTATTGGGGTCTTTCATAATCATATCATAATACTTTTGCACAATGAAAGATTATATTAATAGTATTTTTTGTTCTGTCCTATCTATCATGTTTCTGCCTCATTAAACAGCTGTGCTATAATTATATATATATATATATATATATATATATATATATATATATATATATATATACACATACATACATTGTTAATTTTATGGTAGACTATAAAATAATTGATCTTTTTGATTTTTATCTTGTTTTTCATGAATGTATTTTACAACAATACAAAGAGCAATTTGTAACATTTTACCAGATTTAGTGCTACACTTATTGTCTCTTATTTGTTCCCCACTATTTTTTTTCCAATAAATATTCTGATTTTATAAAATTATAAAATTAAAATTAGTTACCCACTAATCTAGTTTATAATATCTTTTTTGTCATAGGTTATGATCATTTTTCTTAATAAGGAAGTTGTCTGTATTAAGTAGATGTGCGTTATTAAGTAGATGTGTGTGTAAGTTTGTGTTTAACACACAAAAGAGTGCTATCAGTTCAACAAACAGAAATTCTACTTGATTTTTTTAAAAACTGCGTTGGTAACGGATGGGTATCATTATTTAGGGCCCAAGCCCTGAAAGGGCGCAGAGCCCTATTGTTTTCCTTCCGATTATTTTATTAGGGCCCAAGCCCTGAAAGGGCGAAGGCCCTATTGTTTTCCTTAGGATTATTTATTAGGGCCCAAGCCCTGAAAGGGCGCAGAGCCCTATTGTTTTCCTTCCGATTATTTTTCAGGGCCCAAGCCCTGAAAGGGCGCAGAGCCCTATTGTTTTCCTTCCGATTATTTTTTTATTTTTTTATTTATTTTTAGGGCCCAAGCCCTGAAAGGGCGCAGAGCCCTATTGTTTTCCTTCCGATTATTTTTTTTTTAGGGCCCAAGCCCTGAAAGGGCGCAGAGCCCTATTGTTTTCCTTCCGATTTTTTTTTTTTTTTTTTTTTTTTTTCTTTTTCTAGCGACTATTCGGGCACTTTTGGGGCCCTTAACATGCTCGAAAACTCTTGAAACTTTGCACACGGGTCAGAACCCGCGGCCATCAGAGCCGGGCTGAAGCTGGTACCCGGGCGTGGCAGGGCGGCTCGTCAGCGCCCCCTGGAATGGGGTCCGAACACCTGGTCCATAACTCAAACACACTTGCATGTAATAATATGAAACTCGGTACACATGTCGATAGCAGAATTTCATCTATACCTCGCGTTCTTACTTTTACCCCAGCCCAACAGGAAGTCAGCTATTGAGGTTTTTTTGTAAAACACACGCAATGAACTTTTAAATACTCCTCCTAGAGCTCTGATCCAAATTCGACGAAACTCGGTCAGCGTGAAGTCAAGACATTGAGGATGAAAGTTTGCGTGGGGATTTTTGATATCTCGAACGGTTTGGCCGTGGCGAGGAAACGAAACTATGGCGAGAAACGTGAAACAGGAAGTGTGTCATAACTTCAGCATACATTAACTGATCTGGATGAAACTTCAGCAGTGCGTTCGCTGTAAGAGGACGATCACATAGATGTGACTATTGTGAGTCAAAGTTATAGCGCCACCAACTGGCAGCAGGAAGTGTGTCACTTTCAAAATGCTTTGAAATCACCCTCTTATTTTTACCCGATTTGCTTCAAACTTCATCTGTATAATGTAAATACACGGCAGATGAAGACCTATGAATGGATTCTTGATATCTTTGAAACTGTTGCCGTGGCGACGCATCAAACTTTACCATTCTTTTAGGATGCATTCTTTTAGGGATTCGAACATTTGTCCATAAATCAAACACACGTGCATGGATTAATATGAAACTCGGTACACTCATAGATCACATCAGGCCAAACAACTTTCGTGCTCTAAGTTTTACGACAGTTCAAACGGAAGTCGGGAATTATGTTTTTTTTTTTTTAAATAAATGTCCTAGAAAAACATCAAATTACAACCCATGCTGTTACCAATCACCACCAAACTCGGTGTGCATGAAGTCAAGACATTGAGGATGCTAAATTCCGGACGGATTTGTGATATCTCGAAAGGTTTGGCCGTGGCGGATTTTTTTGACTAAAAAAGGACACATAAAGTGTGTTAAAACTTGGTTAGTTTTACTGACAATTACAAAACTTGCCGTGTATATTGTTCTATTCAAGCCAAACAACTTTCTAATTAACAATAATAAGCTCAAACCCACAGAAAGTCAGATATTGTAGTTTGAATATGATCATGCTCTTTCTGAGCCTAGGCCTGTCACACAGTCTGTGTGTGTGTGATTTTGAGTCTCTTGACACACAGTCTCTGTGTGTGTGTGTGTGTAGGGGGAGGGGGCTTAATCATTTCACTGTGTGTCTGGCCTGCTAAAGTAAATACATTTCTTAAGCCTGGTATTTTTTAAATAAGTTTTTATTTTTATTTTTTTATAAGTAAAGGCATATAACCTGTTTAATTGTAGTGCATTGACAATAGTTTTATATAATTAGTGTATTAATTAAATTAACTTGGTCCATAAATCAAAAAAGTAAGTAAATAAATCAAAAAGGAAGTGTGTTAAAACTTCTGCATACATTAACTGATCTTGATGAAACTTCAGCAGTGTGTTCGTTGTAAGAGGCCGATCACATGGATGTGACTATTGTGAGTCAAATATATAGCGCCACCAACTGGCAGCAGAAAGTGTTTCACTTTCAAAATGCTTTGAAATCACACTCTTACTTTTACCCGATTTGCTTCAAACTTCATCTGTATAATGTAAACACACGCCAGATGAAGAGCTGTGAAAGCATTATTCAATATCTAAGATAATGTTGCCATAGCAACGCATCAAACTTTAACATTCCTTTTTTTTGATGATTTTGAGTCTCTTAGCGGCTTTTGGGGCCCTTAATGGGTTTGAAAACTCTTGAAACTTTGCACACAGGTCAGATCCCACAGCCATCAGAGCCGGGCTGAAGATGGTACCCGGGTGTGGCAAGGGGGCTAGACAGCGCCCTCTGGAACGGGGTCCAAAAACTTTGTCCATAAATCAAACACGCTTGCATGTAATAATATGAAAGTCAGTACACATGTTGATCTCATCGTTTCATATATTCATATATTCTCCTTAAGCCGGACAACTTTCTAATTTACACTCATGAGCTAGGACCCACAGAAAGTCAGATATTTTGGTTTGAAAATGTTGAGTGTCTCTCTGAGCCTACACTTCTGTATGGCAAGCCCTTTTAACATTTAAAAGCTAAGTTTGACTATTCGTAATTAACATTGTAGATATCAACAACGTCTTTCTAGTCGTAATTACATTTTGGATAGTTTGTATTATCATTTAAGATATCTGTAACGTAATTGTGACTAGTCGAAACGACAGATAGAGTATGGCAAGCCGTTTTAACATTTAATAATTTTAACCTACTAGTCTCTATTTTCATGCTACTAGTACTTATTTTTTAGATACTAGTATCTATTCCATTAAGTACTAGTACTTACTAGTACTTATTCATTAGATACTAGTACCTATTAAATAGATACTAGTACTTATTCATTAGACACTAGTACTTATTTTCAATGGTGACTAGTAACTATTCTTTTGTTACTAGTCACATTTTTTCCATTGACTTCTATGGTGATCTGTCATTCAGATATCAACTATTCAGTTCTGACTAGTATGTTAGTATGTATTCCAATTGTGGAATACATACTAGTATGTATTCCAAAGCAGGGGTTACGTTTTTGCACGTCGTACAGAATAACCCTAAAGGCACCAAGGTGGCGGTGCCACCGGCTTTATATATATATATATATATATATATATATATATATATATATATATATATATATAAATATAGCTGCGAGCAGCGATGGAGGGCCAAAGCCGGCGGTACCGCCATCCCGGTGCCTTTAGGCACCGGGGTTGCGGTGCCACCGGCTTGGGCCCGCAATCGCTGCTCGCAGCTATATTTATATATATATTTATATATTTTTTTTATTTTTCTAGCGTCTATTCGGGCACTTTTGGGGCCCTTAACATGCTCGAAAACTCTTGAAACTTTGCACACGGGTCAGAACCCGCGGCCATCAGAGCCGGGCTGAAGCTGGTACCCGGGTGTGGCAGGGCGGCTCGTCAGCGCCCCCTGGAACGGGGTCCGAACACCTGGTCCATAACTCAAACACACTTGCATGTAATAATATGAAACTCGGTACACATGTCGATAGCATAATTTCATCTATACCTCACGTTCTTACTTTTTACCCCAGCCCAACAGGAAGTCGGCTATTGAGGTTTTTTTGTAAAACACACGCAATGAACTTTTAAATACTCCTCCTAGAGCTCTGATCCAAATTCGACGAAACTCGGTCAGCGTGAAGTCAAGACATTGAGGATGAAAGTTTGCGTGGGGATTTTTGATATCTCGAACGGTTTGGCCGTGGCGAGGAAACGAAACTATGGCGAGAAACGTGAAACAGGAAGTGTGTCATAACTTCAGCATACATTAACTGATCTGGATGAAACTTCAGCAGTGCGTTCGCTGTAAGAGGACGATCACATGGATGTGACTATTGTGAGTCAAAGTTATAGCGCCACCAACTGGCAGCAGGAAGTGTGTCACTTTCAAAATGCTTTGAAATCACCCTCTTATTTTTACCCGATTTGCTTCAAACTTCATCTGTATAATGTAAATACACGGCAGATGAAGACCTATGAATGGATTCTTGATATCTTTGAAACTGTTGCCGTGGCGACGCATCAAACTTTACCATTCTTTTAGGATGCATTCTTTTAGGGATTCGAACATTTGTCCATAAATCAAACACACGTGCATGGATTAATATGAAACTCGGTACACTCATAGATCACATCAGGCCAAACAACTTTCGTGCTCTAAGTTTTACGACAGTTCAAACGGAAGTCGGGAATTATGTTTTTTTTTTAAATAAATGTCCTAGAAAAACATCAAATTACAACCCATGCTGTTACCAATCACCACCAAACTCGGTGTGCATGAAGTCAAGACATTGAGGATGCTAAATTCCGGACGGATTTTTGATATCTCGAACGGTTTGAATTTTATGACTAAAAAAGGACACATAAAGTGTGTTATAACTTGGTTAGTTTTACTGACAGTTACAAAACTTGCCGTGTATATTGTTCTATTCAAGCCAAACAACTTTCTAATTAACAATAATAAGCTCAAACCAACAGAAAGTCAGATATTGTAGTTGTAGTGAAAGAGGATCTCAGAGAGAGACAGAGAGAGATCTCCCAGCGTGTGTGTGTGTGTGTCTGTGTGGGGAGGGGAGGGTGGGGGCTGGTGTCTCTGTCAGCCACACACACATGGGAGATCACACACACTTGGGAGATCAAGTAGAATTTCTATAACTCTGTGTGTTAAACTAATAATCACTCTTGTGTTTTAAACACAATCTACTTAATACAGACAACTTCATTATAAAGATAAACAACAATTCCAAAAAATATATTATAATTTGTTTTCATATTATAATAGTTTGTTTTCATATTATAATAATATAATATATGCACAAATTGAAGCATTTAAACTGATATATTATATACCTTCAAATACTTCAATTCGGTTTTTTATATTATATTACGCCTCTTTTGTATTATATTATGAGCCTAAATAAAGAATCTAACAAAGGTATTGTTTAGGTTATATTAGGCCTATATTTTATTATATTTTATCAACATATAATAGATAGAACAGAACAAGAAAGGCAATTAATAATCTGTCATTGCGTCATTTCATTATGATATGAAAGGCTCAGTACAGTGTGGCACAAAGCGCTTATGCACATCCCGAGTGGAGAATGATGCGCTTAAAGCCACATGGAGTTACAGCGCACAGCGCATCGAGTCCGCTTTGATGCAAGCTCTACAATACACTTCTTTTCGACAGTCAAAGCGGGGGTTACGTTTTTGCACGTCGTACAGAATAACCCTAAAGGCACGCAAGGTGGCGGTGCCACCGGCTTTATTTATATATATATATATATATATATATATATATATATATATATATATATATATATATATATATATATATATATATATATATATATATATATATATTTATATATATATATATATATATATATATATATATTTATATATATATATATATATATATTTATATATATATATATATATATATATATATATATATATATATATATATATATATATATATATATATATATATTTATATATATATATATATATATATATATATATATATATATATATATATATATATATATATATATATATATATATATATATATATATATATATATATATATATATATATATATATATATATATATATGAATATAGCTGCGAGCAGCGATGAAGGGCCAAGCCGGCGGTACCCGCCATTGCGGTGCCATCCGGCCTGGGCCCGTACGCGGCCCCGCAGCTATATTTTTATTATTATTATTATAATTAGCTAATGCTACTGGAGGTCATAATATTTTTGACTCATGGCTGAAGTTAAGTTTTTCATAGCTCTCCCCAGGTTGGCAAATAATGCATCTCAAAATGCATCAGATTGATGCTTTAAAATATGGAATATTTAAAATTTTCTTACGGGGAAGCATGCCCCCTGAACCCCTAGAGGGGGGAATATCCTTCTCACCTTTTTCACCCTCGATCTGTTTTCATGCCTGCATGTAAGTAAAACATCATTTACTTTTCTTTTGACTAAAATGCCATTTAATTTTAGTCAACTGAATTGTTTTAGTTTTAGTGGATTAAATATCAAAAGAAAAGTTTCAGTCAACTAAAATATACCGGTCATTAAATAAATAAAATAGAACAGAGATACAAATGAAATAGTACTTTAAGTTTGCCAAGTAGGTCCAATAGAGCTAGAGTTAGACTTTCACATTGTCCATGTTTTTGACGAACAGGGTCGAAAAGTTCTGTCATGATCTTTTTACCTATCATTTTAATTTTTTTATATTTTATTGATAAGACATTTAAAAACAATATTTTTTCACATATCAATTTTTTATTGTAAACTTACAAGATGAGCATAGGCTAATTTTAAATGATTTAATGGCTATTTATTTAACATTACCCCTGTTGCCGTTTCTGAAATTGCTCACTTTTTATTTTTGGGTGAACTAACCCTTTAATGCACAAATCCAATGATACATATCTAATTTTCTGCCAATTGTTTTGTTTTCACTTTAGACATAACCGACTGTTTGAATGACAGTTTTGAGTATGTGTCCTTTCAAGCCTGGTAAGAGAATTAAGATAATTAAATTCAGCACTCTAAATTTAGTTAGAGAAGTGGCTCAACCATCTTAAATTGAGTTCTTTCACGTCATGCGTTTAAATAGTTAGTTAAATTGGCAGACCATCTGCAAATTCATGATCAAATTTATCTTTATTTTTTACATTTATTAGTATTTTATATAGGCAGATTGTTTGACTTTTCTGTTACAAATAATATAAAAGCAAACGATTTGATTACCAGTTCTGTAGCCCCCAGTTCTGTCAAACAAAGTATTAGATATGACTGACAGAGATCGTAAACTGACATGCTGCGTCCCAATTCGCATACTATCCGTCCTGAAATAGTATTCGAAAATAGAATTAGTACGTCCCAAACCGTAGTATGTTGAAATGAGTGTTTCAAAGATACCCGGATGGTCTACTATTTCCGGTCAGAATCCGAAGTGTAGATCGGTGCACACTCTAACGGCTGATATTGCCCACAAATCATTGCGCGTGGACGAGGGTTCGGTTAGAACTACAAACACGAGTAAAAAGTGTTAAAAAACTACAGACACGGAGGGCGCTGTGAGTCCCTGCTGGTACCGCGGCTGTGTAGAGAGGTTTAGATAAACAGGTTTGAGTGATTAATTATCAGTAACCGGACGAAAATGAAGTTATTCAATGTTGTCCACATTATATTGCATATGCAGCAGCATTGTGAACTTTTGTAAAGACACGTTTAGCCATTACTTTTTAAATGCATCATTATATTCAAATTGCAAACACGAGGAGAGTATCTGCATGAAAGACCCACGACTGGCAGATGAACGTGCTCTGAAACGGTAGGAAATCAAATGAGATAGAATGGAGGATTTTAACTGTGACAAGATGATTGACAGGGCAGTTTACGGTGACAGGATGCACGCGACAGAGCTGTCCGTTAATGATGACGTGATAGTATGTCCCAAAGCTTGCCTACTCTTTTTGCTGCACACTCAAAAGTATAAACTTTTTCTTCACAAAAAAGAGTACATACTTTTAGGGCGTAGTATAAGTAGGCGAATTGGGACGCAGCAACAGAGTGCTGTGATCACTGATCACTGGTTCTCTTCTCACGCGCTGGTGTTCTCAGCGCCGCCCATCAAAATAAAAGTCTGCAGCACCGTCAAAATAAAAGTCCTGCCTCCAACACAATGGCCAATCAGAAAAACTTAGCAGCCGATGCTGATATTTAATAAATGCCAAATATCGGCAGATATATCGGCCGTGGCCGATATATCGGTTGACCACTAGGTACCACTGCCAGTCAAATGTCACAGGATGTCGGATCTTCACTCCAGGCTGTGCCTAGTCAGATAAAACAGACCACTTAAGGGCGTAGAGATCTAGTAGACAGGGCTCTAGTCTCAAATACTGTTTAGGACCCTTGCGGAGAAGTTCTTAGGCTCCCGTTCGAATGGCCAGAGGTAAAGGGCTCATAACTCTGATAGAGGGTGCCAGATCATTTCTTCCGCTTGGGCTTTCACGCTATAGACACTTTCATCAGATGCGTTGTCATGGTGATGAGCTGGCCCAAAGTTAACTTCCATTCTGTTTGTTTATTAGTGTTTACTGGATAATGTGGCATTTGACTACAAATGCAGTGAACAGGGCCGGCCCGAGGCATAAGCGAACTGAAGCGGCTGCTTGCCAGGGGGCCCCTAATCGAGGTTATTTTTTACTGTTTTTAGATGACTTAAACAAGTGACATAAATCAATGAATGAATGAATATGACTGAATTAATAGTTCAAGACAACAAAATTCTGATTTAATGAACAATATACCTGCCTACAAGTGCTCTGTCTGCCAGCGTTTAAGTCATTCGCATAATCTTCTAAACACCTCGCGCCGCACGCAACTGCGCCTAGTCGGTATCTGGTTTAAGTTGGAGAAAATAGCCTGCAGGGAACTTAACCTTCAAGGTGTAAGGGTAGCAGTTTGAACTCTTCTCCACTTTATTATACCACACACCAGATCTCCAAACACCCGCGACACTCCAGTAGCCTACCAAGTGCGCACGACCCATCTACGGCAAGCCCCGAGGGGAAAAATACATTGCATACTCACATACAACAAGCGCCAGAACATCATAACCGGTATTATAGTAACAGACTTTGTTGGATTATTTCATGTACTATCTAACGAAGTCTGTGACAATAATAATAATAACAATAATAAAGATTTTGAGGATAGTTACTCTGTATTGAGACAGTTGAGAAATAGTAATATTTTTAGTTTTCAACAAGAGCCTCCTGAGACCCAGAAAGTTTTTTTTTTAATTCAGTTTTTTTTTCATGTCATCACATTGTTTAGAGCATAATAAACAAATGGTAAAAGAAAAAAAATGCTAAAATTGGCATAAATTAATATTCCCATTAAATGCAATGTATCTATACACTGTATCTAATTTGCACATTAATGTGTTCTTGGAGCAACATTTAATGAAAAAAGAAGTGTAGGAATTGAAGTAATAATAAGCAACATTTTAATAATAATATCTAATGTGTCATAAGAATATTGATGTATAATTTATTTACATATTCACTTGTTATGTCTCCCAGAATGCATGATAAACATGATTTATATCCTGAGGTTCTCTACAGTGGACATGAATGAAATCAATGCCCAGTAACGGAAAGTTATTTTTTTCATTTGAAACCGCATAACATTTTCATGAGATGTTTGGTTGATGAAATATAATTTGAAAAGTAGTTAGATTTAAATTATAATTACAATGTATTATCATATTTCCATAAGAGTGCTACATTTGATCACTAAATGTTAGACATTTTTAAAGACCAAGTTGTTTTCATGGTGAAACCCCCAAACATTTGGTATCTCTGTATTGCCCTAAATGTGCTCTTTACAGGACATCCAGGAAAAAAAGTGGCAATCATGGTGTCAGAGAAATACACTAAAAAATAATGTCCACTACAGTGGACAAAAGTCTATTACTGGGTCCCAGGAGGATAGGTCTAAGTATCATTGTTGAAGCCTTGCTCTTACGTTTCTAATTTCTCAGTTTTGTCATAATTTAGCAAATATTTTTTGAGTTTTGAGACAGTTTTAAGACTGTTAAAACTTTTTTTATTTAAGTAGGCATCTATTTTTTTATTAAGTATTAATTTTGTAGTAATACATAACCTCAGTGTATTCATTTATAATGTATTTTAGCGTGACATTTGTGTCAATAATCGTCAAACACAGGTGACTCCGCGTCGTGGGAGGGGCCCCCAAATCAAATTCTGCTTAGGGCCCCCAAAAGGCTCGGGCCGGCTCTGGCAGTGAAAGTTAAGGTGATGAGCAGGTTGTTGAGCTGCAGTAAATTTGTCAGAGTAAAATTTACTCAAATTGAAGAAAATGTTACTCTATGCCAGATAACATTTGGTCCCTCTCTGAAAAGAGTAAAAGTTACTATTTTAAAAGTTACTAAGTTACTATTTACTATTGCTATTTTACTCAGTTTAGAGCTACAAGAACTCTGTTCAGGGGAACTTTAAATTTACTCTGCCACAATTTACTTTCCCTCCAGAGTTGTTTATTATCAATTGGGTTTATGCACAGCTGCACTACTTCCTGAACTTAAGCCAGCACCTTTGTTTCCTGTCTGCCATTATTGGCCAAGCTTGATTAGTTCAGGTGTGCCTGACCTCAGTAGTCATGGCAACAATAATCAGACACACCTGAATTAATCAAGCTTGGCCAATAATGGCAGACAGGAAACAAAGGAGCTGGCTTAAGTCCAGGAAGTAGTGTAGCTGTGCATAAAGCCAATTATGAGTAAACTATAAAGAATACATTATTCTTCTGAATTACACCATTCATGTTTTACCCTCAAAAAGTCATAAAAATATAAATGAAAAACTTGCTTTGTCTGAAAAAAATTCAAGAACTTTATACTCATGTTCTCAATTTTATTTTTCAAGCACCTGTTTAAACAATGTTGCACATACACTCAATTCACTTGTGATCAAAAACATAAAAATAAAAATTAATAATAATAAAATAATCAAAAATTGTGATGAAGTTGTGTCTTCCCCAAAGTTTATTTATTACATACTTCCAACAGATTGTTACTACTAAGTAGAAAAGAATAGCACAAGAACAACAATTTGGATGGTAGTTGATCTATCAGAACCAGTCTGAGAAATACGCAAGTTCAAGGTCACACAGTAACACAACATTATGAACTAGTGTCATTTTATCTGCTTCTGAATTGTATGAACGGCGTTCGGGGATCGACTTATCGAGACTATTTTCTAAGATGGCTCCTGTCTGTTAACACAAAGTGAACTGTCTTTATAAAGTATCTTCTTATTAAACGGTCTGTACACTTACAAAGTTCTCAATTCTTCTTTCTGCATGTATGGACCCTCATTATGTTACTGCGTTAGTGTGGGGCTATTTTGAGCCTTGTTAGTGGTATAAACTAGCGATTTCTTTTTACTTGGTCAATGCCCCAAGTACTAGCATTATACGCTAAACAGTTTTAGAGATAAAGCTCTTTACATTCGATTATCATGAAAACATCTCAGAGAACGATCGACTAGGTACCGATGTTTTATTAGACCAAAGGTTCATTGTTCGCCGGAGTTCTCCTTTAACTTCACTTGGATGATGTGTCAGTATAAATACTTTAACCACTCCAGTACTTTAGCTTATACTGCACACAGAATAAGTATTAACAGCACATTCATGTCCAAGTCTTGATGACTACATATGTGTGGATGAATTAAGGAGAAAAAATTTACAGATATTGAAATGACGTCATAGAGTTAAACTTTATCTACTACATCTCAACCATAGTTTTGTTATTCAGAGACCAATATGAAAGCCATTTCAAACTGTAAATCTGCAACTCTTGTACTAGGTCTTTGAGAGAAGATTAGGGTAGAAATGTTAGAGAAACATGTGATTTTCATTCTGACAGTTTACCCAATGCAAGTCTGTGTTGCATATGAATCAAGCATGTCTAATGGGTAAAGTTGTGACCACAATTTAAACTCTATAGATCTGAATAAACCTATGCTGTCATAATGCGTGACTTCCAATTAAATAATTTAAGTTATAGCACAATATAGTTACCTTCAGCATTTTGGATAAGGTCTTGGAGCTCACTAGTCTGTGTGAGGCCACGCGGTTTGAAGGGATCCCTGTCAGTAGTTGGCCCACCTTAAAGTATTTAAGACAATATGAAAACAAAATATTTGTTCCTTTTCTTTCAAAAGCACAACACATTTATACCAGAACTAGATGACAGGAAAAAACATAGAAAACATACATATACAGTATTCCAGAGTGGGATAATCCCAGAGTGAGAGTAACTTATCCCAGACTTTTAAATTTGCCCAACATGGATGATTATATAAAACATATTTGCATTTAAAAAGAACAGCAATTATATTTTGAAGAGATACTATGTTACTCTCGACCTTATTTACATTATGACTTGACCAATCTGGAACAAAATAATACTTCAAAGACAGATGAGTAAAATAACCAAGTTGTATGTTCAATAAAAAGTTACAAAAGTTTATTAATCATTCCATTCAAGCTAATAAAAGCAGACTAAACATCAAATCTCAAATCATCAAAAAAAGCCATTGGCGTTTCATCCGTCTCTCTGATGCTTCTTTCTGCAGGCTTTTTATTCTCCATGCCAGATATCCACTTCCATCTTCTGCATTGTAATAATGCTCCTATGACCAGAACAATGCACAGACCTAGTAGTTATACATTACACAATTAAGGAAATAAATACCATATGAATAATAATATAGATAATCTTTACTCTGCAATATACTGTACAGAGTATATCATCCTCCTGTAAATCAAAAATATTGAGAGGCAACAGCTACGTACATAACCAAGCTTGCTCCTGGGGTCAACCAAGTATGGGATTAGGGAGACGATTCCATTTGCATGTTCTTGAAATGTAAAAGGTGTTGGAGAAAAAAATATATCTTCTTGGTACCTTTGAACGTCACTCTCACAATGTTGTTGGTTTGCATTCTGGAGGGACCAAAAAGACAGAGTTATACATAAGCCTTGGCGTTAACACTCACAGTGGGATGAAGCCCTGATTATATGTCAAAAGCTTACAATGACTTTAGTTATTCATTACAAGGGAGTTATCATGCTTTTTTAACTTTAGAATACTGTTTCAAATAATAAGTAGTTCCCTATGAATTATTTGGTAATACTTGAGTCATAATCAGTGGGTTACCAACATTACAATATTTTATACATTATACATTATGCATTATTCACGTTAATTATGAACCTGCGTACAGTAGTAGTTATTATTTATTAGTAATCTTATGGGAGGTATGAAAAAAGTTACTGATTAGCTAATAGTGAACTACCACATTCTGAGCGCTATTACTCACTATTCATTAATCAGAATTCGTTAGTTAATATTTGTTACTAGAGAGTTCATAATGCATTAATCATTTGTTCATGTGTAAGTTAGTTATTCATCATGAACAAATATTTAACGCATTGTTAACACTCAAAATGACCACATCAAAATGGCCTCCATCATTAAGGCAAACGTTAACTTGACTCTTTATAGAGTCAAGTACATGTGGCGCACAACTCGAGCCGCTCGTTATTCAGTATTTAATGTTAACGTACGTATAACTTACTGGGCACACATCAATATGCAGTTAGCTAGTTTCACTAGTGTCAATTAAAGTTTAAGCTATAACTTAATAAAATAGCCTCCATCATTCCTATTAAGGCTAAGGCTAACGTTAACTTAACTCTTAATAGAGTCACGTACATGTGGCGCACAACTCGAGCCGCTCGTCACAATATTAAAGTTAATGTATAACTTACTGGACACACACATCATGCAGCAAGCTAGTTTCACTTGCGTTTGGGGTGATTACAAAAATATGTTTATTTATCCCCTTAGTTCAATCTTGAGCCCAATTTAAAATGTGATCCTTAAAGGTTAGGTTAGGCTATGTGTTCGCCTTCCCAGTTAACTAAAATAGGCTAAGCATTTTGGCTGTACCACAGCATTTAACAAGTGATTAACGTTAGTGATTTTCTTGTCGAGCACTAACGGTCACGTTAAGCTTCACATCAAGTTAACATGAGAAAGCTATCTCTGTAATGTTCAAAAACCATGGCATAATGATCTGAGCTCAACAGAGGCGATTTCTATGAAAATGAGTACTAAAACTTTGGAATTCTACTTACTATTAAATCCAGCAGAAGCACAACGATCTCTTCCAAACCCAAATGAAGACCGCGATGATCGCGATGGCCGGGCAGAACAGTAATGGCTGACAAACGAAACTTCGGGAGGACAAGATTTTGGGGAGGAGTCACAGTTACTCTATAATTTTGCTCCCACTCTATGGACACATTTTACTCTGTTTACTCAAAATAGATAAGAAACAACTCTTTTAGAGGAAAAAAAAATTACTCTGGAAAAACTACTCTGCTATTTTCCCTGTGTGTGGGGTGCAACCTGACCTTGGGAGCAAACGCAATTTAAAAAACAAAAAATGTTAAGGTTTCCCAAAAAAGAGGGAGACGGCGGTATTAAAATAGCTATGTTTATCTGAGTGATATCCGGTACAGTGTTTCCCATACATTTATTAGTGGCAGCCCACCACATTATCAGCGCTGACCGTCACATATTGATTTCCGGGTTTCTCACGATTTAAGACTGGGTAAAAGTTTTAGCTATTTGACTGCAGTTGCATGCAGTGCATATTTGCACGGTCTCTCTCTCTCTCTCTCTCTCTCTCTCAAACACATTGACAGCGGACAGTCTGTGTCAGGGGTTCTCAACTCCAGTCCTTGCGACCCACTACTCTGCATATTGTGTATTGCTGCGTCCAATTCGCCTACTATACTACGCCTGAAGTATGTACTCTTTTTGTGAAAGAAAAAGTATATACTTTTGAGTGTGCAGCAAAAAGAGTAGGCAAGCTTTGGGACGTACTATCACGTCATCTTTAACGGACGGCTCTGTCGCGTGCTGCGTGCATCCTGTCACCGTAAACTGCCCTGTCAATCATCTTGTCACAGTTAAAATCCTCCATTCTATCTCATTTGATTTCCTACCGTTTCAGAGCACGTTCATCTGCCAGTCGTGGGTCTTTCATGCAGATACTCTCCTCGTGTTTGCAATTTGAATATAATGATGCATTTAAAAAGTAATGGCTAAACGTGTCTTTACAAAAGTTCACAATGCTGCTGCATATGCACTATAATGTGGACAACATTGAATAAATTCATTTTCGTCCGGTTAGATAGTGATAATTAATCACTCAAACCTCTTTATCTAAACCTCTCTACACAGCCGCGGGACCAGCGCGGGACTCGCGCGCCCTCCGTGTCTGTAGTTTTTTAACATTTTTACTCGTGTTTGTAGTTCTAACCGAATCCTCGTCCACCGCGCAATGATTTGTGGGCAATATCAGCCGTTAGAGTGTGCACCGATCAGAAGGTGGAAAGAGTAATAAAATATGCTACTCAAGTAAAAGTACTACTACTTCAATAAAATTTTACTTAAGTACAAGTAAAAGTACTGGTCTAAAAATCTACTCAAGTAAAAGTAAAAAGTAGCTCATTTAAAATTTACTCAGAGTAAAAGTTACTGAGTTACTTTTTTAACACCGGGGTGGGGGAATCCCCGTGTGGGGTTGTAATGGTAAGAGATTTTCACAGTATGATAGCGTCTCAGAAAATACCATGGTTTACAGTATTAATCAATTATTAAATAAATTATCATCAGTTAATATGATTAGGAAAACAGGGTTTTTCTTTGGTTAAACAAATGCTTTTAATTATAATAAACTTGAAACCATTTGTTTTTATTAACATTTTAATAAAACATAATCAATTAAATTCGATAATTGATAATGACAACTTATTATTTATTCAAATGTTTATGAATAATATTGTCCTATGAAATGTATTTTATTCAGAAAATTAATGCTTCTTTGATTTAATACAAATATATTATCAAAAATGGTGGTAATCAAATGTAAATTTAAACTTGTGCCCTTTTATTTTTGGGGGAAGCACTGCAAAAACAGATTTACTAAATTAAACCATGGACAAAAAAAATATATTCCTTTAACTAATGAAATGTATTATTATTGTCGTTGTTGTTATTATTATTATTATTTTGAGAGGTAGGCTACGTTCTACTGTATGCCTACAATAGTAATATTTCCGTCATAATTTCTCATGGTAAAACCCAACTTTTATTTTGACAGGTTGTAGTGAAGACCAAAAGTAAAGAAAAGTGTAAAAAAAACAACGTTTTTTCTCAAATAAAATTATGAAAATACCCAATAGGCATTCTCTCAGAGCAGCTCTGGAAATGTTCTCAAATTGTTTGCGAGACGCTGAAAACACCATGAATGTCACATACTTGAGTATGTATAGTACTGTAGTAGACAAAAAGCGGCGCAGCTCAGCAGAACAAATAGAGTTATAGGCTACATTTACATGCAGTATTTTTGTGCTTAAATATTCACAGACCAGGTTGCGATTGGATTTATTGCACAGTTCTACTTTCCATGTATCTATCCATTACTTTGCATGTTTTACGTGATATCTGCGTTAAGTAAATAGTTCCACTTGACTTTCATGACAGGATTTTGGGATTCCCTCTGCATCACGTAAGTCACTCGAAGTTATAATCGGCACATACCTTTATCTGCAGGAGGGGTAACTTAGTGTCCTCCTAGCTCCTTTTGCAGCCACTTAATTTGCGTCCACGTTTTTTGCAAATAAATATCTATCCTCGAGGACAACCACGCTTTTTTCCTTCAAAGTGTTTTCATACGGGCCATAATTCGTTCCATAAGAATTCGAGCGTGATTTGTTTTCAGCTTCAGCTGGGTCGGTCTATGGGTCTGCGTCACCTTTCTTGCGCGTTTGTTCTCCCGCCCTTCAACCAATGCAGTAGTTTCCGGCGGAGTGTGATTTTTTTTTTATCCCGTGTACTATTATTTTTTACTCAGCAACGGATATGATTTAAAATGTAGCGAAGTACAATACTTCAAACAAAATGTACTTAAGTAAAAGTAAAAGTACAGATTTTAAAAACTACTTAAAAAAGTAGAAGTACACAAAAAAACTACTCAATTACGTAACGCGAGTAAATGTAATTCGTTACTTTCCACCTCTGGCACCGATCTACACTTCGGATTCTGACCGGAAATAGTAGACCATACGGGTATCTTTGAAACACTCATTTCAACATACTACGGTTTGGGACGTACTAATTCTATTTTCGAATACTATTTAGGACGGATAGTATGCGAATTGGACGCAGCATATGTCTCCCTTGTTTAACACACCTGATTCAGATCCTCAGCTCGTTAGGGTAGACATAGAGTCTATCTTAATAAGCTGAAGATATGAATCAGGTTTGTTTAACAAGGGAGACATATGCTGCGTTCGAAATCTCCACTCAAAAGCACTACTCCCTACCCCCTATGTTGGGGTTAGAGAGCAGAGCACTATATAGTGAGCTCACCAACATAACAGAAGCCACTTTCGGACACTACTCGATCGTCTCTCGGCGCTGTTGATTACATCATCTGTCAGCTGGTGCCGAGCCGGCTCTGGGCTAAATAGATTTTTAAAAATAAATACATTACATTATATTGAGCTTATTTCTCCAAAATTTAAAAACTAAAAGTGATTTCTGACCGTTTTTGTTATAATGCGCTACTCTACACATGATTATAACTTATTTTTACGATCAACGCAATGCATGATGGTATGTAGGGCTTAGGTTAGTGACCATCGGTTGTTCACTACTTTTCAAAATGCATTCTGGGATACATTGAGTGGACTATATAGGGTATAATAATCATCACTATACATTCGGACAGCACTACAAAATGGCGAGCTCACTATATAGTCCACTATATAGTGATTAATGGGAGATTTCGGACGCAGCAATACACTCACCGGCCACTTTATTATGTACCCCATGCTAGTAACGGGTTGAACCCCCTTTTGCCTTCAGAACTGCCTCAATTCTTCATGGCATAGATTCAACAAGGTGCTGGAAGCATTCCTCAGGGAGTTTGGTCCATATTGACATGATGGCATCACACAGTTGCCGCAGATTGTCGGCTGCACATCCATGATGCGAATCTCCCGTTGCTCTATAAAGATGCTCTATTGGATTGATATCTGGTGACTGTGTAGGCCATTTGAGTACAGCGAACTCATTGTCATGTTCAAGAAACCAGTCTGAGATGATTCCAGCTTTATGACATGGCGCATTATCCTGCTGAAAGTAGCCATCAGAAGTTGGGTACATTGTCAGCAACAATACTCAGGTAGGCTGTGGCGTTGCAACAATGCTCAATTGGTACCAAGCGTGCCAAGTGTGGTCTTCTGCTGCTGTAGCCCATCTTCCTCAAAGTTCGACGTACTGTACGTTCAGAGATGCTCTTCTGCCCACCTTGGTTGTAACGGGTGGTTATTTGAGTCACTGTTGCCCTTCTATCAGCTCGAACCAGTCTGGCCATTCTCCTCTGACCTCTGGCATCAACAAGGCATTTCCGCCCACAGAACTGCCGCTCACTGGATGTTTTTCTTTTTCGGACCATTCTCTGTAAACCCTAGAGATGGTTGTGCGTGAAAATCCCAGTAGATTAGCAGTTTTTGAAATACTCAGAACAGCCCTTCTGGCACCAACAATCATGCCACGTTCAAAGTCACTCAAATCACCTTTCTTCAAGAGTTTTCGAGCATGTTAAGGGCCCCAAAAGTGCCCGAATAGTCGCTAGAAAATAAAAAAATAAAAATTCACGTCAGTTCGTGATCACACCACCGCCTCCAGCAGCAGGCACAGCTTCGTCACAGGCCTCTCTAAGATACTGGTCTTCGTTTGGAGGCGGACAGAGCGCACAACCCCGTTCACATCTGATCTGACATCCAAAACTTTCCCCATCATCCAAGATCCTCTTGAAGCTGTAGCATCTGCCACAAGAACAACATCTCCAGGTATTAGGTTTCTTCTTAGTGCTGTCCATTTTTGTCTCTGTTGCATCAATGGCAGGTATTCAATAATCCATCTCTTCCAGAAGAGTTCTGCCGTGTACTGTATCTGCTTCCATCTTTTCTGACATACAGATCATTTCTGTCTAACAATCCTGGTGGCATAATTGGTTTACCTTTCAACAACAGAATGTGATTTGGCGTGAAAGCTTCCAGGCCATTTGAATCATCTGAGGCCCTTGTAATAGGCCTATCATTCAATATTGCCTCAACTTCGCAAAAAAAACAGTTTGGAGTGCTTCATCGTCCAGGGTCTGTTGTTTAAGGACTGAGGTAAGAACACTCTTCACTGAGCGAATCAAGCGCTCCCAAACGCCACCTTGGTGGGAAGCTGATGGGGTGTTAAATATCCATTCTATGCTGTCCTGAAGAAAGGCTCTTTGAATTTTACCATGGTTCAGAGCAGTCAGACTCTCCTTGAGCTCACGGCTGGCTCCAACAAAGTTAGTTCCGTTGTCAGACCTGAAAGTTGAAACTGGGCCCTGTCTGCAGATGAACCTTCTCACAGCATTTATACGGAGTCTGTATCCAATGTGTATGCTACTTCCAAGTGTACAGCATGGCTGGTCATACAGGTGAAGAGCAATCTTTTGAGAAAACTTCTGCTTCAATAGGCCCAAAATAATCAATGCCAACATGAGTGAAAGGGGCTTCATCAGGCAACACTCTTTCAGCAGGTAAGTCTGCCATTTTTTGTTCAAGGAGTCTTCCTCGGTTGCATCTGCAAACAACACAATCTGATATAACCTTTCTTGCAGCAGAGTTTGCATTTATAAACCAATACTTCCCGCATTAATCTGGACAACATATAATTTCTTCCAGAATGACCTATCTGCTGATGAATATGGCGCAGAATTAGTGTTGATACATGCAGGTCTTTTGACAGAATAGTAGGTCGCTTGGAATCCACTGGCAGTAAGGCTTTGCTTAACCGACCACCCACTCTGAGAATCTCACCATCCATCACTGGGTCCAATCTATACAGTGGACTGTCCTTTGATATGGATTTCACACCACTCTGCAGCGAGGTAATTTCATCCTTAAACCGTTGATGTTGTACATACCGATGATTGACAGTTCTGCCCTGGTCACATCTTGAGGTGTCAAACTCTGTCCTTTGAGCGTAGCCTTAAAGCTCTGTATTTGGCTTTCCACCTGTCTATGACAATCTGTAATGTCCATACTGGGGTCAGCAGAGGCATAAAGTTCCTTTCTCCTATGTCCCAATAACACAAGAGTATCCTTGATCTTAAGAAGCCAAGCTACAGCTACCTGCAATCTCTTCCAAGATGAAAAGTAATGAATCAGGTGGTCCAAAGCATTGTCTGTGACTTTAACAGCCGCATTCACTGTCAAGACCCTTTTGACCTCAGGGTCAGTGCCAGAAATCACCTGAAGGTCTTCATGTAATTTAGGCCACCCATCCTTGGACTTGTAAAGGAAATCAGGTCCCATAATCCATCTCCTTCCATTCAGGAGATATTCTGCCCTCATTCCTCTTGATGCTTCATCTGCTGGGTTTTCCTTTGTCCCCACATATCTCCACTGATCAATATCAGTTGCCTCCCTGATGACTGCAATTCGGTTGGCCACAAAGGTATAGAATCGCCGGTTTTCATTTGATATATGTTTAAGGACTGTTTGTGCTGTCCGTCCAGAAAACTGACTTCTCCAGCCTAAGTTGCAACTCCTTCCGTAGCATGCGGTCGACTCTAACAGCAAGGACTGCAGCTGTTAGCTCTAGGCGAGGAATTGTTGTCTGCTTCAGTGGAGCAACTCTGGCCTTTCCCATCATAAATGCAACATGAACTTTATTATCCCTTTCCAGTCTTAAGTAAGAGACAACTCCATACCCAACCTCACTGGCATCAGAGAAGTGATGAAGCTGTATAGTGACAGGGTTGCCAAAGTCAATAGGCTTAATGCAACGATCAATCTTGAACCTTGCCATCTTGTGGAGATCTTCCAACCAGCCAGTCCATTGCTTAGTGAGAACATGGGGAATATCTTCGTCCCATCCTAGGTTTCTTTCACAGAGTTCCTGCAGTAACAACTTTGCAATCATGCTGAATGGAGCAAGGAAGCCCAATGGGTCATAAAGAGAGCTGACCACCGAAAGAATTCCTCTTCTCGTCCGTGGTTGCTCTTGTGCTGAAGCCTTAAATCCAAATTGGTCAGTCTCAACGTACCACTGTAGTCCTAATGTACGTTCAACAGGAAGTTGATCTGTATCCAAATCCAGCTCCATCATGTCTTTTGCTCTGTGGACTTCACTGACAGAGCGCAACACTGCACGACTATTGCTGACCCACTTTGACGGAGTGAATCCTCCCTTCTGACAGAGTGCAGTTAAATCCTGGATCATTTTCCTAGCTTCCTCTTCTGAGGCCATTGAACGGAGGCAATCATCAACATAAAAATTGTTTTTCACTGTACTCACAACTTCTGGAGGGAAGTGTTCTGCGTTGTCATCTGCAGTTCTCCTTAAGGCATAATTGGCACAGCTTGGTGATGATGCAGCTCCAAATAGATGTACCTTCATGCGGTATTCCTGTCGGAGCCTGTGCAGTGTCACCACCTGGCCACCAGAGGAAGCGGAGAAAGTTAACGTGCTTATTCGAGACATGAACCTGGTGAAACATAGATTGGATATCGGCCATTATTGCAATAGGCCCCTGCCTAAATCGGACTAAAACTCCAATGAGGCTGTTGGTGAGATCGGGGCCTTGCAAAAGCTGAATATTGAGCGATGTTCCTTTGAATGAGGCTGCACAGTCAAAAACAACCCTTAGCTTGCCCTTCTGAGGATGGTACACCCCGTGGTGAGGGATATAGCACACTTTCCCATTGTTCTTTGTCAGCTGGTCAAGAGGAACTGGCTCAGTATGTCCCTGTGTTATTATTTCGTTTAGAAACGTGGTATATTCCTCCTTAAAAACACTGTTCCTGTCAAACTTTCTTTTCAGGCTACATAAGCGCTGTTCTGCTATATAACGATTATCCAGCAGGGTTACATCTTCCTTTCTGAATGGCAAATCAATGCAGTAATGACCTCCAATTAGCTTTGCTGTGCTACTGACAATATTCATGAACTTAATATCTTCTCTGGACATTTCAATCTGCTCTTCTGATGATTTCTCATTAAAGTCATGGTGATACTGCTTGACAAGCATTTCTTGCAGGTGTTCAACAGAGATGCGATTTGCTGTTACGGCAGAATAGCCACTCTTACCTCTACAGCTTCCACCATGAAGAGGACCATTAATGACCCAGCCAACCCTGGTTCTGACAGCGTATGGGCCCTCATCTTGGCTATTTATAACTTCCCATGGCTCCAAAACCTTAGGGGCGTCAGTTCCAATAAGCAGATCTACGCTTGCATGAATGTCATAGAGTATTACATCCTTCAAATACGGCCATGGATCAATATCTGCTTGTCGTGGAATATTAAGTGTAGACACAGGTATAGTTCTTTGAGTCAAAACATCAGGAAGCTCCATGAAATCTTCAGCACCCATGCCAGACACTTCCAGACCTGACAAAACATGAGCATTCACAACATTTCTTTGGCCCATTGTTCTCAACAAAATGCTTGTCTTCTTACCTCGCAAACTTAACCTTTTTGCCATGGTTTCTGTACAGAATGTCCCGGAACTGCCAGGATCCAGAAAAGCATATCGTTGCTGTCCGATGAAAACCGCGTATGTCCATTTTGACGATTTTGAGATTTTTTCACGGATAGAATGTCCAGGTTCATTTCCGTATACAGCATGCGTCACATTATCTAAATGACCAATGAAATCAAATACGTGGAAATCAGATGACATGATTTCACAATTAATGATCGGAGAACGGGTATTGACCACCGTTACTATACAATATGCACGTATGTCCATTTAAACTCGATTTTGGATAAAATATGGATTATACACTGGCAAGAATATGGTTACATTTAAAGATGTTGTGCCAAGCATGACAACGCTACGTTCAGCTGCTTTTGAAATTACATGTTTTTCACTTCCTGAAAAGTAACCGTTTTGGACATACGTGAGTTTCATCGGGCAGCGACGAAATGTATGCTTGATCTTATTAGTCAGTTTGCTTCTGACCTTTACTGCAACAATAGAGAAGGTAGAATCATCTTCCACACCGGCCCCAATATGGCCACATGTCTGAAAAGTTACGGTTGAATCACTTGAAAGGCTCACAGGTGGTTTGGCTTGTCTTACAGATGTGCCTTTATCCTGTCTTTCTATATGAAGGACCCCGGGGTGTTTCTGATGACATACATGGCAATCCAATCGACTCCTACAGTCCTTGCTTGTATGGCCTACCTTCAGGCATACTCAAACCAGGCGCGCTCAACTCCCAAAAACGTTTGTGGGTGCAAGTTATAAATAGTAATCAAAATAAAAATGAAAAACCACACTCTCAAGTTAAATCTCATGAATATTTATTTCCCATGTCCACACAGACGCGTTTCGGCCTAAGCCATCATCAGTGAGTGTGATGCCTACCTTCAGGCAACCAAAACAAATACCCTTTTCCTTAATGAAGTTGATCTTGTCCCGGTGTGCTTTGGCTTTAAACTGTGAGCACTGACCTAGCATGTGGTTTCTCTGCAGGCAGAAAAGACAGCAATGAGTGGAGGTTGTGCTATGTTCTGCAGGCCGTGTCATAGCTTCTTCCCTCACAGGAGTGATATTTGTAATGTAGCTGCTTCCCTTCCTTTCTTGTTCTTTGTCGTAGCTTACTGCTACAGGAGGCCTTGACATTAGGATGTTGAGGATCTTGAATGTCTCCAAACACTGGATCTGTAACAATTTTCACTTGTCTCTCAATAAAATTTACAAGATCAATGAATGTAGCCCTCTGCCCACTTCTTTCTTGCAGATCACATGCAAAATTCCTCCATTTTTCTCTTAGTTTGTAAGGAAGTTTTAAAATGATACTCTTCATGTTAGCTGGTAAGTCCAGTTCCCTCATATACATTACTTGTTCTGTTAGGTTTGAACACCCTCGGAGAAACAGAGAGAATGATTGTAATCCTTTTACATCTTCACCTTTGAGGAGTGTCCAATTGAATATTTTCTCCATGTAGGCAGATGCAATTTTATGTTCATCTCCAAAGTGCTGAGCAAGAAGACTCTTGGCTCTCTGATAGCCTTGATCTGGAGGTATGCTGACAACTATGCACAAGATCCCTTGGCTGCCCCCTAGTGTATTGCTCAAGGAAGCTCAAACAGTCGCTGGGATTATTCGTTTTCTTCTCCACTACATTTTCAAAGGCTCTAATGAAGGATTTATATTGAAGAGGGTCTCCATCAAAAATTTGCAGATTTCTTGGAGGAAGAACAGAGGATACATTTTGTTGAACCAACAGTGCAGTGATTTCATTTTGTTTTTGCATAATGCTCACCATGTAATTTTGGTTGTTACCACTTTGAGTTTGAGTGTTTAATATAGGTCCCATTTGACGTTCCATTTGCAGTCTGTAATTCTTGATATGGAGCTTCTGGCACAATCGGCCTTCCATACATTTGCTCAGAAAATCCTTGTCTTGGCCTAACAACTGTTGTAGGAATCCAGTTCTCACGGAGGTGCTTGAGGGTGCTAAGCACCCTCAAACAAAAGTGAAAGCACCCTCAGATTATTTTTTATTAGCACACGAGATTTTGCCGACAAAAGAAACACAGACGGATTTCACACTCATACAAATATTAGGTTACACAAACTAAATCCATTAACACGATTTTTCACATCAGAATATTTCATGTTTAATGCATTGGATTGATTGTGTCCTTCGCGAATCGCAATACGCAGGTAAAGCTGTCTCTTTAATTGCCCACTTTGTTTGCGTGTTTGCGTCCCGCTCAGGAAATTCGTTAGAGACGGGGCTGCCTTCATATTAGATAGCCAATAAATATAATCTATTTATCTATATATATATATATATATATATATATATCGGAATGAATAGACGGTCTCTGCAACGGCGGAAGATTGAAGTGCGCGCAGTGCGCGTCCGAGTGAAGATTGCGCGAGCCACAAGAGAACTGTATCCATGAAACTGACAGCAGTGGCAAAGCGCTCAGCTTGTTTACAAAAACATCAAATTTAACCGCTAGCTAGATCTCTTAATTAAGAGCGAACTAAATGAATGCTCTGCTAGTTAACAGGAGATGTTTTATTTGTAGTAGGTAAATCCGTGCCTCAATGTTTCCAAAAGTGGTGGGTACAAAATTACTAATACCCATTCAAACACCGGCGATAAATCCCAGCAAGTGCCGACGCCGTCGCGTGACCAGCATTTAATCTTTAAATCAGCTGTTTTTAACGGACCGATTCATTGTCGTCAGAAACTAAATGTCTAAAATGTATGTTACTTATATTAACTTAGTATTTATTCAACTGCAGAATAAAATCAGTTTCAATACTTCACACATTTGCAATACTGCTTTTATTTGGGGAAAAAGCACTCTGTGTGTAACATTTCTTAACTAGGCTATATGAAATTATATAGGCTCATGGTTATTCGCATATTGTTTAACATTTAAGCACCCCTTACTATTTTCAAAAGCACCCTTAGTGATTTTGGTTCTAGAACCGGGCCTGTGTAGGATCAGGTACAGCAGGAACATCATTTTCATGTGGGACAAAAGCTTTAACAAGAGGATCTAAATCAATGGACCTTTGAGCTTTGCTCCTCTTCAAATAAGAGTTCATTCCATCAGATCGTCTTGAACCGCACTGTGATGAGTTCATTTCTAAAACCTGATGTCTTGCAGTTGTAGCGTGCCAAGTCCGTTTCAAGCGCCAATTGCTCCTTTTCTCTACGAAGACCTTCTTCCTGAGCTTCTATATGATGTTTCCTTTTTAAAGCTTCAGAGCGTTTGAGAAGAGCTGCTTTCTCGGCCTCCGGCGTTAATGCATGCCGCGATGTTGCAGAAGTCTTTAATATGCCGGTGGTACGTGATTTTACAGAACTTGCTTTTACACTTGTGACGTTAGAAATACTTTCTTCAGGTTGTATTCCATCATCAACACATCCTGCGTTCGACAGGTTCTTTTGGCTGTGAGTATGGACAACCAGCTTTAGACAGCCACTCCTTTACATCTTCAATAAATGCATGACATGATTTCATCTTCTCTTTAAAGCTTTTGGTTTTAGTGGTGAGAATTTCATCTTCTGGTAGAGGCAATTCCATAAAACGTATAGAGAGCCTAATTTCCGCTCTCCGCTTCGGTTCATGGGACCTTGTCTCGGAAAAATAATGCATGGTAGTCAATGGCGAGAGATAACTTATCTTTTTATTCCGTCTGAACTGTGTCCTGGATTACACATATGATGTTTGTCAATTTAAAAGATAATTATGAAAGCCAAGAAGTCGCAGTTCGTCATAAAACAGAAGAGTAACTTTTAGTTTTATGTGAAAAACCCTCAATGAACTACATCTCCCGGGAGGCGAAACAACGAGCAAGATCAGCTGCTGTGTGTGTGTGCAGTCTGGAACAACACACTCATGACGGTAACGTTACGATTATAACGTAAGACTATAGAAACAATGACATAGCCTCAGTAAAGTTCGCTTCATTCATTGAGAGAAAATGTGCGCCTTTGGGGTTTGTAGTCTTTGTAATTACGTATTTTCACAGTCTTATATCTCAACAGTTTTACATCAAACTGCGACTTTCTTGACTTTAAAATGTATCTTTTAAATTGACAAACATCATATGTGTAATTCAGGGATCAATTTAAACGAAATCAAAATATTTGTTATCTCTCGCCATTGACTACCATACAATATTTTTCCGAAATAAGGTCCCATGGTGGTCGACCGGAAGGGGAGGGACTTAGGCTCTCTATATCAGAGTGCTTCTTCATAACACTTAATGAACAAAGCGAGCTGAGTGTTCACCATGTCTGCATTTTTATTTAATTCCATTAAGCCATGGATTTTATCCATAAACTCTTTTAGCCTGGTTAGTTTTTGCAGTGCGTTTTTCTTGACAAGTTTTTATGTAAAAGCACATTCCTTTAGAAGTCAATTTGATTGACTGCTTTGATTCTGGCCTCTCCACATCAGCCATTTTGTTGCAAACTTGTAGCTTAATTGTTGATAATGTCAGTGAAGGTTCATCGATTGGGCAACAAGGTTAGCAAGGATGGCGGATCTTCTATCATAACAACTTTGTCTTATACAACAATCCTCTTCATCCACACAAGTGCACACAGCACTGGCTTTACACTTTTATAAATGTATAGGCCACCCGAAGGGTTCAACAAGCACACAGCCAACTAAAGCAGTTCAAGATCACATACCTCTTCATAAACCATTTTCCTATACGGCATTTCTTGCAGCACATACCAACTGGAGATTTCTTAGCTCGAGCAAGGCCTCTGTCTCATGCCAGCAGATAATCCACAAATGGTAAATAAAACAATCCATACTGATTTTCCATCGGGTATCCCCAATAATATCCGAAGCGAATTCCAAGGAAAGATCTTCTTTCTTTAATCCATGAGCAGGTTTTCTACTTGATGTAGTGGCCGTTTGTCAACAAACAAAAGAAAATTAAACTTAAATCAAACCTTCAAACGACAACTTCTAGCACCCTGGGCAGGCGATGTACGCAGGCAAGAAAATGAATAAAGTTCATTTACCTGTGCCCACTACTGCCCTCAGGTGTCTAAATCAAACATTGCAATTATTAAACTAACCAAAAATAAAGACTAAACTTATAAAGAAAACAATTAACTAAACAAACAAAAAACATTGGTAACACTTTACAATAAGGTTCGTTAGTTAACATTAGTTAACTACATTAGGTAATATGAACTAATAATGAATAGCACATATACAGTATTTGTTAATCTTTGTTAATGTTATTTTCAACATTTACTAATACTTGATTAAAATCTTGTTAACATTAGTTAATGCACCGTGAAACTAACATGAACAAACAATGAACAGCTGTATTTTCATGAACTAACATTAACAAAGATGAACAAATGCAGTAACAAATGTATTGCTCATGGTTAGTTCATGTTAGTAAATACATTAACTAATGTTAACTAATGAACCTTATTGTAAAGTGTTACCAAAACATTATTAAAATATGTATACATATATACGTATTTCTAATGTAAACAAAATCATAATAATAATAAACAATTTAATTAACAAATTACCACTACTGAAAGCAAACTAATGTAGCTTCAGCTGTCTATATGCTGCTCAGCCACTGCTTCATGCAATTCATTATGAATAAATGCCTTCTTAAAGTATTATAATGTGTATTTTAATCTCTCACTAGGTTACATGAAACAAACTGCTAACCTCAATTTGTCTCACAAGTAAGGAATAACTGACAACAGGCCGTTGAATTATTAGAATGCACAGCCGAGGTGGTAACTGCAGTCACGACGCGAAGCGGGGTGTGCATTATTTTTCTAATAACTCAACGGCCTGAAAGACAATTATTCCGCTTATACTACAGTTACCACATTTCAAAACATTGTTCAAGATAATGCATAAAAAGAAGTTTGTCAAATTTTTGTCATTAAAACGCTCTTGTATGTAGGATTAATTTCTTACGCATCTAATCCCATGCCTCCGTTGCTAATTCCAAATCGTCATTTTATAGGTAGTAACGGAGGTTTGAGCCACTGTGATAGCAGACTAATAATGATGGGGACACACTTACCACTCGCTGACATATTTGAAGACCGACTGTTTCCATCGACTGAAGCAGGTCTTATACACCAACTGTGAACACAGACTAAACACGCTGAACACGCGTTGATCAGCCATGAATATCACAATTACATTCATAACTGGCCTTAGCAGGCCGTGTGCCCTGGCTTTATGCAGTTATTAATGCAGTTATTATGAGAGAGAGAGAGAGAGAGAGAGAGAGAGAGAGAGAGAGAGAGAGAGAGAGAGAGAGAGAGAGAGAGAGAGAGAGAGAGAGAGAGAGAGAGAGAGAGAGAAGAGAGAGAAAGAGAGAGAAGAGAGAGAGAGAGAGAAAGAGAGAGAAAGAGAGAGAAGAGAGAGAGAGAGAGAGAGAGAGAGAGAGAGAGAGAGAGAGAGAGAGAGAGAGAGAGAGAGAGAAAGAGAGAGAGAGAAGAGAGAGAGAGAGAGAGAGAGAGAGAGAGAGAGAGATGTTGAAATAATGAGACAGAAAAGCATGTGCATCAATATTATTATTTATTTATTAAATTCATTTTAATTCATTTGTTCATTCTTGTTTTCTATAATTGACAGAAGATAACCCAATAAATGAAACACACAAAGCCCTTTTAACAAGTAGGCAGGCCTATCAATAATTATTTATTTGTTATATTATCTGGAATAATTAATGAAAATCTGTGCAGCAGGACTATCAATTTATTTATATAGCCTATTGAGTTTAACTTTTAGCCTATTATAGATAGGCTACATACTTATTTATTAAAAATAAACTGTATGTGTCCATTGATTGTGAAGTTAGACATCAGATAAAGCGCATGGGGCTGCATGTTTTTTTAATGAATTTTATCCTATTTTCCCCTTATTACAGTTAACTATGCACAGTGATAAGGAACTGTAATGTGGTTGAACCTGCCTGTAACTACTTTAGCCGTGCGTTTCCCTGAAAATAATTGCACACCTTTAGAACATTCTCAACCAATCAGAATCAAGCATTCAACAGCCCTGTAAGTAATGAATAATGGACAGTCCCCTTTGGGAAGCAATATCTTATGAAAGAATTACTGAAAGTTACTTTACTGTCTATACATGGCCATGACAGAAGTTGAAAAATTGGATATAGACTTAACTTCACACATCTACGGTTATAACAATCTGTATCACACTGTAAAAAGGGCCACGAAATGGATCCAATGGCGGGGTACGATTCGTGGTGAAGGTTTCACGCGTGTTCCGCCTTTTCCATGAGTAAAGTGATTTTTAATTAAATGCAACACATTTAATCTTATGTATTAACTCGTTTCATCTGACTCCATAAAATGAAAAGGTTTTATCAATGATATCTGTGCATCATTTAATATGTTAATGCTTGACTATTCCTTTTAACTCTAATGAAAATAAAGTCAAAGTCTGTTAGAATAGCCAAATATAACAATTTATTATGTCAGGTAAATGTATTATTACAATTCCACAAGATACTCAATGCAAACCATTAAATGTTTCAAAGAACTTTACCCAACATTAACTACATGAATGCCGAGTCTTGGAAGACCCAGCATCATGGGCTGATCCTGATACAGAATGGCAGCCCTGAGCTCTTGTGCATTTGTCTTAAATAGAGCCAGACCTGATCAAATCACCAAATTTACCTGATCTAATCACCAAACTACAATGGAAGGTTACTGAATCCCCCACCATGCTTACTGGGGGAAGGAGAGTTTGCATTCAGGCACAAGGTAGAAGGTGATTAACTCAAAGACACATCCTTGTGTGCAAGATATATCTATATTCTTAAAAACCTTATTCCCTTTTCTTTTACTTCTTTGGAAATGAGACATTATTACCAATCACCCTGAGACTTTCACAATGATATCAAACACTTCTTAAAGATTATCACATTCACATTAAAACCAGATATTTTTGTCTAAGTTTCCTCTGTAAGTGTGTGTTGTTCAAGCAAGGTCCTTTTGTCTTCAAAAGACACTGGTCAGACTGATTACATCAACCAGTTCCAGTTTTCCAGTCTTACAACACTATCCACTTGTAAACACATATGTTTACATCATCTGGCTAAACATTCTAATTGGTTAGGGTCACATTAACGGTTTTCTCAATGCAAATCCTGCCCTGATAGACTTTCGCTGTAAGTGTTGTTTACAAGGTACAAGAGACAATTCTTTTCTCTGCTGATCGACTGCATGCCACTGGTATTTTTGACTGTGCCTGAACTTGTATATAATTTAAAACATTTATTTTAATATTTATTAAATGAGTATCGCCTAAGTTTCCAAATTTCTCTCCCCGCTTAGAGCTGGTGAATTGAGAGCAGTCGAAACCCTCTCTGACCTCTACGCCCTCCCACAAGCCCCTTTCTCCCACAGGCCTCATTCAATCTTAAGACAACAGCTTTTCCCAGCCTGTGTGTGTGTGTGTGCATGCCTGTAGGTCCCTAGCCCCTCTGGCTCTGCCTAGGCTTTGTAAGAAAGAAAAAAGTGCCTCTGATTGGCTAATTGTGAGATTCTGATTGGACCATCCTTGGAGGATTAGTTTGATGTGGAAAGTACCCATGGTTCCTTTCTTTCAGATTTGAAGTTCCTTCATTCCTGTAATTATTATATGTATACTGTATTTTTTCCCCTTTGGCCACCAGGGGCTGGAGAAGACAGACATCTCTGCCACCCCAAAGAACCAAGCAGATGACACTACCTACAATGTAGACATTCAGTGAGAGGAGGAAGGTTTTTGCCAGGTAATAATATTTTGTTAGTTTTAGTTAAAGGGTTAGTTCAGCTAAAAATGAAAATGATATTTATCATTAACTCCCCTTCATGTCGTTGTAAACCTTTTTCTGACTTTTATCTTTTGTTGTTGTTGTTGTTTTTTGTCCAGTACAATGAATATTCAAAATATCGCTCTATTGTGTTCCATGGAAGAAATAAATGCATACAGGTTTGGAATGACCTGAGGGTATTAAATGATAATTTTTGGCTGAACTATCCCTTTCATTTGTATACAGTCACTCTGTGGTGATTCACACAAGGTTAGTTTTGGAAGTTTGTAATCGTCTGTGCTGGTTTAGATTCTGATCTGTGTCCTGGCAGGAAGGCAGTGAGTCATAGCAGATGAATGCAAAATGCCTGTCTGTCAGATAAGCATCTCTGTGAAGCCTGAGCTCTTTCTCTCTCTCTCTCTCTCTCTCTCTCTCTCTCTCTCTCTCTCTCTTTGTGTGTGTGTGTGCGTGTCTAGTAACATTTAGTTATATAGTGCTTTTTACAATACAGATTGATTCAAAGCAGATTTACCAGATACAACAGGAAAATAATGCAACAAAGCTTGTTTCCAGAAGGAAATAGCATCATAGTCTAGCTAAGTTCAGTGATGTTTATTTTGTGTTAAAAAAGTTATTAATTTAGTTCATATATATATATATATATATAACATATATAATATTTATTGTTGAATATTAAATTAAATTAATGTCCCCAACTAACAAGCCAAAAGTCAATGGCAACAAAGGTTAAAAAAGTGACAGTGGCAAGGAACCAAAACTAGCATTATAGGTTAGAAGTCAAAATGGATTGGAACAATTAGAATAGGTCCAGTTCCATCTGGAAGGTTGAAGATTAGAGTCATCAAACCGAGGACAGGTTTGTTGAGGATCAGTGCCAATGGCTGTCGTGTCGATAAGGCCTTCACAGGGAAGAGTCTAGTTGACACAATATCTGCTGACACTTCAGATGGTTGTGGTTAGTGTCAAGGCGGAGGTCCTCCATCTGATCTGGATACAGCCCGAATCTCGGCTGACTATATCATGCGTTGTGAGTCGTGTCTAGGTGCAGGTCCTCAAATCTGATCTGGATACGACCCGATTCCAGCTGATTACTAGCCTGGCTAACGCCAGACCCAACTCTCGTTAAGACTTCGGGTCTGGGAACCACATGCACAATTTCTCTTATTTGAGGCGTGTTTACAAATGCCCGACGCCTTTTATTGGGTGCTAAGAATGTCATTTGATGAAGAATCAAATGCTCCTGTACATAGCTCATAGCCATCATTTCAATTAGAAAAACACAAGTATTAAGTACAGTTTAACATAGATGTTGAAGTTGTTATTTGCATTTGAAATTGTTTGCGCTTGTAATTCACAAGTTAAAAAATATATATAATTTTAATTTCATGACTAAAGTGTCAAGGTATGTGTGCACAGCTGAAAATTATGCTACTAAAGTAGGAGCTGTATATTGATATTGAAAAGCAACACAACTTAGTGGCACTGTGACAACCACAGTAGGTAGTCTACAGGCATAATGACAATTTGATATTAATAAATAACTCTTTACCATTTATAAGTACTGTACAGCTCCGTTGCTAACATGTCTTGCCACTTTGCACTTGTCCCAGGCCTCGGGACTGCTGAACAGAAGTTGGTATTAACAATTCTTTACTCGCATTTTCTTCTCGGGACACAGCTGAGCAGCAGATATTCCAAGGTTGACCGCCTCCTGCACCCGGTCCTCCATTTCAGGGCGATTAATGGCGAGACAACAATAACGACTGGGGTCTCGCAAAGTTTAATGCAAAAAGCACTCTTTTTCAGAATAAACTTGCGTTCTAAACTACTTAGAACAATATCTAAAGCTGAGTCAAAAGCTTCGCGTCTGCTGCCATGTTGAATCCATACATATAAACAAACTGCGGTGTATGGCATAGATGTCGTCATCATCTTGCTGCTCCCTCCCCGTCTGTGATTGGTTCCCTAAATGAGGCTGACACTGATTTGAATGATATGTATGTCTAAATTTCTATGTGTATGACAGGTTAAAGAGATGTGTTTTTAGTCTACATTTAAACTGACTGAGTGTGTCTGCTTCTCGGACAGTGTTAGGAATACTGTTCCAGATTTTAGGTGGTAAATAGGAAAAGGATCTACCGCCATCAATAGATTTTGATATTAGGTATTGACCAGAATTTTGAGAGGGCTATATGCGTGAAGGACTATAATGCATTTAGAGCTCACTCAAGTACTGGGGAGCTAAACCATTTAGTGCTTTGTTTGTAATAGGGAACCAATGCAGTGTTGACAGAACCAGGTTAATATGGTCATACTTCCTGGTTCTAGTAGAACTGTGTGTTTTGGAACAGCTTTAGTTTGTTTATCATGCGTACAGGGCAACCACCCGTAAGAGCATTACAACAATCTAGCCTTGAGGTCATGATTAACTAATAGTTCTGCATTTTTCATTAAAACCTTATGTCATAATGTAGAGATATTTTTAAGATGGAAGAATGTGGTTTTACAGATGTTATATACATGGCTTTCAAATGAAAGATTGGTATCAAAGAGCACACCCAAGTTCCTAACTGATGACAAAGACCTGACAGAGCAGCCATCAATTGTTAGACAGTATTCTAGGTTAGTACTTGTGGAGGTTTTTAGTCCAAACTCTGTTTGTTTTTTCAAGATCTAAGTAATAGGAAATTACTAGTCATCCATTTTTTATACCAGATGCATTCCGTTAATTTTTTAATTGGCAAGTTTCATCGGGGCACAAAGAAATATAGATTAATCCCATGCTTCCTATTGATATCTCTCAAGAGTAGCATGTACAGGGTGAACACCTAGTACTGAGCCTTATGGTACTCCATACTGAACTTGTGATCGATAAGACATCTCTAAGATCAGCTACAAACCGTTAACAGTCAGATACGTATGATTTTAACAATGCTAATGCAATTCCACTTATGCCAATATAATGTTCGAGTCCATTTAAAAGAATGCTTTGGTAAGTGCAGCACTAAGATCGAGTAACCCTAATTAGAGAGATGCAACCACGATTGGATGATATAAGCAAACCATTTGTGACACTAATGAGAGCTGTCTCAGTACTATGGTACGGTCTAAATCCTGATTGGAAACCATTTCTTCTAAAAAGGAACATAGTTATGAGGATATTGCCTTAGTATCTTTGACAAAAAGGGTAGATTTGCGATCAGCCTGTAATTGACTAATTCTTTTCATTCCATTGCAATGAATGAATGAATGGAATTTTTCCTCTGGGACACTACAATGCACTGTCTGATGTGATACTGTAGTAGACGGTTGCATAGTTATTATTTTATCTCTAATATGATCAATCTTGTAAGTTAAAAAAAACATAAAGTCATAACTGCTACAGTATGTTCTTTGGAAACTTCAGAAGTAGAATTTTTATTAATTTAGCCACTGTGTCAAATAAATACAGTGTGTGAGTGTTTATTTTCAGTATGTCTGTCTTTATACTTTAATGATAAGCTTTCCAGAAGGTTAACAGTAGCTCAGTCGTGACATGTGTCTGAGGTTATTATTCGTGTGTGTGTGTGGGTGGCACACGTGCATGTTTCTAGACATAGTGAGGCTGATAAATTAAAGATTGAAGGCCTTCTTCTTTCTACACTAAAGAACAGCTCGCTGCTACCCTTCACTCGATGGCTGCTTCATGACCAAGCACTCCATATTACTGATGTTCATGGTCCCATTTTGGACTGAATGAATGTCTCATGCAATTACAAATCAAGGGCTTCTGGGGTGGATATTCCACCAAAGCTGCTGTTCTAAAGGCTAGTTTTAGGAATTTGATAGAGTGCTACTGTACAAAAGACAGAGGTCTGCAATAAATGTGACTTTTTGCCAGACTCAACACATCTCATCTGGGTCCATTCTCGCAGTAGGGGTCTGAGAGATTGTGTGTGTGGAGTCTGATGTGGTGGTCCTATGCACTTTTTGGGTTGCATAGCTTTTCAGTGTGTGTGGTGTTTTTGGTTCATTGGCAGTGGCTTACAGTTTTCTGCAAGCTTCACTTTTCAGATCTTAACAGTCTGCTTTTATATTCTGAATGTAGTTTGACAGTCCTGGGTCAAAGGTTTTGGATTCTCACAGATTGCTTTGAAGTGAGAGGAAACATTAGGTCTCAAACTCAAATTATTTATCTCAATCGGAAAATAACAGTTTTACAACCGTGTATTTTAGCCATAAACATTTTCCGCATGTGATTGATGCACAGGCGGTCAGTTATTTAAACATATGAGGGGTACAAATTCATGAAAATTAAATTAACAATTAAAGTAAATGAAGCCTATTAAATTAAAATAAAACAATGTGCACAATTTGTGATCAAACAACTTTGCAAAGCTATCGTTAAAGGGACACTGTGTAGTTCTGTAGGTATTTTATTATCTGAAATCAATATTTTTATTCATAAATATGTCCTTAATGGTGTACAAATACCTCTGCAAATTATCTGACTTATCCCCGTAAATGAAGAATTTATTATCTTAATTATCATGGACGGGTAGGGTCACGGAGGCTTCCATGTCGTTCCGCCATCTTGAAAAACTATAATAGCAGAGAGTGTCAAAAAGTACCACCAGCCAAACGCGTTTCCACAACGCGTTTTCGATTCAGACTCAGAGCTAGCGTCACGTGACTGAAAGCATCAGAAACGGAGGAGGAGAGCATTGAGGCGCATTTAGGCGGCAAGTTTAGTTTAGTGCATTGCACTCCTATGTTTTTTTATTTCTCTATTATTTGTAACGTTAAATGGCGGACCATACATACGCAGAGACCACAGAGAAGACCTCGTCGACGAAAAAGGCCAGACTTGAAAGAAAAAGGAAACGTGACCGGAGATTGCAAAAAACCAGAGTAAATGTCGGGATAAGTTAGCGTTTTCAAGGTGGAAAGAGCTAATGCAGCAGAAAGATTTCAAAAGAGACGCTGAAGTTGCCTGCTTTCTCCTCGACATGTAAGTTAATGTTACAGTCTTACTTAATTTTTTGTCATTGCTTGGTTGTGTATTTTATTATATAGACAGTATAACATTTATAGTTAAAGTTAAACAAACTCTTTGATTAATAGCAGCTGAGTAACGTTACTTTACTCAATAGCTGCCATTGTGAAGGTGCTAAAATCAAGGTTTGTAAGTTTACACTTTATAACCTATAAATTCATTAAGAATATAGAGATAATGATTGTTTTTGCATTGTTTGCACACCTAAGGCTATTTCAAGATTTTAGTTTTCTGACATTTTATGTTATTTATCATTTATACTGTGACCGCATCGAATAATGCAGACGCATACAGTAATTTTGTATGTAGCCTATGGCTATAGTTTCATTTGTGAACATTGGAGAGGGTCAATCCTACTTTGATCGTCTCTTGTAGCTGCCGGGTATCTTTGTCGTCGTTGTGTTGACACTCGCGCTCCTCGTCGTCCATCTCCTCGCCTAGATCCCACTGATCCACTGCCTCTCTGTCCTCTACCTCTTCCTCTCCCTCTCCCTACTTCTGAATCATCCGATAATGATATCTAACAATCACGTAAGTCAGAAAATATAACGAATAAAGTCGGCATTACTACTAATTACAACAGTTCATGTTTTTCAGTGTCAGCAACTAATACTGTAACATTCATTTGTTTGTTGTGTCACGTTGCTGTTTTTTTATTTTTTAATTACAAACCTGTTCATCCGAGAGAAACTCGATGAAGTGTTACTACAAGACATCCTGTCATAGCATTTTTGGTACATAACGGCAACCGTAGATGCAGTACGCACTTGAAAAAGCGAGGCGCTGGAGAGCAAAATTCGTTTGAATGCAAAACACTTTTTAACCACTAGATGGGGGTAGATCCCACACAGTGTCCCTTTAATACTGTTAATGTAAAGTTTTCCGGTGTGTGCTTTGCATCAAAAATCGTATTATTATATATCATATAACCTTCTATATCAGCAGGTACCAACAGTCTAATATAATATTCACCATTCAAAAAGGGAAACTGAAACTAGCACTGCAGATATGCAAGCCATAAACAAAGCAGCGCTGGCTTAATATTGTAAGTATCAATCCTGCTGATAATTTTCTTCATTTCAGGTGGCTCACATTAAATAAAAATATTATCACAGGATTAATACTACAATATTAAGCCACAGCGCTGCTTGTTTATGGCTTGCATCTCTGCAGTGCTGATTCCTTTTGAATGGTGAATATATATTAGACTGTTGGTATACTATAATATAAAGTTATATGATATATAATAATACGATTTTTGATGCAACACACACAACTTTTTACGTAACATATTAAAGGGACACTGTGATCCCCACCTAGTGGTTAAAATCTTTGCATTGAGAAATTCTCCAGCAACCCCTCATTTTTGCAAGTGACCATGTTTTGCAAGTTGTTTATGTACCAAAATGCTATGACAGATGTGTAGTAACACTTAGTCCAAGTTTTAAAAAATGACATTGGAGATCAAAAAAACGGCAATATGACACAACCAATGATGTTACAGTATTAGTTGCTGACACTGGAATAAACTGTAATTAGTAATTAATGCCAAACTTTATTAAATTTCTATTTTCTGACTTCATGATTGTTGATATCATTATTCAATATAAGAAAAGTAGAGGAGCAGTGATGCATGGGATCTGCCAACAAAAGTGTCAACCCATACAGGCAGCTACAAGACGATCGAAGGTGGGATTGACCCATGTTCACAATGAAACTATAAGCCATGGCTACATCAATATATGCCAATATATACATGCGGTCACCGTATAAATGATAAATAACATAAATGTCAGAAAACTAAAAATGTTGAAATAGTTTAGTGTCAAATGCAAAAAAACAATAATTATCTCTATATTATTTAAATTTATAGGTTATAAATGTAGACTTACAATTCAATTTTAGCACCCTTCACAATGCAGCTGTTGAGATAAAGTAACGTTACTAGCTGCTATTGATTTTGTTAGTTTTAATTTATAAATGTTATCTGTCTATATAATAAAAATCCGGCAACCAAGCAATGACAACTGTAACATTAACTTACATGTCAAAAGAAAAGGCCGGCGACTTGAAATCTTTTAGTGAAACTAACTTATAGGAACATCTCGTTTGCGATCTAGTTTATTTATTTCAAGTCTGGCCTTTTTTCAAAACTGGCAATATGGTCCGACCATTAACAATTTACAATGATGCAAATAAAACATAGGAGTCAATGGCTAATTTCCGATTCCCCCCTCAATGCTCTCCTATTCGTTTCTGATGTTTCAGTAAGATGACCACTAGTCTAAGTATGGGGCAAAAAGCAGTATGAAAGCGGTTGCTGGTGTTTTTTGACACTCTCTTGTCTCTGACTTTTCAAGATGAGAAAAACAACATGGAATATGCCACGTGATAATTAAATAACGATTACGCCATTAAGGACATATTTATGAATAAAAATATTGATTTAAATAATAAAATATACAGTACTTTAACGATAGTTACAAATTATTTGATCACAATATACAGCATTGTTATTTAATTTAATGGGCTTCATTTACTTTAATTGTTAATTAATTTTCATAAATTACCCTAGTGTAAATAACTGACCGCCTGCCGCTGCGGAATGT
>JAQIUQ010002065.1:0-30889 GCA_030378365.1 Hybognathus amarus
AACCCTGCTGGCCTTCCTCGAGGCTGAATCGGAATGATCCAAAACAAGGACTATGTCATTCCAAAAACTACGGAGAGTTGGAGCGGCAGCTTCCTGTCACCCAGAGGCATTTGAAGGATTGCGCATCCTCTGTCCACTCCTATTGGTACAATCTCCCCAAATCTCAAGGTTGCATGAGTCGGTACCAACAAAGCTGGTCAGCCTCTAGTTGTGCCACCAAAAGCACCTCATCCACGTCCTCCTGTAGCCAAGGAAAGACTGAGCTGGCCGACTTTGAGGTGGATGAGGAACCAGAGGGGGAGGTAATCGCAAAGGATCCAGCCATCAACGGTTCCTGCCAGCTCGAATGCCAGGTGGACAGACCTGGAGACTGGGTTCATAAATGTGAGCCATGGGTTGAGCCACCAAAGGGCCTATGAAGAGTACCTGAGGCGCTGCAAAAAAAATTCAGTCGCTGTCCGAACAATAACTGCGTTCAAAGGGAAAAGACAACGTCTGATGTCCAATGCCTGAGTCATTTCAGTCACATGTTTTTCCATGTGTTAAATGGATGCTGTCTTGGAAAACATGAAGATTTTTTTGTTATTTTTTGTAAATCTTTCATTGTTCCTGTTTTTTGAGAAAATCTCTACTCTAAAGTGAAGTTTTTTGGTTAAGGGTTAGGGAAAAATATATATATATTTTTTATAGAAAATTAGACTTTAAAGTGATTTTTTTTGTTAGGGTTTTAAAGTATATTAATATATTTTGTCCGTTTTTCTAACACAAGTAGATTAAAAAAAAAAAAAAAAAAAAAAAAAAAAAAATAAAACCAAATACCAAATACCACCACCAAAAAAGTTTAAAAACACAAAAAAGACAAAAAAAAATATAAATATTCTTTAACCCAGCCTCTGACATTACCAGAGCAGTGTAATGTCAGTGCCGGTCCCAAGCCCGGATAAATGGGGAGGGTTTTTACTGACTTGTGTTTTTTTGGGAGGTGGGACTTGTGTGTTTTGGAGGTGGGACTTGTGTTTTTAATTTTTTTTGGGAGGTGGGACTTGTGTTTTTTGGAGGTGGGACTTGTGTTTTTATGTGAACTTATAGCTCCGCACAGGTAGTTGTCAGCGACATAAAGTATGTATCATTGGAAAGGTCTTGGTGAGGCCTTTCCAATGAGACCATACTTGTATCGTTCAGATCTTTGTGGGCGGAGCTATGGGACCAAATACATTTGTGTGTTCAAAAAATATCTCGGTCTAGGAAAGTCAAAACGACTGGTGTCATTGGAAAGGTCTCAGCTAGTGCTTTCCAATGACACCTTGTTTGTGTTGCTGCGACCTTCCTAGGCCGAGATACATTTTTGATACATGAATATATTTTGTGCCATAGCTCCGCCCAGGAAGGTCTCAGTAAGATAAACAAGGTACCGTTGGCAGAGGTGGAAAGTAACGAATTTACATTTACTCGCGTTATGTAATTGAGTAGTTTTTTTGTGTACTTCTACTTTTTAAGTAGTTTTTAAAATCTGTACTTTTACTTTTTACTTAAGTACATTTTGTTTGAAGTATTGTACTTCGCTACATTTTAAATCATATCCGTTACTGAGTAAAAAATAATAGTCCACGGGAAAAAAAAAATCACACTCCGCCGGAAACTACTGCATTGGTTGAAGGGCGGAGACAACAACGCGCAAGAAAGGTGGCAGCAGACCCATAGACAGACCCAGCTGAAGCTGAAAACGAATCGCGCTCGAATTCTTATGAAACGAATTATGGCCCGTAAGAAAACACTTTGAAGGAAAAAAGCGTGGTTGTCCTCGAGGATAGATATTTATTTGCAAAAAATGTGGACGCAAAGTGGCTGCAAAAGGAGCTAGGACACTACCCCTCCTGCAGATAAAGGTATGTGCCGATTAGCCTATAACTTAAGGTTGAATGACTTACGTGATGCAGAGGGAATCCCGAAATCCAGTCATGAAAGTGGAACTATTCACTTAACGCAGATATCATGTAAAACATGCAAAGTAATGGATAGATACATGGAAAGTAGAACTGTGAAATAAATCCAATCGCAACCTGGTCTGTGAATATAAGCACGTAAATACTGCATGCATTTGTTGTGCTGAGCTGCGCTGCTTTTTGTCTACTAAGTTAACTTAGTACATACTCAGAGTATGCATGACATTCATGGTGTTTCGACGTCTCGCAAACAATTTATTTGAGAATATGAAAATTTCCAGAGCTGCTCTGAGAGAATGCCTAATGGCCATTTTCATAATTTTATTTGAGAAAAACGTTTTTTTACACTTTTCTACACTTTTGGTCTTCACTACAACCCGTCAAAATAAAAGTTGGGTTTTACCATGAGAAATTATGACAGAAATATATTACTATTTTCAGGCATACAGTAGAACGTAGCCTACCTCTCAAAATAATAATAATAATAACAACAACAATAATAATACATTTCATTAAAGGAATATTTTTTTTTTGTCCATGGTTTGATTTAGTAAATCTGTTTTTGCAGTGCTTCCCCAAAAATAAAAGGGCACAAGTTTAAATTAACATTTGATTACCACCGTTTTTGATAATATATTTGTATTAAATCAAAGAAACATTAATGTTCTGAATAAAATACATTTCATAGGACACTATTATTCTTAAACATTTTAATAAATAATTAATGCTAAAAATAAGTTGTCATTATCAATTATCGAATTTAATTGATTAGACATGTTTTATTAAAATTTTAATAAACAAAAACAAATGGTTTTAAGTTTATTATAATTAAAAGCATTTGTTCGACGAAAGAAAATCACTGTTTTCATAATCATTTTAACTGATGATAATAATAATAATAATTTATTTATTAATTGATTAATACTGTAAACCATAGGTATTTTCTGAGCGTTATCAAACTGTGAAAATCTCAGTACCATTATAATCCCCCACCCCAACGTTAAAAAAGTAACTCAGTAACTTTTACTCTGAGTAAATTTTAAATGAGCTACTTTTACTTTTACTTGAGTAGATTTTTAGACCAGTACTTTTACTTGTACTTAAGTAAAATTTTATTGAAGTAGTAGTACTTTTACTTGAGTAGCATATTTTATTACTCTTTCCACCTCTGACCGTTGGATAGGGTTTTCTAAGACCTTTCCGATGAGTCTACTCTGATGTCTCTGTGATGTTGGAGTCAGGAGTTATTGGCACTTCAATTTTAACCGGAAGTGAGGGTTAGGGTTAGGGTTAGGGTTGGGTAGAGAGGTAAAAACGAGTTTCATCCTCATAAGTAACCACCGTCATTTAAATATGGAATCTGATTGGCTGAAGCTTAAATGTCCATATATCTCCAACGCTTGGTTGTATGAGTCCGAAACTTGAAATATATACTAATTGAGTTATGGCCAGTCTAATGGTGGTGGTTAGGTTTGTGTCTCTAGCGCCACCAGGTGTGTAGACATGGTACTGCCCATTTTTTGAGACCGGTCTTGTTAAACGTGTTTATTTTATAAAGGGCTCTTGTTTTTGAGTAGTCTGTGTTAGGTTTTAGTGGTTTTGGAGGAGTCTGGTCCTGAGTTTCGTGATTGATTTTGGGTAGGTTTTAGTGTTTTGGGTTAGGTAGAGAGGGGGTGGATGGATGGAGGGATGGATGGATGGATAGATAAATGAGTTTGTTATAAATTTTTGTGCATATTTTTTATTGTTTTGTCTGAAATATTGATGTTTTCAGGTCATGAAATGAAAGGTCAAAAAGGTCAAGCTGCCTGCCAGACGGTAAAAGGTGAGTATGTATAATGTAATAAAAGATTTATTCATTTATTTATCATCTAGACAGATAGATAAATAAATGAATAGATAGATAGATGAGTTTGTTCGACATTGAACATATTTTTTTTTTTTTGTCTGAAAAAAGTCGATGTTTTTAGGCCTGAATGGATGGATGGATGGATGGATGGAGGGATGGAGGTAATAGGGTGAAATACAAATTTGAGCCCCCTGGCTCATGAGCCCCCTCCCCTCATTTCTCCTGTTTCCCGGGGTCGCACATGGCTGAAACTCCGCCCATATACTATTTGTGGGGCGGGGAGTCGATTGCGGTTGGTTTGGGATTTCTAGCGCCACCAGGTGGTGAGATATTATATTGCCACATGCGTTCTGCTCTTCTGCATTGTCTTTTCATATTCTGCACTGCTGTTGAGTTTCTCCAAGGTGCTTTTTGTCTACCATTATTCTTCCTGACTTTCACAGGAGCAATATCATCAATTACACTCTTAACTTTTGAGTTAAAAGAATCAAGCAGAAAATCAACGGAGTCGGCAGATATGCTTGGTTTTAAGGATATAGCCTTCATAAATAGCACACCAGTGTTTTCATTTAAGCATCTCTTCTTGACAGACACAGCTCTAGCTTCAATGGCAGGAGAGATCAATATATCAAAGAAAATACAGTAATGATCAGACAGTGCTACATCCTTAATAACAATCGATGAGATGTTTAAACCCGTACTGATAAGTAAATCTAGAGTGTGTCCACGATTGTGCGTGGGACCATGTACATGCTGTGTCAGATCAAAAGTTTTTAAAACAGTTTTGATTTCTTTTGCCATATTGTTTTCTGCATTATCTATGTGAATGTTAAAATCTCCAGCAATGGCAAAACAGTCAAACTCAGAGGCAATTGTTGATAACAGTTCTGTAAAATCCTCAGCAAAGGCTGAAAAGTATTTTGGAGGCCTGTAAACAATGATAAGTAAGATACGAGGAGCACCTTTTAACACAATACCCAGATATTCAAAAGAGGAGTAATTCCCAAATGATATTTGCTTACATTAATAAACATCTTTAAAAAGAACAGCTAAGCCCCCGCCTCTCTTACCCGCTCTGCAGACACTCATATAAGTAAAATTTGGAGGGGATGTTCGTTTCAAGCCGTTGCACTACAGCTGTCTTCTAGCCAAGTTTCAGTTAGAAACATGAAGTCCAGGTTGTATGTGGTTATTAAGTCATTGACTAGAAGTGATTTATTATTAATGGAGCGGATGTTTAAAAGTGCTAATTTAATAGTCTTACTTTTTGTCCCCACAGCAATCTTAGTTTGGCGTGGAATAGGCACCAGATTAGATGGGTTTGCTGTACGGCTGTTGAAGGCCTTAGATTTTCTATCATGTAAATAACCAGCAATAGAAAAGATTCAGGCACACTGGGTTCCCGCTTGTTTTGTAAACATTTGATAAAGTTATTGTTTTCATCAGCGAGGAAGCCGATATACATCACTTAGAGCTGGTATCAGTTGTTTTTGGTTCACCTCGAGCCGATGGAGGAGGGTGTGGGCCCTGGCGCTGTGGCAGAGGCCGAAGAGCTCTTCGGAGGAGGAGGGGGAGGAGGAGGGCGAGCTGGGCCCGCAGGCTTTGGTGGTTGTGGGGCCTGCCGTTTTTTGGTTGGTATTTGGGGGCTTTGCAGCAAAAGAGTGGGATAGTCTGGTTCCAGCAAACACCAGTTGTTCCATTTTCTCTGAGAAACACAGAAGTGGAGATGCTGGAGAGAGTGATAACGTGTCAGGTGAGATGGGCTGTTGCTCTGGTGTTATTGGAGGCTGTACAATGCTGTCCTGGTGTCCCTGGCTGTTTTCCAGAAAGTCGTCCTTGGGTGTTGAATCTTGGAGCAGTTCTGATATGTCATAGTCTGACTGTGTTGAGCTCTGTGGGCAGGGCTCTGCTGAGATTGTATCCGTGAGCAGAGGTTGTTGTGGCTGAGTGGTGTTATCATTGTCCTTGTGTGATGTGTCAACAATATATCCATTCAGGTGCTGAATTGAAGTCCTGTGGTCATTCATACTGTGTCCAGGTGTATGTGTGCCATTCAGGTTGAATGGATTGGCACACACTGCAGAAGGATGATGGAGGGAGAAGTAGATATTGTCCTTTAGCACTCTTGAACCAAGTTTGTTTGGGTGGTTGCCATCCCGTTGAAACAGTTGCCTCTGACTCCAGAAAAGATTGAAGTTGTCAATAAAGTTCACTCCTTTTATATTGCAGGTTTTTTGCAGCCATGTGTTTAGCCCAAGCAACCGTGAAAACCTGTTTGTTCCTCTTGCTGGGAGTGGTCCACTGATGAATGTTTCAACTTTCAGTCTTTTAAGTGATTCAAAAAGTTAATTGAAATCCTTCTTAAGGAGTTCCGACTGCTCTTTATGAATATCATTTTCCCCACATGAACGATGAGTCGATTTGCAGTCTTATGTTTCATAAGAATGTTCTAAAGTTCCCTGTTTACATCAGAAGTTGTTGCTTGTGGAAGGCAGCACGTAGTTGTATCCCTGCTACTAATGTTTCTGATTATGGAGTCGCCCACTATCAGAGTCCTGGGCCCGGCTGTGCTCTGAGCTGAGTGCCGCTGTCTGCTCGACCTTGAGCGCCGGCTTGCATCAGTGTTAGCTACAGGCTGACTCAGTCTGTGTTCGATCACATTCATCAAATTTAGGGATTCCTCATTCATTAACACTTCAAATCTGTTCTCAAGATGTATAGGTGGTGGTAGGAGACCAGTGGTTGCAATCCTTGTCAGAGTCATATCTGGGGTAGATGATGCTACTGCTGAAATATGTGGTGCTCGTGACAATCTGATGTCTCGAGTGCCTTTGGGTCTCGCTCCCTGTTTGTGCCATTGATTTGTAAGTCGATCGGCTCGTTTCTCTACAGTCAGTATAGCCTGTCGAGGAGAACTGGATTCATGGGACTCACCGGCTGTGTGTTGAGGGCGTCCATGACGAAGCTCTGTTGTGCGTTCCGTCTGGTTTGTCGGTCCGTATTTAACTTTGTTTCAAGAACTGCAATCCTTTGTAAAAGTCTGTGGCAGTTAGGGCAGCAAGTAGATTCCAGAAGAGGCATTTTCTTATCCTTATGAATGTTGGGAGTTGTGTTTTCTCTTCCCCGGAATGTAAGCAGTGAGAGGCTGGTTGAATAAAAGTGTGAAGTACTTTTTAAGTAATCCAAGCGTCAGAGCACTGTGCTGATTTGCTGAAGTTAAAATTAGGTGAAAAGGAGATAAAATATATAAAAAATATAAAAGCGATAGTGCAAAGCGCGGAGCAGTAAGCAGGAGCGTCCGAACAGTAGCTGAGCAGGAAGTCAGCTGTCAGTAACATAAACGAGGGCATCATTGGAAAGGATTTTCTAAGACCTTTCCGATGAGTCTACTCTGATGTCTCTGTGATGCTGGAGTCAGGAGTTATTGGCACTCCAAATGTACCCGGAAGTGACCTTATAGCTCCGCCCTGGAAGCTACCAGCGACATAAGGGGCGGGTGACCTAGGGCATACAGGTCTTAAATGGGTGCCCAATTTTCTATGGCGTTTTAGGCCACACATGCACAGCACAGCAGCACCTCAACACCACAAACACACTGATACTAAGAAAACTGGGGAAATCGTAACGATTATTGACTACAAAACCGTCCGTAATGTGTTGGAACTATTTCGAAACTCTCTTAAAATTCTAGCTACACCGCTTAACGACTACAAAACCCTCCAGTATGCCTAAGTTTACTTCAGAACCAAATCCTCCAAACGGTCTTGCAGAATCCAACCACTACCACATTGAGATTCTAGCTACACCGTTTTTAGCAATTGGCTATGAGACATTAGAGATTTTCTATATGTAGCTAAACTAATCTTTTTTTTTTTTTCAGAAACGATTTCTGCCATAAAAATGGAAGTGATTGGAGGAGAAGAGTTCAGTGAAGAAAAGAAATGGATAACATCTACTGGTACCATTTCGATAATTGACCGGTGAGAAAATGCCAAAAATTTGTTGGATGCCATCTATTCTTACAATTTTGTCAACGATTTCTTGTCTGGATGAAGATCTCCACGTTCTCGCTGTTCCCAAGCACGATTCTGGATTACAAACGTGCCCTCCAATATGCCTACGACTTTGATGGGCTGGTCATGCAAATCAAAGACCTGTCTGGAATAAAAATTCCAATCAACTACCTGTTTGTGGGGAAAGTTTTGATGAACAACCTCCAACAACATTGGAACATCATGAGAAAACACCTCAAACTCGACTCATATACAGGGGCTGGGTTCTCCGCTCTCATCAAAACATATGGCACTGTCCTGGCCTTCGTGGACCGAGGACATTACCTAAATCTCAGCGTCGTATCCGCTCATCACACCCATCCTGGTGTAATTTTCAATTCCAAAATGTCGCCCGTGCAAACGCAATCGTGGTAATCAACACGGTATTCAACGTGTTCTCTGAAAAGGTAAAAAATCTGCCACCGGAGGAAAAACAACGGGACACAATAATGAAAAATAACGCGTTCAACCTGGGACGGATGCATATTGCTAAAGGAGGACCAAGCATTTGTACTGAGTCTGTTCATGGAGGCGATAAAAGAGGTTGACACCAATCCGGACCAATCTCTAGTTCTGACATTGACCAAATTTGGCCTGGCTGCACAAATCTGTCCCGTACAAGGTCCCCAAAACCCAAGTGAATCCAAGCAAGCGTCCCACAAAGACTCAAAGTCCACCCAAAACAGAAGCAGAACCTGAAGAAATGGGAACTCGAGATGACAACCAGGAAGATCAACTTGTTGAAAGGGTGGAGACAATCACTGTCCCTGCACACATCCTGGGGAGGTGGACGCCAGAAGAGGTGGAACTTGTGAGGGCTCACCCTGAATTGCCTGCGGCTGAGGCTTACAAAGCATACATCAACAGATGCATAGAATTGGCCCGCCCAGTGAGAACTTCTTTAACGTCATGTTCAACGTCCAACTAGTTTTTGGTTCAACTAGTTTTAAGTTCAACTAGTTTTTGGTTCATCACTTTAGATTGTCGGGATTTTTACCCATTTTCACTTTTTAAAATAAAGTTACGCACTTTAGATTGTTGGGATTTTTTACCCATTTTCAATTTTTAAAAATAAAGTTACGCACTTTTTGATTGTTGGGATTTTTTTCCCATTTTGACTTTGTTAAATAAAGTAACACACTTTAGATTGTTGGGAATTTTGCCCATTTTCACTTTGTTAAATAAAGTAACGCACTTTAGATTGTTAGGGCTTTTTCCCCACACTTTTTTATAATTAAAGATAGTTTATTTTTTTACAATTAAAGATAGTTGATGTTTAGGGTTAGTCTTTTTTATTTTGTTTTAATGAAATACTTTTTTTTAAAGTTGTTTTTTTTGTTTCTTTTTTATACTTCATACATTATATAACTTACAATTTACTTAAAAAAAATCCCCCCCCAAAAAACTAAAAAATTAGCAAAAGAAAAAAAAATTTTTTTAACCCAGCCTCTGATATTACACAAAATAGTGCGATGTCAGTCCCAAGCCCGGATAAATGGTGAGGGTTTTTCCTAACTTATGGTGGACTTAGTCACGGTTACCAGCTTGTCACACACTACTCACTACATTTCCCATGGTGGGAAACTTGTGTTTTTGTAGATGGAACTTGTGTTTTTTTGTGAACCTATAGCTCCGCCCAGGAAGGTCTCAGTAAGATAAACAAGGTACTGTTGGATAGGGTTTTCTAAGACTTTTCCGATGAGTCTACTCTGATGTCTCTGAGATGTATGGTTGATGAGATATCGCCCCCAAAGTGTTAAACCGGAAGTGGTCATATCTTCTACAGGGGATTCATTGTGATTGCAGCACATATGCTGAAAATAACAATTCTTTACAGGGATTCATTGTGATTGCAGCACATATGCTGAAATGAACAATTCTTTACAGGGATTCATTGGGATTCCAGCACATATGATGAAAATAACAATTCTTTACAGGGATTCATTGTGATTGCAGCACATATGCTGAAATAACAATTCTTTACAGGGATTAATTGGTATTTCAGCACATATGCTGCAAATAACAATTCTTTACAGGGATTCATTGGGATTTCAGCACATATGCTGAAAATAACAATTCTTTACAGGGATTCATTTTCATTTCAGCACATATGTTGAAATGAAAAATTCTTTACAGGGATAAATTGGGATTTCAGAACATATGCTGAAAATAACAATTCTTTACAGGATTCATTGGGATTTCAGCACATATGCTGAAAATAACAATTCTTTACAGGGATTCATTGGGATTTCAGCACATATGCTGAAAATAACAATTCTTTACAGGGATTCATTGGGATTTCAGCACATATGCTGAAAATAACAATTCTTTACAGGGATTCATTGGGATTTCAGCACATATGCTGAAAATAACAATTCTTTACAGGGATTCATTGGGATTTCAGCACATATGCTGAAAATAACAATTCTTTACAGGATTCATTGGGATTTCAGCACATATGCTGAAAATAACAATTCTTTACAGGGATTCATTGGGATTTCAGCACATATGCTGAAAATAACAATTCTTTACAGGGATTCATTGGGATTTCAGCACATATGCTGAAAATAACAATTCTTTACAGGGATTCATTGGGATTTCAGCACATATGCTGAAAATAACAATTCTTTACAGGGATTCATTGGGATTTCAGCACATATGCTGAAAATAACAATTCTTTACAGGGATTCATTGGGATTTCAGCACATATGCTGAAAATAACAATTCTTTACAGGGATTCATTGGGATTTCAGCACATATGCTGAAAATAACAATTCTTTACAGGGATTCATTGGGATTTCAGCACATATGCTGAAAATAACAATTCTTTACAGGGATTCATTGGGATTTCAGCACATATGCTGAAAATAACAATTCTTTACAGGTATTCATTGGTATTTCAGCACATATGCTGAAAATAAACAATTCTTTACAGGGATTCATTGGGATTTCAGCACATATGGTGAAATGAAAAATTCTTTACAGGGATTAATTGGGATTTCAGCACATATTGTCAGGAGCCAATCAGAATCCTCTTACCTCACCGCACCAAGATCCCCGTCCCCAGAGTATTAATCACCTGCACCTGCTCCCAATCCGCAATCACCGTCCCAGCCAGCATAAAAACCCCGGTCCCACAGTCATTCATTGTCAAGCCTCCGACAGGAAGAGACCCACAACCGTTCTCTCAGCTTCCTTCCCGAGTGATCACCTACATGGAACGTAAAGTATACTCACCTGTAATCCACTAACCTGTGTGTTCCTGTTCCGATGTCCCCAGAATCCGCTCCTCGGTTCCTGTTTCCTGTGTCCTGGATCCAGTGTTGAGTCCCGTTCTCCTCCGGATGATCTAGAAAAGAGAAGCAAGCGAGTATCACTGAACTGGTTGATTCACCCTTGAAAGCACTAAAGGAATCTACTCACGTGGAATTCTCTCTGTGTCTCGTCTACCCACCGACTATCTAGAAGAGGGAAGACGGAGAGTCAGCGCAAAGAACCACAGTCACGAAATTCCTTATCAAGAGAATTCACTCACCTGGAATAATCCTGCCACGAATCCTCTTCACAAGCACCACTGAGCACCTAAAAACCTGAATCCTTACCTGTTCTTTAAATAAAGCAAAGTGTATATTCTTCACTTACCCCTGTGTTCGAGTCTGAATCCTGACAGAAGGCTTGACCGAAACAGCAACAGAACGAGGTAAAATCAAGATGACTTCAAAACGACCTGAAATTGCTGCAAATCCACTATCTGACACCGCTACCCCAGCACAGCCGGTGTTTTTCCCCGCAGGGACTTCCGGAAACACTGCTTCTACGGTTACCTGCATTACTAGTCCCCGTCTCGCCCAGCGCCCTTCTCTGGTCGGGCGGAAGATTGCAATGGCTTCCTATTGCAGTGTTCACTCGCGCTGGAGCTGCAGCCTCAACTATATCCCACGGAGAGATCTAAAGTGGCCTTTGTCATTCATCAGTTATCAGGAGCGGCGCTGAGATGGGCAGAATCATTATGGACAAAGGAGTCACCAGTGGTAACGTCATTTCAAGAGTTTATTAAGCACTTCAAAGAGGTCTTCGGAAAGCCAGCTGAAGATTCCTCGTTCGGAGAAAATCTGCTTCAGTTACGTCAAGGAAGGAAGTCACTGACCGATTATTCCCTTGAGTTCCGCACGCTCGCATCTAACAGTGGGTGGAATGAACGAGCGCTCATCTCCGTGTTCCGAAGAGGTCTGAATCCAGCCTTACGCCTCCAAATGGCCATTTATGATGATACCTTAGGACTCGAGAAATTCATGCAGCAAGCCATGAGAATAAATCAAAGATCCCAAAGTTGTTATAAAGAGCAGTCTCACCTTAGCCCAAATTCTCACACAAGTGTTCGAAGCCCACCGCCAGAGGGTCCAGTGGAGGACATGCAAGTTGATGCTTTCAAACTCTCGCAGTCTGAGCGTCTTCGGAGACGAGAGCTCCGATTATGCCTGTATTGTGGGGAAAGGGACATTTTCGACTTAATTGCCCCATTCGACCAGGAAATATGATGGTGAGCTCAGTTTTAAATCACCCCACTGTTTCAGCACCCCTCACAATCACTGCGACCATCAAAATTGAAGAACTCTGCGTCTCTGTCACAGCAATCATCGATTCGGGGATTCGCAGGAAACTTCATCTCGGGAAAGCTTTGTAAGAGACTCAATCTACGAGAAGTCAGCACTCCCAAATCCTACTCCATCTACGCCGTGACAGGTGAGAGAATTAACATGCAAGATGTTACTACCCAGATAAGACCCATTCAACTGTGTATTGATAGAACGCATCGAGAGTGGTTTGAACCGTTTGTCCTTCGGAACAGCCAGACTGATCTCATCCTTGGGCGACCCTGGCTAGTTCTACATCAACCTACCATTGAGTGGGAGTCCGGTAAAGTTCTTCATTGGGGGTGTCATGGTCACACAATCCTAGATCCAGTTCCTCGTCCACCTGATCTGCAGGTAAACCAGAAACTCACTGTAAATTCCACGTCTATTGAGAGTCCTACACAAAATCTGTCCACGAATATCCCAGAATGTTATTCCAAGTTCTCCGAGATTTTTAACCCTGTCACTGCCTCCCGGCTGCCTCCACACCGACCGTGGGATTGTGCAATAGATCTTGTCCCAGATGCACGACTCCCTAAAGGTCGAATTTATTCCCTGTCCGTGCCAGAACAAGAATCCATGAAGAAGTACATCAGAGAAGCGTTGGATCAAGGGTACATCCGGCCTTCCACTTCACCAGCAGCAGCTAGCTTTTTCTTCGTGGCCAAGAAAGATGGCGGTTTAAGACCATGCATTGATTACCGAGCCCTAAATCAGGTCACCGTAAAATTCAGTTATCCCCTACCTCTTATTCCAGCCGCACTTGAACAACTCAGAGAAGCTAAAGTCTTTACCAAGCTAGATTTAAGAAGTGCATACAATCTGATCCGAGTGAGAAAAGGTGACGAGTGGAAGACTGCATTCATAACCCCTGCTGGCCACTATGAATATCAAGTGATGCCCTATGGTCTGGTCAATGCCCCATCAGTTTTCCAAAGTTTCATGGACGAGGTCCTCCGAGACTTTTTAGGGAAGTTTGTTCTGGTTTACATTGACGACATCCTGGTCTATTCACAGAATCTCCCCGAACACCAACGCCACGTCTCTCTAGTACTCCAACGGCTCAAAGAATTCAATCTGTTCCTGAAGGCGGAGAAGTGTAGTTTTCATCAGTCCACCATTGACTTCCTGGGGTACGTCCTTCAGCGAGCGAGGAGTTGAAATGGACCGAGAAAAACCGAGACCATCCTCTCCTGGCCAAGCCCCACATCTGTAAAGGAGCTTCAGCGTTTCTTGGGGTTTGCGAACTTTTACAGGAGATTTATCAGATCAGTACAGTCTTCTCACCGCCCCATTGACCTCCTTGTTAAAAGGAAAACCTAAGACCCTGTCCTGGACCCCAGAAGCCGAGAAGGCCTTTCAATCCCTGAAATCCGCTTTCACCTGTGCCCCGTTGCTGCATCATCCCGATCCAGATCGACCCTTTGTGGTGGAAGTAGATGCGTCCACCACCGGAGTGGGTGGGATTCTATCCCAATGCTCAGAGTTCTCTTCTAAACCATTACCCTGTGCATTCTTTTCGAAGAAGTTTTCCCCGCAGAGGTGAATTATGATATCGGAAATCGTGAGCTTCTTGCCATAAAGCTTGCCTTAGAAGAATGGCGCCATTGGCTAGAAGGAGCGAAACACCCGTTCATCGTTCTCACTGACCATAAGAACCTCCAGTACCTGAGAGATGCAAAACGGTTGAACCCCCGTCAAGCCCGATGGGCGCTATTCTTCACCAGGTTCCATTTCAAAATCGCCTATCGCCCCCGGATCCAGACACCCGAGCAGACGCCCTGTCCCGTATCCATGCCCCCGATACTCCCGTCAGAGAAACCTGAGACTATCCTGCCAGAGAAACTATTCATAAATCCAATCCAGTGGGAAATCAACGAACAACTCCAGGAATTGGACCAACCGCATCAACGAGTTCCCGGATGTCCACCCGACAAAATTCATGTACCCGAAGATTTCCGTAGGGCTCTGATTTCTTCAGCGCATTCCTCAGTGGGCACGGGACATCCCGGTATAATCCCCAGACCCTGGCTACACTCCAAGAAAGGTATTGGTGGCACAACATGCGTCATGACATTGCCCAATTTATTCAAGGTTGTATTCCCTGTGCCATCTCAAAGGTCCCGAGAAATCTGCCCGTTGGGAAATTAGTACCACTACCTGTTCCAAATAGACCATGGTCGCACATTGGAGTTGACTTTGTCACGGATCTTCCTGTATCAGAAGGTAACACCTGCATCCTAGTGGCGATTGATCGATTTTCGAAAGCATGCAAGCTGATCCCACTGAAAGGGCTCCCAACCGCCTTCGATACGGCGGAGCTACTCATGGAACATGTCTTTCGAAATTTCGGCATCCCAGAGGACATAGTTTCAGATCGGGGACCCCAGTTCATTTCCAGAGTCTGGCGATCATTTTTCAGTTTGATGAATGTGACTGTGAGCCTATCATCCGGATATCACCCGCAAACCAATGGGCAAACCGAACGAAAGATCCAAGACATAGGCCGGTTTCTGCGCACATTCTGTCACTCCAACCAAAACATCTGGAGTCGATATCTTCTCTGGGCAGAATATGCGCAAAATTCACTCAGACAAGCATCCACGAAGTTGACCCCGTTCCAATGTGTCCTTGGCTATCAACCCCCGTTGTTCCCCTGGTCCGGTGAACCGTCAGAAGTGCCAGCTGTAAACAAATGGTTTGAAGAAAGTGAAGAAGTATGGAATCAGACACATCAGCACATCCAACAAGCCATTAACAGACACCGACAGTTCGCAGATCGCCGTCGTCGACCCACTCCAGAATATCAGCCAGGACAATTAGTATGGCTCTCCACTAGAGACATCAGACTCCGGCAACAATGTAAGAAACTTAGCCCCAAATACATTGGACCCTTCCCTATTGTCGAACGAGTCAATCCTGTCACCTATCAACTCCGGTTACCCCCTGAATATCGCATTCATCCCACGTTCCATGTTTCTCTTCTAAAGCCCCATCACCCACCTGCACACCAGTCAGATACCGAGGTCAATCCCGAAGACAACCCCCGATACCATCCATTGAACCAGAGTCCATCTACCTCATCAGGGAAATCTTGGACTCTCGACGCCGTGGGGGCCAACTGGAATACCTCATCGACTGGGAGGGATATGGACCAGAAGAGAGAAGTTGGATACCTCGTAAGGATGTTCTTGACCCCAGCCTGCTCCAAGAATTCCATGCACAATATCCTGAAAAGCCCGCACCAAGACCCAGAGGTCGACCCCCACGACGTCGAGGTCCAAGGTCCGCTGCGCGGACCCTGGAGGGGGGTGATGTCAGGAGCCAATCAGAATCCTCTTACGTCACCGCACCAAGATCCCCGTCCCCAGAGTATTAATCACCTGCACCTGCTCCCAATCCGCAATCACCGTCCCAGCCAGCATAAAAACCCCGGTCCCACAGTCATTCATTGTCAAGCCTCCGACAGGAAGAGACCCACAACCGTTCTCTCAGCTTCCTTCCCGAGTGATCACCTACATGGAACGTAAAGTATACTCACCTGTAATCCACTAACCTGTGTGTTCCTGTTCCGATGTTCCCAGAATCCGCTCCTCGGTTCCTGTTTCCTGTGTCCTGGATCCAGTGTTGAGTCCCGTTCTCCTCCGGATGATCTAGAAAGAGAAGCAAGCGAGTATCACTGAACTGGTTGATTCACCCTTGAAAGCACTAAAGGAATCTACTCACGTGGAATTCTCTCTGTGTCTCGTCTACCCACCGACTATCTAGAAGAGGGAAGACGGAGAGTCAGCGCAAAGAACCACAGTCACGAAATTCCTTATCAAGAGAATTCACTCACCTGGAATAATCCTGCCACGAATCCTCTTCACAAGCACCACTGAGCACCTAAAAACCTGAATCCTTACCTGTTCTTTAAATAAAGCAAAGTGTATATTCTTCACTTACCCCTGTGTTCGAGTCTGAATCCTGACACATATGCTGAAAATAACAATTCTTTACAGGGATTCATTGGGATTTCAGCACATATGCTGAAAATAACAATTCTTTACAGGGATTCATTGGGATTTCAGCACATATGCTGAAAATAACAATTCTTTACAGGGATTCATTGGGATTTCAGCACATATGCTGAAAATAACAATTCTTTACAGGGATTCATTGGGATTTCAGCACATATGCTGAAAATAACAATTCTTTACAGGGATTCATTGGGATTTCAGCACATATGCTGAAAATAACAATTCTTTACAGGGATTCATTGGGATTTCAGCACATATGCTGAAAATAACAATTCTTTACAGGGATTCATTGGGATTTCAGCACATATGCTGAAAATAACAATTCTTTACAGGGATTCATTGGGATTTCAGCACATATGCTGAAAATAACAATTCTTTACAGGGATTCATTGGGATTTCAGCACATATGCTGAAAATAACAATTCTTTACAGGGATTCATTGGGATTTCAGCACATATGCTGAAAATAACAATTCTTTACAGGGATTCATTGGGATTTCAGCACATATGCTGAAAATAACAATTCTTTACAGGGATTCATTGGGATTTCAGCACATATGCTGAAAATAACAATTCTTTACAGGGATTCATTGGGATTTCAGCACATATGCTGAAAATAACAATTCTTTACAGGGATTCATTGGGATTTCAGCACATATGCTGAAAATAACAATTCTTTACAGGGATTCATTGGGATTTCAGCACATATGCTGAAAATAACAATTCTTTACAGGTATTCATTGGTATTTCAGCACATATGCTGAAAATAACAATTCTTTACAGGGATTCATTGGGATTTCAGCACATATGGTGAAATGAAAAATTCTTTACAGGGATTAATTGGGATTTCAGCACATATGCTGAAAATAACAATTCTTTACAGGGATTCACTGGTATTTCAGCACATATGCTGAAAATAACAATTCTTTACAGGGATTCATTTTCATTTCAGCACATATGTTGAAATGAAAAATTATTTACAGGATTAATTGGGATTTCAGCACATATGCTGCAAATAACAATTCTTTACAGGATTGAGTTATTTCAGCACATATGCTGCGAATAACAATTCTTTAAAGGGATTCATTGGATTTGCAGCACATATGCTGAAAATAACAATTCTTTACAGGGATTAATTGGTATTCAGCACATATGCTGAAAATAACAATTCTTACAGGTATTCATTGGTATTTCAGCACATATGCTGTAAATAACAATTCTTTACAGGATTCATTGTGATTGCAGCACATATGCTGCAAATAACAATTCTTTACAGGGATTCATTGGGATTTACAGCACATATGCTGAAAATAGCAATTACTTTACAGGGATTCATTGGGATTTCAGCACATATGGTGAAAATAGCAATTCTTTACAGGGATTCATTGGGATTTCAGCACATATGCTGAACTTGTGTTTATTTGGATGTTGGGACTTGTGTTGTTTTTGTGTGGGGTATTCATTAGATACTAGTACTTATTTATTAGATACTATTCCTTATTTATTAGAAACCATTCCTTATTTATTAGATACTAGTACTTATTCATTAGATACAAGTCCATATTTATTAGATACTAGTCCTTATTTAGTAAATACTAGTACTTATTCATTAGATACTGTGGCAATGAAGAGGATCTCTGCCACAAGCACGAGTCACGATATTGTTTGTTTACTTTTACTTTCACGTTTGCGCAAAGGGGTGGAGTATGTCGATTAACGCTAATCAAGGAAGGAAATTGAATATAAGGCTGTGTGTAGTAACCTGGGAAAATGCGCGTCACCCGTTTGTGCATTGAGAAGTTGGCAGTGTGATCGTGATGGATTGTTGGGGAGAGACGGCTGCTTGTCGATCTGTTGTTTCCTGTGTTTGAAGTCTGGTGCATCACGAAAGTCGTTGCATTCCCAGACAAACTAACATGGAGCTGTTTTAAAGACAAGCCAAAGCTGCCTTATGCGCCTATCCAAGTGTTGAAGAGGACACTCACCAAACTGTTTCTTGCCTGCAAATGTGGTCAGTACCTTTGCGCCGCCATTCCCACATTACTACACACACACGCACCCACTTCGCATTTCACTTTTGCACATTCAGTGTGCTTAGTTTTGTTTTTTTCATAAATTGTTGTTGCCTGTTAAAATTATTGTTTGAGGTTGATGATTTACAACGAAATTAATGAGTTGTTTACTTTTTTACTCTTTTTCCTTTTTATGAACAATTTATGAATGAATGTGGACACGAATCTGCCAACTGTGAATAAGTGACGCGCTGAGGTTGTCTGCACCTGTCTATGATCTGCACGGATTTAAAAATCTGTTTGTGAAACTTGGACTCAGAAACTTCTGAAAACTTATTTTGTGTTATTAGTATTGTTGTAAATAAATATTCTTTGTGAAATGACTTTCTTTTCTTTTTTGATTATTTCTATAAATTTGTTATGTAACAGGTGGTTACATTTTGGCTATCCTGGGTTAATTTAAATTTTGACAGGTTTTATCCTGTCTGGCGCACAAAGTTTTTTTTCTTTAAGAGATATATTTGTGATAGGGCGGCGACCACCGTTACAATACCAGTACTTATTTATTAGATACTAGTGCTTATTCAGTAGATACTGGTACTTATCCATTAGATACTAGTACCATTATAAATAGATACTAGTACTTATTCATTAGATACCAGTACTTATTTATTAGATACTAAGTCCGCATCTAAATGCCATTTGAAATTTTCTTCTAAAATGACCATTTTATCTAGCTTGTATATTAAAGTTCAGTAATTTCACTTAAATGACAATTAGTAGGTAATCTTCCATTGTCATTTAAGTGAAATTACTATACTTAAAACATACAAACTTGATAAAAATGATCATTTAGAAGAAATTTCAAATGGCATTTAGAGGCTTTTGTTTTTGCAATTAAATAAGTAAAAAAAAAATAAATATATATATATAGTCATTCATTTATAACATTTGGAAATATTTTAGAAATGTGTATCTTTTTACATTTATTTAATGTTATTAAATCATAATAAGTAGTTTACTAGATTAAATCAATTATTTCCGTGCATTTCAAGTATATATTGTTCTTCAATGTCTCCCTCTAGTGGTTAAGATACATTTATTTATCACACATTTCAACATCATTGCAAAATTACATAATTATAAAATAAAGAGTAAAATAACATTCATGCATTTTTAACTGTTTGAAAATATATATATATATACATATTTTTTTTACAATAAAAAAATATATGTTTTTAAAAAAAATATGTTGTTAAATCTTAAACTATTGAACTATATAAATGTAATTATTTTATTTCTTAGCATAGAATTTTGAAAAAAAAAATTGTACACAACTGTTTTCAACATTGAAAATAATAATGTATGTTTATTGAACAACCAATCATCATATTACAGTGATTTCTGTAGGATCATGTGATACTGAAGAATGGAGTAATGATGATGAAAAATCAACTTTGCACATATTTATTAATTACACTTCACTATATATATCACAGAGAAAACAGCAGTTTTAAATTTGTAATAATATTTCATAATATTTATTTATTTATTTTGTATTTTTTATCAAGTAATTGCAGCCTTGATGAGCAGAAGAGACTTCTTTTAAAAACATTAAAAAATAAATACCGAATCTAAAAATTTTGCACAGTACTGATTATATAAAAATATCAGGATAATAAATATATATACACTCACCGGCCACTTTATTAGGTACACCTGTCCAACTGCTCGTTAACACTTAATTTCTAAGCAGCCAATCACATGGCGGCAACTCAGTGCATTTAGGCATGTAGACATGGTCAAGACAATCTCCTGCAGTTCAAACCGAGCATCAGTATGGGGAAGAAAGGTGATTTGAGTGACTTTGAACATGGCATGATTGTTGGTGCCAGAAGGGCTGGTCTGAGTATTTCAGAAACTGCTAATCTACTGGGATTTTCACGCACAACCATCTCTAGGGTTTACAGAGAATGGTCCGAAAAAGAAAAACATCCAGTGAGCGGCAGTTCTGTGGGCGGAAATGCCTTGTTGATGCCAGAGGTCAGAGGAGAATGGCCAGACTGGTTCGAGCTGATAGAAGGGCAACAGTGACTTAAATAACCACCCGTTACAACCAAGGTGGGCAGAAGAGCATCTCTGAATGCACAGTACGTCGAACTTTGAGGCAGATGGGCTACAGCAGCAGAAGACCACACCGGGTGCCACCCCTTTCAGCTAAGAACAGGAAACTAAGGCTACAATTTGCACAAGCTCATCGAAATTGGACAATAGATGTCAAGTGTTTTTCTCATTTAGTTGTGCTTAACCCTCACTTGATAGGGAGGTACCAATCTTGAACATTAAACTGTTTCACTCAATAACCAGGCCTCAATTTGGATCTTTGTCCTTTTCTTTTATTTGTCTCCATTTCTCGAAGCCCAGACATTACAGGTGAAAAACCTTTCAAAACCAGAAAACACCAACAATTTACTGATTAGCATGTTTGTGGTAAAACAGGCACACAGAGCTCAAAAATGATTAATTACTAAACTTGGCATTAAACACACATTTCTTCATGAACTATTTAAGTTTAAATTCATCACAAACATTAAATTACTATTTAAACTAAAGGAGGCACAATGAATTGCATGAGTATTTAAATATTCAAACAGTGAATTTAACACATTCTTTTTTCCCATACAAAATATTTTCAGTACATATTCACTCCCATTAAAAATTGTACAAACTACTATCTTAACATTTACATATTTTTGATTTCCATTTTAGGCAAATATTATATAAAAATAGGACCATGCACGATTTTAAACCATGTCTTTACAAGCCAACAATATCCCGTGTATCTGAGTACATATCAGAATTAAATCACTAAATTAAATGATTCTGTAAATACCACGTGAATGTTTAAAACACACAAATACTACAGCGCGCAAACATGAATGTCTTCTTCCACCCGCACCTCAACGCCTCATCAGCGTGCAACAAAGTCTTAGTAGTGTGGCGATCTTACCGGCTGTCTGTTCAGTCTTTTGATTTGGCACCAATATCTGCACAGCTTCAGTGAAGTCTGATTTGAAAGCCGCTTTCCTTTCTTCGCGCTGTACTGGCGTTGTTGCTGGTACTAGCTGACACACTGAATAGGAAATGTGCATGTCTTTTCCTGCTTGATTGCCCACAGGTGAGTGATAATTTGTTCCGCCTGATCGCTGACGGAAGGGCGTTCGCGCGACACCTCCCACTCAACCTTTTTGTTCTTGGATGAAAAGGTTGCAGAACTTTAAGCGAACTTAATCACTACAGAGACTGCTCCTCTACAGGCAAAAGGACCACAAGTCGTCTGACATCTCTACGCAATATCACTCCATTTGACCTCTTAGCCTGGTCACTAGAAACTAAGGACTGGGTCGCTGGCTCTTGATACGGGACTGAGCAACAATTTCCTGGTGTGACAAGAATCTCAACATCTCTCACAATGCCCTTTGAGTCTGGAGCTACGGAAACGACTCTGCCAAGCCTAAACTGACCCCGCAGAGCGTTCTGGTCGCAAAGCCAAACAACATCCCCAACAGCGACATTCCTTTCCGTAGTGTGCCATTTGGTTCTTACGAAAAGACTTGGGCCAGCAAGCTGGCACCACGCTTTCCAAAACTCATTAACCTGGGCTTGAACTTCACGAAGGCGCTTGTAGGGGTAGTTGTTAAAGTTAAAAGACTTGAAGTCGCCACTGTGAGATGCTCGCCCTAAGAGAAGCGAGTTTGGTGTTACATACTCAATGCGGTCCTCGCGACTTTGGATTCTTGCATCAATTGGCCGCTCATTAGCCAGATTAGCTGCCAAATGGAGGGTTGTCAGGAACTCACTGAAAGTAAGGTTTGCCGATTTGCTTAAACTTTGAAGAGCTCTCTTAGCAACCCTAACGCCAGCTTCAGCAGCTCCATTTCGATGCGGTGAATCAGCGGGGAGCACCTCCCACATCCAGCTTGTCCCATTTTTTGCAGCGTACTCCTCCAAGCTTACTGTATCTTGGCTTCGCAGAAAGGTATACAAGTCCTTGAGAAAAGATCTTGCCCCAATAAAATTAGTCCCAGGGTCTGACCAAACCTTAAGGGGATGGCCCCTGATGGCAACGAATCTTTGGTAGGCCATTAAGAAACTCTCTGTGGACATACTACTGGCAAGATCTACGTATAAAGCCCGGCTTGCCATGCAGCAGAAGATGATGCCCCAGACCTTCATGGATACTCTTCTTTTGATGTCATCTTTCACCAGGTATGGTCCAAACAAGTCAACAGAAGTAAACTGGAACGGCGCAGCGGGTCTTGACCTTTCTACTGGTAGATCACCCATTACTTGTTGACATACTTGAGCTCTAGCCTTCCGACAGTGCATGCACTGGTTGACAACTTTCTGGGCCAGCCTTCTACCTTGTATGACCCAAGCCTTTTGCCGCATTCTTAACAGAGTCCCAGCAACCCCTTCATGCCCTTCCTGGTGACTTTGGCGTGCTAGTAGAGTCCCCAACCAGGTGTCAAAGGGAATTAGTGGAACAGCCCAGCAGTCTTCTTTGAAATACTGTATTCGGCCTCCGCACAGTAACAACCCACTAGTTTCATCCCTGTACACGACCAGCCGGTCTGTTGTGGTGCTGGGGAAAGTAACTCCTTCTTGCGCTGCTAGACACAAATCTCGGAAGGCGTCCTCCCTTTCGGCCACAGTAACAATGCCAACCAATGGGACTGCCTCCCACTTTAGTCTTCCCCTGGTTCTGCCATGAAGAAACTTCTTTGCTGCTCTCCAGACCAGCGCTGAGAGACTTTATCAGTTGTACTAGGCTACTGAACCGCTTGATATCCAGAAGGCTTGTAGCTGCAACCCCAAAGGGTGGCCTATGCAGATTCATGGAGGGCTCCTTCTTTGCTCCAACCCGGGTAAGAGCAGCAACAAAAGCCTTTTTCTGGATGCGTGTGAGGTTCTCTCTTGCTTCAACAGCAACATCCTTGGCGGACTTCACTGGCCACTCACTCTGCGGGAGACTTAAGAACTTAGGACCCAGCTGCCACTCTGTGCCTTCGTCCAACTCCTTGGGGCTTGCCCCTCTGGAAATAATATCCGCTATGTTGAGTGGCCCAGGAACCTACCACCAGTCTTGGACGTTTGTGCTGCCTTGAATTTCCCCAATTCTGTTAGCAAAGAATGTCTGGTAGCCGTAGCTTTCACGTCTGGACCGCTCCCAGGACTGTCTGGCTGTCAACCAGGTGGTACCACGTCTCTACACAAATTCTGCAGTGCTTCTGGAAATGCTTCTTAAGACGGGCAGCATAGACAGCTCCACAAACTTCAGCCTTGACAGCATCCCCCTTGTGGTCTAAAGGCGTCAGTCTGGCCTTCGATTCAACCAGCCGTATGATGACATCATGTGGTAATTTCCACCGTAGATACAATACAGCGCCGTATGAGCATTCACTGCCATCAGAGAATGTGATACCGCAGGGCTCGGCGGCAGGGTCAGAAGGTGTTAAGGCCCTGGTGAATCTCAACTGACCAAGCTCAGCATAATCTTCAAGGAGGCAGATGGCGTTTTCCCGGAGGTCTTCAGACAAAGGCACGTCCCATGTGTTTTCTGATGGACTATATTTGACCTTCGCTTCTTGAAAAGCTCTCCTCACCAAGATAGCTCCTTTCTGCTTAACGGGTGTCACAAGACCGAGGGGATCATACAACCCAGAAACCTGACTTAGGAGCTCTCTACGGGTAAGTGGATTTGGTACCTGTGCCCTTACTTCTTCTTTCAACAGATTTTCTCCCAATCTCATTTTCTTTTTCTTTTTGGAGAAGTTCACAGCTACCATCAAGCGAAGTTTGTCACTTTCTGGATCATAACCAAGACCCAGAGCTTTATTGTTCTCTTCGGAGAGTTGGTTTGGAAGGACCATCACCGAGGATTCTCTCCTCCCCTGGTCTCTGGGTTCTGGCCTCCCACTTTGGCCAGAGTAAACCCACGGCTTCAAGTAAAATCCGCCGGCTTCCAAGATTTGCACAACATTGGCTGTTATTTGCTTGAGCTTGCCCAGGTCATTGTGCGAGGTCAGGATGTCATCTACATACGCATCTTGTTCCAGCACACGGCGCTCTTCTGCAAAATGGTTGAACATTGGCAGATTCGCTGTCTCACGCATGGCAACTTGTGCAATGCACCCAGCTGGCTTGTCTCCAATATTAACCCTCGTAATTGCAAATTCCTGAACATCCTCTTCTTCAGAGTCTCTCCACAAGAACCGATGAAGATGTACCTCCTGGTCCTCAAGCCATACAGAATTATACATTTTTTTGATGTCCCCAAGCGCAGCAAAAACACCTTGCCGGAACCGTATGAGGACAGCACGGATGTCATTGAGGACATCTGGACCCTTGATGAGTAGATCATTCAGGCTATGGCCTCTGAATTTCTGACTACTATTCCACACAAGGCGAACCGGTGTGGTAACAGAGTGGGGGTTTGGTGCAATTAGATGACTGATGTACCACACCGGTCCAGTCCAGCTCTCCAGTTCTTCAGCTGACAGCTTGACAGCAGCGTTCCTCTCAACCATATCATGGACCTGTGCTTTATAGGCAACCTTCCATTCCAGCTCTCTTGCCAATTGCTTTTCGGTCTCCGGAACGTTGCTTCGACAGCCCTTCTATTGTTGGGCAATGTTACCGGATTCTCCACCCAGGGGTACTTTACATGCCAATGGGGCTTCTCACTGTGACGATCTCCAGTTACATACGTCAATCCACTCTTTATTTGCTCCAGCTCCCGCTCCTCGGAAATGGTCATCTCCTTCCCCCCAGGTTGACAATTTCCACATCTACAGCCACCACACCGGGGTTCACAGGCAGCCCCGATACTGTCCCATCTCCACCAATCCATGAAATCACGCCTGGCAACACACGAAGTGGATTGGGTAAGTAGAGATGACTGGACTGAACCATTACAGATGATTTCCTTGTACTCCGCAGCTGCTGTCCTCATGGAGCGTGCAAAATGCGTTCTGGAGCTATGGGCAGTGACTGTAACATCTTCCAAGAGATCCGGGGTGAGAACCACCCACCGTTTTCCCAAGGGGACCATCCCATAGGACAAGGTCACCGACGGAATGCACCTTCTGAGGGACGAGCCGGCCTTCTTTATGACTGATGAGGAGCTCGATCTTAGTAGGACGGACCAGTTCGTGAAGGGGAACGTCTGGGAGATATTTCTGCAGTCTCTTGGGTGGCACATGCCAATTAACTTCAGCGATGCTATCCAGCCCGTAACACACAAGCTGGTGGGATCTCAGGGTTCCCTTTGAAGTTGTGACCCGGATCTTCAATAGATATCGCTTAGTCTCGACCGTTACTTGCATCCCACCAACTCCATGGACTATAAGCGTGACATCCTCACTTTTCAAATTCAGCTCGCTTGCAGCCTCATGAGTGATGTAATTGGTGTCGGATGCCAAGTCTAACAAGGTCCCAATCTTTTGACCAGCATTTGCAGTGACTTCGAGGATCATCATTATGACCGGAAACTCCTCAAGGCCGTTCTCCACCATGGTTGAACTGAACGCCTTTGAGACGGAATTACAGAACGCATCCCTACACCGCTGAGCCAAGTCAGGGGCCAGGCTTGTCAGGAACTCCTCCTGGGTCTCAGTGTACTTTCTCAATTCGCCTCTTGCTGGGCTGGGCTTCAATCTTCTCAGCCCATCTCCCTTGCTTCTAACCTTGGGACAGAGGTAATAATGATGAGCCAGGCCTTGAGTATCCTTACATCCCTCGTTTTTGCACAGAAAGGTGGTCTTACACTCTGCATCGATTGTCGTGAACCTCGAGACACCTCCCACAAGCACCAAGTTTCTTAACTGCTTCTTTCTTGTCTGCTACTCTGAGCATTTTAAACTTCTTACAATAATACAGCTTCCTCCCGTGGGCCCTCTCTCCACAGACAACGCACAATCCTTGGGACTTTGAGGAATTAGTAGACCTTGTCCGGGCGTGCTTTTGCAGAATTTTTGCCTCCCTCTTACCGGAGTCATCATCCCTTAATTGATCTAATTCCTCATAAATCTTCTCCTGACTTCTCAGAAACTTAAGGAGTATGTCGAACCTGTCTTCAGGTGATACAGCCTCCTCTCCTTTTGATACATAAACCAGCCACTCCTTTTTTAAACTTTCAGGTAGCTTGCTCTCCAGGGACTTTGTTACGAGTGGATTTTTCAAGGCGCCCGTGTTCCCCAACCCACTGAGGTCGTACAAGGCTTTTTCCACAACTTGAATCAAGTCCACAATCTTCCTGGGTTGGTGGCTTCTCACTGGTGGCAGCGCCTGCAGCTCCTCAACAATTTCCAGAGCGATTGCTGTTTTGTTTCCAAATCGGTTCTCAAGGATACGAAAATTTCGTCCGCCGTTCCGTAAGTTGACAGGCGAAGGTCCCTTGCTACCTTTTCCTCAAGGCTATCCAACAGCTGGAATTTCCTCACCTCCTTGGAGCCGGTAGGTTCCCCTTGCTCTTGGAGCGCCTCCCATTCCTTTTTCCAGAGATGGAAATTTCGCTTGTTTCCATCAAACTGCGGGAGTGCTGTTGGCCTCAATTTGATAGCAGGTGGTCGGTGTGGGGCTTCTCCTGGGGACCCCTCGTTTTCTAACTTCGCTTGTAATAAGGTCGCTTTCCCTGAAATCAAGTCAAGCAGCCGCCCTTCCGCATCCTTTATGCGCTGCCGAAAGTCAGGTCGCTCTTCATCTGGGATCCAACGAGTCCATCGGCGAATGGCTTCCTTTGCTGCTTTCACCAACACCTCAAGGTTATCAAGCATTAAGTCATATACCTCCAATTTCAGGCCAGATTTATTTCTCTCCAGCCGCTTGCACACCTTTTCAGCTGCCTCCAAAACCAGGGACAATTCAGGGAAGCCAAACCCTTGCCACCAGAACACTCCGGACTGCCTCTTCCACTTCCTCAAGCTTTTGCTCACACTCCTCTGCTGTCTTTTTAATATCTTGCACTTCACCCTCTTCGGAGGCAGCCGCAAGCTCCTCTTCCTTAGTCCAAACAGCACTCACCTGCTCATTTGCATCCATCACCCGGTCAGCCTCCAGCGCGACCTTGCTGAAGGCTTCCTCCAGTTCTTCCGCCGACATCTTCTTGCAAGACTTCATCACTGAGTTTGCTAGTCGGGAAAACCGCTGTTTGGCAGTCGTTCTCTCTTTCTTTAACTGCTGCAGAGACTTGGACTCAGCCATTTTGGGCTTTGGAATGAACTTTAATTTGGCACACTGGGCTTGGCTTGGCAGGAGCCGTGGATAGCTTGGACAGAGCAGGCTGGGGACTCAGCTACAGATGGGCTTGGCGGGAGCTTTGGATGGGCTCAGCTACAGGTGGGCTTGGCGGGAGCTTTGGATGGGCTCAGCTACAGGTGGGCTTGGCGGGAGCTTTGGATGGACTCAGCTTCACAAGAGCTGTTGGGCCAGCTTGATCGGAGTTTCTTCAAGCAGTCTCAGGCGGTTTTTCACTGCCAAGTGTTTTTCTCATTTAGTTGTGCTTAACCCTCACTTGATAGGGAGGTACCAATCTTGAACATTAAACTGTTTCACTCAATAACCAGGCCTCAATTTGGATCTTTGTCCTTTTCTTTTATTTGTCTCCATTTCTCGAAGCCCAGACATTACAGGTGAAAAACCTTTCAAAACCAGAAAACACCAACAATTTACTGATTAGCATGTTTGTGGTAAAACAGGCACACAGAGCTCAAAAATGATTAATTTCTAAACTTGGCATTAAACACACATTTCTTCATGAACTATTTAAGTTTAAATTCATCACAAACATTAAATTACTATTTAAACTAAAGGAGGCACAATGTATTTAAATATTCAAACAGTGAATTTAACACATTCTTTTTTCCCATACAAAATATTTTCAGTACATATTCACTCCCATTAAAAATTGTACAAACTACTATCTTAACATTTAAATATTTTTGATTTCCATTTTAGGCAAATATTATATAAAAATAGGACCATGCACGATTTTAAACCATGTCTTTACAAGCCAACAATATCCACGTGTATCTGAGTACATATCAGAATTAAATCACTAAATTAAATGATTCTGTAAATACCACGTGAATGTTTAAAACACACAAATACTACAGCGCGCAAACATGAATGTCTTCTTCCACCCGCACCTCAACGCCTCATCAGCGTGCAACAAAGTCTTAGTAGTGTGGCGATCTTACCGGCTGTCTGTTCAGTCTTTTGATTTGGCACCAATATCTGCACAGCTTCAGTGAAGTCTGATTTGAAAGCCGCTTTCCTTTCTCAGCGCTGTACTGGCGTTGTTGCTGGTACTAGCTGACACACTGAATAGGAAATGTGCATGTCTTTTCCTGCTTGATTGCCCACAGGTGAGTGATAATTTGTTCCGCCTGATCGCTGACGAAAGAGGGGCGTCGCCGCGACAATAGAAGATTGGAAAAACGTTGCCTGGTCTGATGAGTCTCGATTTCTGCTGCGACATTCGGATGGTAGGGTCAGAATTTGGCGTCTACAACATGAAAGCATGGATCCATCCTGCCTTGTATCAACGGTTCAGGCTGGTGGTGGTGGTGTCATGGTGTGGGGGAATATTTTCTTGGCACTCTTTGGGGCCCCTTGGTACCAATTGAGCATCGTTGCAACGCCACAGCCTACCTGAGTATTGTTGCTGACCATGTCCATCCCTTTATGACCACAATGTACCCAACTTCTGATGGCTACTTTCAGCAGGATAATGCGCCATGTCATAAAGCTGGAATCATCTCAGACTGGTTTCTTGAACATGACAATGAGTTCGCTGTACTCAAATGGCCTCCACAGTCACCAGATCTCAATCCAATAGAGCATCTTTGGGATGTGGTGGAACGGGAGATTCGCATCATGGATGTGCAGCCAACAAATCTGCGGCAACTGTGTGATGCCATCATGTCAATATGGACCAAACTCCCTGAGGAATGCTTCCAGCACCTTGTTGAATCTATGCCACGAAGAATTGAGGCAGTTCTGAAGGCAAAAGGGGGTCCAACCCGTTACTAGCATGGGGTACCTAATAAAGTGGCCGGTGAGTGTATATATATATATTGAAATATATATATCCCTGAGAAGTCAGGAGATACCTTTCCAGCTGATGAATGTCCATGGCTTAGACACACCAGTTGGTCATGCTGCTGTGTGATGAATGTGGAAATCCTTAAAGGTGCCATCTGGATTTCTAGAATCAAAAAATATTCCCATTTTTCCATAACAGATGGGGGCAGTGTGCCTCCAGAAATTGAGTTGTGCCACGGCCGCACTCTCACACTCTTTCTCTCACGCATATTATTCAAATCATTTGGCATGATGGTAAAAGGTTGGAAGACCGCAGTTTCACGTGGAGCATTTGGAGATTTTTAGAGATCAGAGACTCAATGAACAACATCTCAACACTAAATGATGAAGACCATCTCATAGAGCGCCTGTCTCAAAAACAAGCTGGTGCATTTCCACGATATTGGGAAAATAAAACCCTGGGCAATTATTTGAAGTTTACGGTATTCGTTTTGTTCATATTACACTTTTATTGTTAGTTTGAATTAATTTGACAGACAGCATTCGCTGATGTTGATCAAGCTAGCGCCATTCAGAGCTGACAACTCTCGCGAATTCACTGTGAGATACACGCAAATGACACTTAGCAAGCAGGTTAGTTAAGCTCTCAGATTCTGTCAATTTTATTACGCAATTCAAACAATAAATACCGTTTTGGCGCTTGTACATGTTACACCACATATCCCTAGCGCAGTGAACTGATCATCTCTACTAGCTAATGGTAAAAGAACATGAACACTGTTGAAAGATACAGTATGCTACGACTTACCAAAATGTATTCCTCATGCATGTCGACCAATCATTTTTTGAACTCTTCCCTGAACTGAAATGTAGTAATCGGCTGTATTTCCACACGACTGACTTCAGGTTCAAAGTACAAACATAAGACGCGCCACTTACTCGTCTATAGCAGTGTGCGGCTGGTGTTTATGTTGCCCACCCGCATACCGCCTCCCATGGCCCAAACTGGTATTACGACACCTGACGGGCCGGGGCTAGAGACTTTAGCATGCTAATTTAGGTTTATATCTCGGCAGCAATATAACTTTTCAGTTTTTTAATGACATCATTGCACTTATTTAATCTCATTCTTTTGATGCGTGTAGCTCATTTTCTGTATATTTTTACCTCAATCATCCCAGATGGCACCTTTAACGGATGGGTTAGGATTTGAGGATGAAAAGAACAAGATCTAGGCCCCAAGGCCCAGAAGATTCTTATTGACAGTCCAACTTA